>JAFIDM010006943.1:19345108-19376030 GCA_023159025.1 Thereuonema tuberculata
TTTTTTTTTTTTCCATTATCAATAATCTTTGAATCTATCTTTCTTTCTTTTATTATACAACATTTCAGTCGTCCCTATGGACGACCTTCCTCCGGTTTGACTTTTTTCAAATTCGTTCTTTGAATTTAAAAGAAAAGAAAAAAAAGTCATACCCGAGGAAGATCATCCATAGGTATGAGTGAAATATTGTATAATAAAAGAAAGAAGGATAGATTAATAGTTATAAATATGAAGTAGTTTCTTATTTAATCTTTCATAATATTGCACATTATAATTAAAAACAACAGGTGAAACTCTTTAAGAAAAGTAATTTCACATTCAAATGCTAATGTAACATCTTGGAGTTGATAATTTTAATAATTAGCATAATTTACCAAAATTAGTGAAATATGAAGACATTTCACCATCCAGTTTTGTATTTGACTTGGACATAAAGGAAACAAAAAAAAAAAAAAAGTTCAGGGTGAGCAAGGATTTACTGACTGGAATAAATTTGAGATGTTATACAGTTAAAGGCATAACAAGTATTTTTTTTGTTTAGTGAAGGATATGTTGGTGAAAGACCAGTCACCTCTGAACTGTTGACTTTCAAAAGTGAGTGACCTTTGAGAACAGGTTTTTGCAGTTAACGAAGAATCTTATGTATCCACCATTTTTTTTTTTTTTTTTTACTGTGGCCTTTTAGTGGTTTTGATATCTATAACTGATCTTTCCAAGTTCTTTTCTGTATTATTTTGCATTTAAAGTTTTAACATTTTTCTTAATTGAGTTATTAATCCCAACAAAAAAAATCCAGATATGGTTTAATATTATTAAAATACAAAGATGTTTATTCCATTGTTGAGATGTGAGTATGTTTGTTTTAATCGATAATATGTCATATCATGTTTCTCTTTTTTTATTTATAAATAGCTTGAAAAAGGAATAAGGAAATTTTCCAAAACTTTGCGATATATATTATTGTGATGATTTTTATAGATATATCATAGTTTTATTTAATGTATTCTAGTTTATTCTATTTTTCTACTGTTCTGATCAATCACTATTTAATTTACTATACATTTCAAATTTGTCGTTTAACTGTCAAATCTGTTTGTTATTTTTGAATTCCTAATGGTTGGTGGCTATCCCATAATTCTCTTTAATTTAAATACCACGGTTAAAACTCGTTACAATCACATGTCTTTTAAATCCTCCAATAAATTGTTAAAGGTCACCAACCAATCACAAATCATTGTACGTAGTCTATAAAAACCCTTGCTCTCCCTGAAATAGACAGATCGAGTTAGTTCTGAATTTTGATCCAGCCCAGTTGTCAGTCTACTATTATTTTTACGAACCAGGCCAGATAACACACCACATTATTTATTATTTTAATAAATAATTGAAGAGGTTTGTGTGATAGATTCTAATACCAGTACAATGAAATCAATGAAAATTGTAAAATAGTAAATATTTTTTTAAAAAATTCCTTCCCTTGCGTTTTTGAGGACATGTTTGCAAATATGTATTTGAACTTACAAATAAGCAAATATAAGAAAAACATGTACAATCTAATTTCTCATCTTGGTTAAGCATGAAAAAAAAAATACAAAAATAATGATAAAATAATGCATAAGTTTAACATGCGTACAAACAATTACATGAGAAATAATGTGGTGCGGATAAAGTAACTTAATATATTTTATTTTATTTTCTACAATGCATTGTAAAAGCAAACAAACTAAAACTGTCGATATTTTAACAGTTTTGTTTCATCTACTGTTTCATTTATGATATTAAAATTGCTTTGATAATCAACTTAAAACTAGCTCAGAAATAGCAGACTAGACTTTAAAAAAATAAATATAATAAATAATAATAATTTAATCAAATAAAATTGAAATAAGAAAATAAGCATTTTAAGAAATTACTTAGTGCTAGACAGTTTTTTTTTTTTTTTTTTTACTGTGAAGATTGTTACTGATATTGTAAGTTTTTTTATGTTTCTTATCTCTGCTGCCTTTTAGCTTTAGTTCTGATATTAATATGAAGCCATTTCCAGAGCTTGTTATTTTTCTTTATTTTTTTTTAATATCGCCATCTGGTATCACATTTTAATAAATTTTATTGAAAGATTATCTGAAAGCCAGATTTCCATAATGCTGTCTTCCCACAACCAGTCAGTCGTTCAGAGATAAATACATTATAATCAAGCACATACTTAGGATTCAAACAGGTGCACAGCTGCTTCCCCAGATAAAAAAAAATAAATTACTTGTTAATTTGTAATTTACTTTTTAAATTACTGTTTGTATTAAAAGCAGAATTCGTCAAAAACCTTTTATAGCAATAACTAAATTTCTTTCCATCACTACTTACATCTAGTAAATAATAAATTTCATTCATAATGTTTTTTTTGTAAATTTTTGCCTGCGATAGATATCATATTTGTATTCATTTTATTTTTTATTTTTTTTATATATTTTTTTTTTGTGTGAAGTAATCCTCTTTAACATTTTATAATTGAAGTTTATATTTATTAACTAGAAGTGTTAATAAATAATACCCCATAATTTTTCTTTTAAAGATCTAGAATTAACCTTTAGTTTTCCTTCCTGCTCATTTTTGATTTAAAATCTTGTTTTATTGAATTGTCAGTTCTTCAATTGAAATTGGTTATTACTATCTGGCGCTATCTACTTTACCAGTATTTTCTAAGTGTTCACATGAATTTAGCATCATTTTTTTTTTTTTTTTTTTAACCAACTTTAAATTTGAATGAAATAAGTAAGAAATTCACATACATTTGCTGTTTATTAACTAGATTATTGTTTTAGATATATATATAAATATATACATCTACAATTTCCAGTTTGTTTTGTTTTTAACTTTAATTCCTTCTGTATTTTCATGGATTCCGTACTGGGATTTCTAATTAGTTTCACATAATGTACTGAGAACTTCCTTACAAGTCTTAGAACAACTTTTCTTTTATTTTTTTAAAAGAAGGAATAAAGAATTAATATGGAAAAAAAGCATCGTCAGTAATTGTAAGATCTGGCAGAAACACTTGACAGTTTTAGATTTATTTTTCCTGATAATAATTTAAAAGCAACAGCTGTGTGTGACTTTTAGCAGAAATCAAATTCTCAATATTATTTACAAACAGTGACTGAACTATGAGTTTTTATCCAGGTGCTAAAAAAAAAATTACAAGAAGGCATGCATTCTATGGTCTTTTGATCCTAGTAAATAATGAATAAAACTGAAGATAACAAATGACCCTGTCTCTTCAAAGCCTAGTATCAAACCAAGCCCATCATTACATAATTTTTAGTAGTTGTTTCTAGTTCTGTATCGATTTTAGTATTAACTTTTTTTCTACAGTGCAGTGTTATCCACTGTGGAGGGTTTACTTTTCTTTTCTGTTTTCTTGCATAACGTTTTAGAAATGTTTTCTCTACAGCAATATATCCACAACACTAATTTATTACAGTACAGTTTTTTTTTTTTTTTTTATTTATTTATTTCGGTTTTCATTCCGTGAAATAATAGTTTGAACAGCTGTCATTTATGACACTTATAAAAGAATGTCAACCCAGCGCTACACTTTACAGAAAAACTGGAACATCAAAAAATGGGCTTGTAATATTGAACAAGGAAGATTGGTAGATAAATAAATTAGATAAAGAAACAGTGTTTGATTGTTGTCACAAAAACAATTGTCTTGCTGATGATGGGGAACTTTGTACTTCTTTGAAACAGTCCAATGGATGGATGTATTGTATGATTTTTTAACCTTTTATTTTTTAATTATTTTCTATTAAATTATTTATTAACTTAATAAGTTTCAAATGGGAACAAAAAATTAATTTCTGCCAAAAATTACCTTAATTGTAAATATATTAATATTATATAATTATAAATATAATTGAATTATTAATTGAAAATAATAATTGTAAATATAAAACATTGAATTGAAAAATCATTTTATAATTGTAAATATTATAATTAATCATAATATTAATTGTAAATAATTATCAAAAATACTAATTATAAAAATTTTGGTTAGAAATTTATAAATAATTTAATTAAAAATGATTAATTTATAATTATCTTTGTGTGTTTTTAAAGTATATATTATTTAAAACTAATTTTGTACAAATGTTAAAAATTGGATATAGATTTAATAAATGCTAATATGTTGATAAATCGAGTCCTTAAAATTCTGGTAATTTTCTTCTTCTTTGCTTTTGCAGGTGATGTAGAGAAGACTGCATATTGTGATGTGCCATTGACAGAGGAGAAGCTAAAAGCGTTTGTATATGCAGTCAAAAACCATTATTGGTATCAGATGTACATTGATGATTTGCCTATATGGGGTGAGTATTTTAGCCTGGGAAGGCCCAGATTTCTTTTATAATTAGAATTATATGATTGCTTGAAATGGGACAACTGCTCTTTTCAATAGCAGCTGAACGTGAGTTGTTCTATTGAATAAAGTAGATAATATTACAGCAGAGATGTTTCTAATGCTACAGCTGGCATAACTGAGTGAGCAGTTGGCATTTGTTGAACAGTTAATGATATTTTAGATGATGGTGTTAGAAGCTCGATCAAGTTGTTGGCAAATAACATAAATGCATTTTAATTCATTAAATAATAATTAAACAACCGACCCAATCAATGAATGAAGATAAACGAGGAAGACCTATAGATTCTTATTGTAGAATTAATATATTATTGTACAGATTTTGAAGTTGTAAAAAATGGCAACTAAACCTGCTATAAGGAAATTAAACTTAACAAGAGAGGAAATCTGATTAATATTTGATAATATTCTGATTTGCTGATTTTAATTTTAACGTGTGTTTTTAAGAACGGTACTTATTTTCTTCCATAAATGCAAAGTAAACCAGTTTTAACAGATGCTTGATGTAATATTGTAGAATTAAAAAGAAAGAAAAAGAAAATAAGTAATTATTGCCACATTTAATTCAATGCATAAATTCTTTCCACAAATTTCTTATTTTATACTTTTTTTTTTTTTTTGCCCGTAAAGAAACATTTTCTTAGAAAGAAACATTTTTTCCCTTCCTTTGGAAATGTGTAATTAGTGAGTTTCAAATAATGGCTCACTGGCATTTTTAATTAATTTTCTTAATATGTGTATATTCAGGGATGGGATGCAACATGTTGTTATAGTATTTTGCAAAAAAAAAAAGGTTTTGCCATATGTGCTCATTATGTAGCGATCGATTTTGTCTGGAACAAACGTCACCAGTCATGACATCGCCAACTTAAAATCCGAGCAGTAAGTCCAAGATGGCGTCGTTTTGTGATCGCATAAAAATTTTTTAGAAAAATGACAATAAAAACATTTTCAATAAAATAATCTTAAAAAAATATAAAATTATTAAAATAATAACAATAATACAAAAATATATTCGTAACTGTAGAAAATACAGAAACCAGAATGTTTTCGTAATGTTTATAGGATTCAGTTATGAATTTTGGCAATACATGGCGCTGTTGTGTCCTGGAAACATCAATCCATAAGCAAATTACGTCATCAAAAGCTTTTCTTTCATGAACTGAACTGTAGTAATGTCGTTTGTGGCCATTATATTTTTGAGTAGCTGTAACTCAGTAAATTTATCAGTAATTGAATACTGAAATCTCTACTTTTTTTGTCCATTTTTAATTGTTTACCGTTGTACTGAGAAGATTACTGATATAATCTGTTTAAAAGAGCATTGCCTTCAGAGCCATGTATTAGAATATAAAAAATGCCAACAAAGGATGCCATTTTAACTCCTTCATTGCCTGACTCCCCTATTAAGGGTCAAAATGCAGTTTTGTTGTTGTTTTTTAAATACTGACATTGAATTGCTTTTTTTTTCAATAATTATATAATAATAATAACTAAAAATTATTATTATTATTACTATCTACTAGCATCAAATGCTGAAATTAAGTTGAATTTTTTTTTATGAAAATATATGACGACACTAAATTGAATTTTTTGGCATTGTTTTAACTAAATTCATAATTTAAAAAATGAAACGAAACATCCACCAAAATCAAACATTTGGAAATTGCCTGGTGTAAAGCAGTCACAATGGTGTCCAGTAAACATGCTGCGCAATGTTAATCAATAATATACTGAAACGACAGAGGAAATCATTGTCAGTACTCTCCCTAATACACTGATCTATTGTGGTCTTACTTCGGTTATGGTTGCTTGTATCATTGGAAACATCTATTTTTGCCGTGAAAATATTAAATGCAAATCAAGTAATAGCTGCAAAATGTCACGGCATCTATTAGCTGTATAGTAAATTTGATTTTTTTTATCTATAAATTAACTAAGTATTTTTTAACTGTATCTAAGTTACTTTTTGAGGGCAGTAAAAGTGATTTACACATCCGGGATGTATTCATAATATATTTCTAGGTTTTACAAGAATGGTTGCAAAGGAAACTTATGGAAAATATTTACACTAAAGTAGAAATAGATTAACACTAGTGTAGATTATACTAAAATATAAATAAATATAGAAATAGATTATACTTGAAATTATGTAACTATTGTTTCAAGACATGTAAGGTATTTTGAGAGATTAACAATGGTCAGAAAAATTACTGATGCATTAATTATTACATTAATTTGAGTTCTTGTAATCTTATTCATTTGTTCATTTATTTATTTATTTATAAAATTTACTTAAGGAAAATATTTATGCTAAAATAGAAATAGATTAACACTAGTGTAGATTTACACCAAAATATAATATGTCTATCAACAAATACTGTATTAGCTTTCTTTATGAATTTTGAAAAAAAAATAGCAAAGGAATATTGATTGGTAATCAGAGTAAAGCAGAATCTAAGCAGTAAATAAAAGGGAATTACATGTTTGTTATGAGTATATGCTCAGAATTTTCAGCTTCATTATCAATGGAAAGTATATGCATATTATGCTGCTAAATTTTCAAGAATTGAGATGCAGATTAATTGTAGAAATTCTAATAATTACAATACTATATGTCCCAGCTTCTATCCATTAGACCCTGTTCTTATTCCTGGTGTACTTTTGCACTTCCAAAAAAATGCAGTTTAGAAAGGATACGAATTTGACAGGTAATCTGATAGTTGTGATTTAGTATGAATAGGGTGTTCCATTGTTTTCTGAATTAGCATTATCACAGTAGACCTTTCAGTAATATTAAACAATAGTCCTTTGCAATTGAAGCTGCTTTTTATATCTATAAATATTACAACATTATGGACTGCATTCAGCAACCTACTGCCAAAGTGGTGGCCAGTTGATCAGCCGCTATTCGTGTTCGAAGCTCTAAAGATCTTCAAAGTTAAAAATTGGTGTGTATCAATCACAATTAGGGGGCTGTCCATAAACTAGGTACGCATGTCAGATGGGGGAGGGGGATTGTGCTTAGCGTGACAAAGTGCGATGAAGGAGGAGGAAGAGGTCAAATAATATGTCATGTCACATTACATTTTAGTTAAGCTTATTTTTTGAAATCAAAAATACCTACTAAGAAATTCATTAAAACACCCAGAATTATTTCTTAAACTTTAAAGTTCAAACAAAATATTTACTTGAATATATTGTAAATAGTTAAAAATATTTTATTTTTTAATGTAAATTAGGGATGGTGTGTGATGTTGTGACATAATTTTCGGGAGTTTTTTTTTCACAAGATTGTGACAATGGGGAGGGAGTCAAAAGTAACAAAAATTAGCATGACGCAGTTTATGGACAGCCCCTTAGACAATATTTACTATTGAGTTGTTGATAGTGTGTCATATTTCTAAAAGTGGCTGCGATTGGTTAATAACATTTAATGTCATTTCAGGATCACTTATTTTTTGCATATACAGTATTTTTGAAAATGGCAGCTTCTATAAAGAAAAACACACACACACAAGCTAAATTTCCCCTTGAAGACAAGAATCGTGAACTAAATTAAGCCCTATCTTAACATTATTTTTGGAACTTTTACTATAGGAAGTATATAAAAAATTTCCTCCACTAAAAATCACAGGAGTGAGCATTGATGTCGGCTATCTTGCATTAGGTGAACAATACAGGGCTACAGGGAGTTTTCTAATTGTGGGATGATTTAAGAGACGATAATTCGGCAACCAAATTTTGATGATTCAACTGCGATTTAGAGATTGCTGAATGTAGTTAAGCGGAGATTTCAACAACCCTCAAATGTAACCACCCTCCCTTTATGTAAAACTCATTGAAACAAGTTATGAAAATTTTTATTTAATTATGATTTCTGTGCTTTGTAGGGATTGTCGGAGAAGTTGTTGATGGCCCAGGAGATAATTATTTCATTTGGACTCATAAAAAATTTGATATAGGATACAACGGCAATCAGATTGTTGATGTGAATCTCACTAGTGAATCAAAGATTCAATTAAAGCTGAATTCTAAAATTACTTTTACATATGAAGTAAGTATGAAACTTGATTCTTACAATAAGGTACTCTTCTTTAGAAATGGTCCACCCAGAAGAAGCAGTCTTGAAGCCTTGGAATTTCTTTCATAAGGAGTTTCAAAAGCGTCGGGTATAGATGATCATCAAGTGCTGCTGCGATCTCAGAACGACCATTTAATTTTAATTGAATGTCAAGCAGTAGTATCAAAACCTTGATGGCCGACTGACAATTTTATGTTTTCTTGTGACTAAAATCTAAAGAAGGCTTTTTTTCATGTATATTTTAAAATAAAAATTATGAACAAATGTCTATTGATTTTTGAGAAATACGGTATATATGACAGGTGTATGAAACAATCCAAAAGAAATCTTTTGAGAATTACTTGGTTAACTGATAGCTTTTCCAACAAGGATTGGTAATTGTTGTTTCTTGCCTCTCTTCATACTTCATTCGTAAAAGATTTTAAAATTTGAAGGATATGCTGAGAACTTGTACAAGCTAGATGGTTGTCTTATTCTGCTTAGCACTTTGCATAAAATATTTTATAGCAAGTGTGCCCTAAAATTGCTGTAGTTCAGTACATCTGCAAGAATGTATTCAATATAAAGGTTGAAGACTACCCCGAGTGATATGTCAATAATACTTCATAAACGTGACACCATAATAATGTGTTATAAACTTGCAGCAGTGTCTAATTATTTCCCAAATATACTAGATAAGAGAAAAGTTTGGAGATAAAATTTAGCAATAGAATGTAGCATTATTGCTAGTATCTTCAAAATGCATTGCTAAGCAACAGAGGTGAACTACTGCAAAGCAAATGGATTTGAAAATATAAATGTTAATAAGCAGATGCTTGGATCCATCCTGTGCCCTCTTCATCCGTAATAGCCTCAACAGTAGCCTTTATTGTTGCAAAGTCTATTAATGCATAATCGTCTGCAACAATTGTAAGTCTTAAACCTACTTTCATAAACAAATCTCCCTTATATGCCAGTAGCCCACATTTGTAGAGGCAAGTGTGATGAACTGTCTGGGTTTACACAATCCGGAAATCTGTTAATAGCTATATATGTCCAATTTCTATTACAGTTAGGGCACAGGCTTCTTAGGATCTGAAGCACTTTTATGATCTGTTTCTCCCTTCAAATACATAACACCTTTTTGATCCAAAGGTTTGGCTCAACATTCTCCTTTTTATCTCATGCAGATCAGTTATTTTCATATGGTGGCCCACACATATGCGTTTTAGAGTTTCAGATGATATTTGTCCACTTCTGGGTGGTCTGTTATTATTGTGCAATTAAATCAAATAAAATTGTAAGATGCGTTTTTTTTGTTTTTTTTGTTAATTAATTCTAAAAATACTTATTTTATACATTCATATGATATCTATTGATTTTCTTGAAAAGGTTACATGGAAGAAATCTGATATAAAATTTGAGAACAGATTTGACAAGTATTTGGATCCTAACTTCTTCCAGCACAGAGTAAGTTTGTTTTTTGTTTGTTTGTTTGTTTTTTATTGAACTACACATTTTTGTATGAAATTTCCGAAGGGGTTCATAACTCTTAAAAATAAGGGTAATGTTTTAAGTTTCCAACAAATATGATTTCGGTTCAGTACTTTAAATTCAAATATCCATCAAATTAATTAAGCAATACACTGCATAGACAACCATGGGAATACATATCATACTTTATATTTTAAATCTTAGACCAGTAAATTTCTGAAAATACACAGAAATTAATGACAATGGGTGAAACCAAGTGTTTACTACGTGACATCCCAGAACAGCTGTTTCCCGCTTTTTTTTGGCAGTCATCAGTTGATAGTAGTCGCCAATAACAGCAAGGCCTCAGTACGACCTTACTGAAGATAAAGTTATCATGGACTTGTTTAGACATCAGTTTTGGTTTAGACTAATCTTTTCAATATAAATGGTAAAAATGTTAAAAGCAGGTGGAAATAAGAATGTTTTCTCTAAGTTTCTATTTGAATTCGTAGTGTCTAAAATGTACAGATTCAGTATTTGTACGTTTGGTGTTCAGTTATACAAATTCCGCTACCTGTTTTAATAAAATAAATAAATAAATAAATAAAATGCTTCAACGGGAAGATTTCAATCTGATATTACAACTAATTGTTTTGAAAGAAACTTTTTTTTAAAAAAAAATCCTAATTACAAATACATTTTAAATTGTACACCTGCAAAGAAAGTCAGTCCTCCAATTTTTGTAGTCCAATAGACACGGTGGAAAATTAACAATAAACACTGCAAACTACTAAAATTGTTATGAATCAGGGAAAGCATCTCCTTTCTTGGTTTGGAATTAATGTAATGTAATGTAATGTAATGTAATGTATGAGATGGGTGGTAAATATACCTAGCACCGCGACCTAAGGTCTATTGTACTTTCCCCAACCTTAATCCCCAAAAAGACCAGTAGCTACGGCAAATGCCAGTAGTTTGTTTATAGGGACCTTAATCAAATCCTTTGGTTCTAAGAAAAAAGATCCTAGGATTTTGTGTCTAAGCGCTGTGTAATATTCACAGTTACATAAGATGTGTGAGGAAGTCTCATCTTCTGAATCACATCTCCTACAGACTGGGTTGTCTTTTAAGTTCAAAAGCCATAAATGCTTATTGAGCCGACAATGCCCAGTAAGTAGACCAACAACAATGCCAAGTTCCTTTTTCCGTAACATTAAAAGTTCGGAGGCACGTTTATTGTTTGGTCCTTGAATTAGCATCTTGGCTTGTCTTTGCCCCTTAAGCCTGTGCCATAGCTTGAGCTGCAGAGCTCTCATTTTCTTAAGAAAGATCTTTCTAATCATGTTATTGGATAAGCCAATAACAGGTTCCGGACCTATAAAGGTCATCTCTGGTTTGGAATTATATTGTAATCAATAGATTGCACTTTATGTAAAGATAGTCTCTATTACTACACTGCATTCATTCAGAAAGAGTGAACAATTTACATACAACGGAGAATTTTCTACTATAATACAGTGCAACTGGGATAAAACGAATGTCTCTAATTCGAAATCATCATTAATTCCAAGCTTTCTCTTAGTCCCTTGAACTTCTCATTAAATCAGTGTTAAAAAATCGTGGCTAATTCGAAGTTTTTTATAAAAACTTTCCAACCATAATGACTTTTCAGTCTTTCATCGACAAAAGAACAGAAAAATTCTCTTTTTTATTGACAATTGCAGTGCGCATAATTTCTCTATTCCACATATGGACAATGTAAAGGTTATTTTTTTCCCACCAAACATGACTTCAGTTGTGCAACCGATGGACCAGGGTATCATAAAAAAATCTCAAGTATTTTTACAGATGCCTTTTTGTTCAAAACCCTTTGACAAATTCTTTTTAGGACAAAAACAAAAAAACAGTAATAAGTGTCCGTGATGCAGCACGATTGTATCACAATGCATGGTCTCAAGTAACGGAAACAATAATAGCAAATTGTTTTCGAAAGGGAGGATTTACCAATAAAACTGACCCAGCTGCGTTCATAGAAGAAAAAGTCCCGCTGCCACCGGACGCATGGGATAACAATATGGGCTTGACATTCGAAGAATATGTCAATTTGGACGAAAACATGGAAGTTGTGGAGAACTGTCAGATCAAGACATTTTATCAGAAGTGTTAAATAAGACTAGGATGATGTAGAGGAGTAAGAAGAGACACCAATCCCTTCATCGTCGGAGGCCCTTTTTCATTTAGGCGAATTTCGTCAGTCATTGAAGGACAAACCAACGTAAATGAAGTTATTTTCCGTTCACTACTAAACATGCTTGATGATTTTGCTAACCTTAAGTGATTGAATTCTACAAAACAATCAGACATTGCACAGTTTTTTTAAAAACTATAATTTTCTGTATTGAATGTAATATGTACTATAGCTTACGAAATGTAAATCTTATTTTGTTTACATACATATAGTGTTTAAGTCTTTCATACCACGATAAATTTTCATACCACGATTTCTGAATAAATATTTACTTATTGACAGAATAATCTTTTCAAGCATTCAGTGGACCTGAAATTAAAGTTAAAAGATGTAACTTTTTTAATTCGAAGTTTTGGATAATTCAAATTTTTTTAGTGGTCCCTTCAGCTTCGAAATATCCAAGTTGCACTGTAATTACTGTAGCCTCATCAACATTATACTAATTAGTTCTGTTTTAGACAGATAATGAACCATATAACATAAAAAAAGCAGGAGATAGAGAGAGAAAGACTTTCCATAGTCTCCTACCTGCCAATCTATGAACATTAGCTTCAGGTTATAGCATGCCTCTTTCAGTAAAGTAACAAAGCCTATGTGCTAAGGAAATGAGTCTATAATTTCACGATTCTTATTCAATTTATTCCCAGTTAAGTAAACAACAATTATTTTTCTTAATTATTCTCACCAATGGAAAGTGTGAGGCGAGGCTTTGGTAACTTGAACTCGGGAGCAAATATTGTCTAATGATAATAATGTAAATGATAATAGATAATGAGGACTGTCAGTATTAGAATATACTTGTCTTGCTAAACAGATTTGAGAATTACAACATTAGTATCTTCCTAACTTTCAGATATTTTAAGCCAAATGCATATTTGTGTTATTACAAATAAACTTAAAAAAAAAAAAAAAAAAAAAAAAAAAAAACTTTAAAATATTGGGTGTAATTTTAACTTAAGTTTACATGTGACTAATTTTGTAAGTCTTGGTTATACTTCTTTTTTTCCCCAATAACTTCATAATTGAGAAATTTACAATGAATATATAAAAAGCATGGTGTCACGTATTTGAATTTAAACTTAAAAAGTTTTCGTGATTTCTTTAACTGCTTATCATCCTCAAATGTAATTTAAAAGAAGCTACTCCTTTTATCAAATTTGTTTTGCTGATAAGTGAAACTGGATATCTCGGCAGTTATTTAGATTAAAAAAAGTGGGTAGGCATTTATTTTATTCAGTTTCCTTTTCATCAAACATTGAAATTATAAGTAAAGTTAAATTCATTTTATGTATCAAGATAATTTGTTCACTAAAATTTAGTGTAATTTACTACATTTTATCCTAATGATGTTGTTTGGCTGCAATTAATACAGGACTGTTAATCATCAGTGTAGCGTACAGGTGCAGCTGAAAAGATAAGCTCAAATGGCTGGAGGCATAGAAATTCTAAGAAAACTAAACTTACCATAAACAGTGTGAAGATGCTCCTTGCTTTATGATGGGGTTACATTCTGATATCGAAAATATCAAATATTTTATCGAATATGAATAAGAATGTATGATAAAAACTAAAGTAAATAAATAACTACTGTCGCTGAATAAGTAAATAAACAAATAATTACTGTAAATACCAGGAATTGAAACGTAAATAAGTGAACGCAAGTTTATCCTATCAATATGTATGTAGTACTGTATAAAGAAAAAAAAAAATCTGCATTTACTTCATTATAGGTGTAATACATGTTCTGTACAGTAGTAGTGATATGTGGTACTGGTGCTCGCCATTACTCTAAATATCGCTGACCTGGGAACAAATCAAAAATCAGAGTTTGATGAATTCTGAATGTGCATCGCCATCGCATTATCATAAAGCAAGCCATCGTAAAGTGCGGAGATATTTGAAGAATGGAATTGACTGCTCATTTAATGGGCAGATCTTTTGAAAATTATGGCTGAAAATTAGCTTGGTATCTTTCTTTGCTAAGTTTTCAAGAGTATCATTAAAAAATTATTCCCAAGCTAAAGTTCCCTTTAGATTTAAAAAAAGATTTGTTTATTTTAATACTGAATTGCACGATAATTGATTTTTAGAATTGCTGCAGTATTTTGAATATTAGAATTTAATATTCTGTAATTTTAAACAGTCAGAATAATATAAAATTATTAGAAATTCATTTTTTAATTTGGCCTCTTTTTATTTGTTTATTTATTATTTTTTTGTTTTCAGATTCATTGGTTCTCGATATTCAATTCCTTTATGATGGTAATATTCCTGGTTGGTTTAGTTTCAATGATTCTGATGAGAACATTACGCAAAGATTATGCTCGCTACAGCAAAGATGAAGAAATGGACGATATGGTAATTAAAAACCTGTTTTCTCTTATTTCTCTCTATTTTGAGGACAGGGATATTAACAGTTAATATTACTGCTTACTGTTTGTCTCTTCAGTGAGGGAGATAGCTGATTATTATCTTCTAACGTTAATGTTGTGTTGCAAACTTAATCTCCTCCAGTTAATCCAAAAAAATTCATCTTTTAGATCATTTTTTTACCTTTCTTACCAGATAGTATTTGGGGCTCTGGCCTGTTGATGTATTCATAACATTTTAAGAGTCAAATCCGTTTGACAAATGGAATTACAAAAATGCTTTATTAGATGTGTTGCAAAATGATGATTAATTGATTAGGCAGTTGGTAACTTTAAAAAACAAAATAAAGTTACCACAACATAAGAACAAAAAGCTGAATTTGTAAACTGAGATTTTTAAAGCTGGCTCAATAATGATAGCATTTTGCTTTTCATCTATTTTAAAAATATCCTTAACCCGTTCACTGCCAGGTTTTACATGGCGGACGGGTGCTCTGCATGCCAAGTGTTTTAGCAAGTTAAGCCTAACACATTTGAATGTGTCTGTCTTTAGGTTAATTTCGATTAGTTTCACTCCAAAATAATTAGTTGTTTATTTTTATATATATATGAAAATATTATTGAACAATTGAAACTGACTTTGACAATATTATAATTGTTTGAAGAAAAATAATATCTAAGAGTAAAATTGATAACAATGCTCACAAAATCTTAACAAAAAAAAATCGATAATAATGATTAGTTTATATTGATAATAACAATAAAAAAAATTCCGTATCACCTTGGAATAAAAGCTCTTAAATATAAGGAAATTAATTATAATTCACTGAAATTAAAGCCTTTTTTTTTTTTTTCGGATATATTTTTAAATAGACTGACAAGCCAGCAGATATGCGTGATTTTAAAATACTACTCATGTTCAAAGAAATTTGAAGTGCCTTGTAGTGGCTAAATCAATTCACAATACAGCAGACAACTATCATTTTTCAAAGAAAACCAAACCAATTAGAATGATCTGTTAGAAAATATTCGTCACCTTACAAAGACGAGTATACTGGGGACAGCAGTCAAGGTCACTAGGACAAGATAACTCGGGGGTGGCACGGAACAGGTTAATATAAAAAATAAAAAAAAAAATGGGATGCAAAGAATCTGAGAAGTCATCTTCACAGAACTTTCAGAGTAATAATTGATAGATCAATTAGCTCAGAAATGATGTATAACATTACATCTTAATATGTCTCAACTTAATATATAAGTTACCCCTGAAGGGGGGGGGGGGAAAGTAAGAAATAAATCTTATGGAATTTATAGATCTCTATTAATAATTTCATTTTCAGGTTTACGTAATTAACATATTTACGACTTCTTTAATTACTGTAAATGTTATGAGTCCTTGCTTGAGTCAAACTCAAGGTAACCTCAGACAAATTATACTTCTCTGCTAACAGTGAAGTTGCAGCTGAGATTTAGACATAGAAAGAATGACAGTGGAATGCTATATATTAATATTTGTAATAATTATGTTTGGTAGTGATAATTTTTATAACCAAGCGTAGATTTGTTTGGAATAGCTTGAATTTTTTTTAGAAGTTGGATTAGTGAAAGCATTCAAATTGAAGCCTTGACTGCTCAGAACAAATGCATCAAAACAAATAGTACAAATATATATATTTGAAAAGCTATTGATTCTAATACATAGGTGATAAGACGCAATTTACTTTACTGTTTTGTAGTTCATAAGAATTTCCATTGCCAAAGACAAATTACTAATAATTGTTACACTGTTTTGGTTCATTTTAAAATATACAATGGAAGCAATTTCTTAACATCATTCAGGAAAGAGATCTTGGTGATGAGTATGGATGGAAGCAAGTTCACGGAGACGTATTTCGACCAGCCTCTCATCCCATGCTTTTCTCAGCACTCATAGGAACTGGATATCAAATATCTGTGGTTACCTTATGTGTAGTTGTGTTTGCAATAATGGGAGAACTATATACAGAGTAAGTAAAAATTTTAGAGTTCCTTAGTGTTTGCTTAAATTTGCAGTTTTTGTTGTTGTTGTCGTTGTTTTTTTTTTTTTGTTTTTTTTTTTAATGTAACAAAGTTAATCCCGAGTACAATTTGCCGTACTTATACATCATACATTAAAAATCAAAACAATTAACTAAACAGGTTCCTCCCCAACTAAATTTCAGCACTCTTGTATTCATGCGTAATTTATCTACAATTCATGTATATTCTGTGCATGTTCATGTAGTGGGGCTCCACAATTTATTCCTTATTTGGCATTTGGGAGAGTTTATTCTGAAAATTCATTTTTTTTTAGTTCTATTTTTTTATCTTTTCATTGTAAAGAAAATCATGGAAAATTCTTGGTTTCGTAAGGCTGTTTAATATGGGCTAGGAATTTCCAGTGGCAAATCAGTGTATGTTCTTCTGTCATTGTCTGAGTCGAGCAATGACTTCAACAAGCTGGTAATAATATATAATATAATAGAATGATCTCAATATACACTGTCCGGCCATTTTATACCTCACCTAGCAGCATGTTGGGCCTCCTTTAGCCCTCAAAACAGCCTGAATTTGTCAAGGCATGGATTCCACAAGATGCTGAAAACGTTGTTGAGGTATTGTGTACCATGCAGACATGAGTATTTAACGCAGTGGCAAGTTCCTGAAGATTTGATGGAGGTGTAGGCCTGAAGCGAACAGCCCGTTCCAGCTCATTCCACAAATCTTCAATCGAGCTGAGATCTGGGGACTGAGCAGCAAGGAAAAGTCATCGTCATGTTCTGCAAACCATCTCATAGTGATGCGGGCTTTGTGCACCAGCGCATTATCCTGCTGGAAGTAGCCATCTGCAAGAGGAGAAACTGTTAACATGTACGGTTGCACTTGGTCAGCTATGATGGTTTAGGTACCCTCTAGCATTCCTCCAGAAGTATCAATGCACCCTACGTATGCCAAGAAAACATCCCCCACACCATGACACTGCCCCCACCGGCTGGAAGAGTTGTTGTGAGACACAGCATTTGTGCGCACAGCAGGGGTGTACCTAATAAAGTTGCCGGACAGTGTACATGGCTATTAAAAGTACAAATGACTCCATAATTCAACTGGAGTTAAGTAGTCCTTTTTCAGAAATTTTTCTCACTGCTCGGTGGGGTATTAGCTTACTCGTAACTTCGCCAGTCAAGTGATACAAAATTTAGAGCAAATGGCAAATTTTTGAGCTTGTAAGAACTTTTCTTACAATCAACTTACAGCCTTGGGGGCAAGTTTTCTAAGTCCATCGAAACCATTCTCTGATGCACTTGGAGTACATTGGATTTCTTGAAAATGTTTGTTTTAAAAATACGAATTATTACTAGAAAATCTTTCCCTTTATAGTTTACTAAAGTTTAGCAGCGACACATTTATTATAGAAATTTATTTTAATTTGTTTTGTTTTTCCCCTGCAATAGGAGAGGTTCTTTACTAAGCACAGCCATATTTGTCTATGCCGCTACGTCACCAGTTAATGGCTATTTTGGCGGAAGTCTATATGCAAGGATGGGAGGTAAACAAATACTTAAGTTTTCGTTTTAAGAATATTTGAAATTAATAAAATATGAATTTTCTAGCTGAGTTGGTATCATCAAAAGCACTTGACAGAATAGAGATCAAATATTTAAAACTATTTTATACATCTAGTAAATATCTAACATTAAAATATTATTTCATTGTTTATTGTAGATGACAATTAATTCACAATAAATATTAGATAGACAATAACAGCTCAGCTGTGAGATTTGTAATACAAGCATTATTTAAATTCAGCATTTTTACAATTATGGGACTATTGCTGAAATATGTGACCAAATTGAATGACAGTTTGGTCACATATTCTTGTTCCTTGTTTTTTATATATATACATATCAGATATATGAAGATTTCATTTATCATATTTACTCATACAATTTCCCTCTTCACATAAGTTCTTCATTTGAATTTAATTTTTTCTCACTCAGTTTCCTCCTGCCTAAGCTTAAAAATGCTGACAAGGAATTTAAACTTTTATTCTCCTTATTTTTAGTAATACACTGGTTTCACGGAACTAGTATTAACTAGGTTCACCAATTATCTCGCATTTTTTCTCCTTGTGACCACCTGAAGTTCAAGAAATCCCTACCCAAGGTCATTCACAACTCTGTGTTGAGACCCTAGTTCTGACAAGTCGATTTGGTCATGAACTTCAAGGTTTCAACATGGCGTCCATCCGTCCACTACGCCTCAGCGAAAGAAAAATGCAGAAACACTGATTTTAATCGAAATTTGGAGAGACAATACAAAAGATTTGAAGACGACTAAACGAATTGGCACATTTGCGTAAAAACGAAATTAATGACATTTCATAAAATAGGGGAAAACCCACGATGAAATTTAACACAAGATCAGCAATCTTCCGGGGGGAAAATTCAGATACAAATTTGTTTCAATATTAGAATATCTAAATTGAACCTATTTAATTAATATAAATATATATACAAATAAAGGCAGTGAACATCAGAACTTCTGTCTTCTCTGGAAAAACTGATTTACTGAAACAATATATTTCTTTGCAGAACTTCGCTGTTAGCACAATCCCAGGATGCATTGAAAAGAAAAACTGGTTCTTCTCTCTACCGTGAAATCGCTCAAGGTACGACAACTCGTTCACAAAAATACGTCACAGCATGGAACTAGTTATATACATGGACTTCTTCTCCCGTGAAACCAGGGTATAACTTTCAACCCGTACTAGTTTGCCACAAATTATTAATGTTAAATTTCATGCTAATAGTCAGTTAAATTTGATATAATGCTACTCGGTTAGCAATTGAATCATTTTTTTTTTAACTGTTTGATAGATGTTTGAGTTGTCTGTAAGTAAATTTAAAATCATTGGTTTTGTGGTCAGTATTTTTGTAAAAATGAGCAAAAAGGTTAGTAGCTGAAGTAACCTCAAGGTCCTGGAAAGAAGATGCAAAATTCTGGACTAGATTAGGTTCTGAACATTAGGATGGTTGCCAATTGAGAACTTTTGAAATGACAAAGATAGTACTAAACCTTAGAAGAAAGTTTTAATATTGTTTAAAATAAAGTGTGGCTAGTTATAGAAATAATGTATTAGTAAAAAAAAAAAAGTTATTTACACATGTTATCACGGTTTTCCGTCCTTGATTTTCCTTCCAGTTGATCACTTATCACCACGTATCCCCTCCTCCCCTTTTCTTCTATGAAATGTTAAGATAAAAGGGAATATTGCAGAATTAAATATGATATTGAGTTATTTTTTTTTTATTTTGCACTTGCCGACGATTAAAGAAAATTTCTGATCCATTCTTAACCTTTGTCTTCAATTAGCAACTGGACAGTTAGTTCTTCACAACTGTTTCCGCTTGAAATGAACAAAGAATAAGGCAGTCCTTTGAAAAAATGCGTCTTCTTGGTAAAATTTTATCCAATCAATACATCAGAGTATTTCTAAGAGTAATTTCGTTTCTTTAAAATTCATCATTTTTTAGTTCTGCTGAAATGTTGCGAAATTATGCAAAGAGTTCTAGATAAACAAGTGACATTTAGACTTTTGTTTCATTTTGAAAGTTACTGTCATTACAAAAGTTGAAAAAAAGATATTACCTGGCTGCATTGTACAAAAAACAAGCTAATGGAATAGCAGGATGTGCAGCCCCACCCCATCATACAAAACAATGATTACACAAGTTGATGGTCATCATATTTCCTTGGACATTCCATAACAATTCTTGCATATTTCCAGCTGTTTTTCCACTCCATTTAAAGCCACTTTTTACTTAACTCTCCAATTACATATTCCACGTCCTTAACCTAGCAGTTACTCGCACCTCTTATCATCACCCCAGTACTCGCTTGTGAGATTTTCTTTCACACCTCTTTTATAGTGCTCTTGAGTAGTTATTTTACATACTTTTTTGTTAAGAGATAAATAATTAATAAATAATTTATTAAATCAAGATATTTATTAAACTAAAAATGAAAAATCAATTACAAATAATAAAAAATACGTTGAAAGAAGTAAGAGTTAAAAACACACATTAAAAAAAAACAACAACAACATTTTTACATATATACAGATTTTTTTCCAAATTATAGTTATTTTCAAAATTAACTAAAAAAATAATATTAATAAAATACACTACAACCTCATTTATCCGGCCCTCGTTAATCTGGATCAGATTTGTAGACATTTTTTTTTTATTATTATTTAATGTTCATATAGATAATATATAATTTTAACTATGATAACAAGAACATAACTATAAGTATGCCAAGCATTCACTTTTTATTTTGATTAAATGTACAGTTCCTGCATAGATTGCACAATAAATTATGGTAATAAAATGCTTTTTGTCAAGTTTAAGAAAGCTTTACTAGAGTGTCACAGGGCGTTGAAGCTACAAAACATAGTTTTTTATCGTAATAAATGGTAAGTCTGTTTATTTAAGGATTTGTTTTGCTTATTACCCATATTACCCGGTTTATCCAGATTTTTGATTTTCCGGATTGCCTTTGGTCCCAGTTAGCCCAGATAAAAGAGGTTGTAGTGTAATAATAACATCTTAGATCAAATTCACAATTCTGTAACACTCACTGAAATTATTTCTTTCTTTTTCCAAAAAATGATCATCGTAAATAAAGTAATAAGCTACATTTCCCTCTAAATATATATATATTTCATCCAACATAAAAAAGTATATAATAAATTCCACAATGTAAACAAATACCTATTTGAAAACACAACACAATATGTCAGAGCTCGCACTTTGAGAAAATCTCACACTAGATGATGTAAGTCAACAAACGTTGACTTCAACGTTGCTATCAACAGAGTAAGCTATAAAAGTCAGCTTGAGGATGTGTTAGTATTGCATCATTTCTACTCACTAAAATATTGTCTTTAATTCATGACCGTGAGAAAAAAAGTTCATTATGCGAGTCCTGCTGGGTTAATAGAAAAATCCCAAGACAGAACTGTTTCATGTTACATCTTTGGTAAGCTGCTATAAGCTTAAAAGATGTAAACTGTTTTCCTGATGTCAGCATTGACTGAGTTTGAACTTTTCTCAGTTTTGAACCTCAGCATCTTATGTTTGTTTCTTTCTTATGCTAGCGCCATGCTCTTGTGAAAGTAGTCATTAATAGCATATTACAAGCTTACATATTTTTCGTTTCTTTTTCTTAGGGAAAATCTGGATTAAGCAGATGCTCCTGAGTGCATTTTTATTACCAGTATTAGTTTGTGGTACTGCATTTTTTATCAATTTTATTGCCATTTACTATCATGCGTCACGTGCCATTCCATTTGGTACAATGGTAAGTTTAATTTTATAATAATAATTTGTAAGTAAATATTAAACAGGGTATGTTATTTGAAAAATCACAGGATGATACACATTCATTTTGTTTTCCTCATTTGTTTGAAAATAATGTGCTTGTATTATTATCACGAGACAGAACAGATATTTTTCAGTTTGGTAATAATGCCTTCAAATTCCTTTTTTTTTTCTCTTTTAATTGTTTACTGATTGTAAGAGCAATATCCCTTTTTGAAATAGATTTGGTGAGAAGCACTTGAAGTATGCACCTCAGAAAAACAAAATTTTCCCTTTTCTCCAGCAACAGATAGATCAGATTTATAGTAGCATATCAAGTTCAAACTTGCATTGTTATCAAAATTTAACCACTGCAACTGCTAGAATACTACCTTTTATAGTTTGAATAACAGTTGTTCAAAACAGACATCATATTAGATTTCCAGTTTGCACATGAGATTTTCTACACAGTTCTTCATACTTGTGAAGGGACGATTTGTTTAATTTGTAAAGAAACATCCTGAATTCTTTCCATTTTTAATTAGATTTCTAGAAATGTTGAATTAAAATATTTCAGTGGACTTAAAGGAAAACTTAGAATCTCAGATTAAAAGATATATATATATGAAGCTTTCTAGAAAAAGATCAAGTAAATAATAAATCATCTATATGTTTGCTCCAATAATGTATAGAGAAGCCACTCGTTCTGAAAAATATGGTGGAAGGTAACTAAGGCCTGAAAGAGAGTAGGCTATGTTATTTAAATATATAAATAATGTAAGGCTTCGATGAGTGTTTTCCCACTCCAGGTGAAATTAACCTCTTTTATGGACACGCAAGTTTCTAATTTAGTTTTTGAAAGTTTTTTTGTTACAGTTAGTGTTTCGAAAAATATGCATTTCAACTTCCATATCATTCTTCGTAACTCAAAAATTTCTATTGTCGTAGATTATGGAACTTTTTGAAATTTGTTTAATGTTTACACTTTCAAGAGTCTATTTTGGTTTTTGTGAATTCATTTTCTTAAAAGCAGAAAAACAACGTGCTAATTATGAAATTAGAGCAGTTAGATCGTAAGTTACGGATTTAGATCAAATTTGGAAACTTAAGACTTGAAATTCATTTTTTTAGCTTCCCATTATACTAACAAGTAAAGGTCACGATAGCGTCATTGGAGTTGCTGGTTCAGACCATGTGCATTCGAAAGATCTTCCATATCTAAGTCAACCAGCAAAATTATAGCGGCAGACAGCCAGGGATGTAGGACCACCTATGAGGGGTCCATGGTGGCCTTTGGGAAATCACTTATAAGTCACTGCAAGAGGCTTATAAGTAGCCTGCAACCTTAGATAACGATGAGCCAGACACAATAAGCAGATATTGATTGAAAAATAAGCAGGAAATTGTTATTGATCAGCTTCAAATCAGATACAATCGATTTGAAGTTCAGAGAACAGGGCGTGCAAAAGGCGGATACTCTGTTCACTGACATGGTAAAAGGGTACTACTGTGTCACTGGAGTTGCCAGGTAAGTGGCACCTTTCCTGAAAGCTTGTCCCAGTGTAAGTTCACTGGTCGAGTTTGCCGGGCAGGCAGGCAGGCAGGCAGCAGGAGAGGAGGAGGAGATGGTGAAGTCCGGGAACATGTCAGCCTGCCGGACCACACAGAGCACCTCTTTCTGCTGCCTCTCACTTTTCTTTTTTCTCTTTGCCTCTGCACATCTCTCTCCTTCTTACCTCTCACTCACCTTCTTATATTCTCCTAACACCGAAAGGTACTTTTTCTTTGTTATATGTTTTAGTGTTGTGCTTAATGTTGTTCCTCCTCCTCTATCTGCCAGAGGCCTCATACACAGAGACTAATCTAGTTTCAGAAACATGATAAAGTACGCGTTCTACAAATGCGGGTATCTGGACATTGAACCTGATCCATGGATAAGTTCTAACTGCTTCGAATCGATCGTCAATGACAGGTGCTTCAAGTGTGACAGCATTGCATTCATTAAACACTGTGAACAGAGTATCTGCCTTTTGCATGCCCTGTTCTCTGAACTTCACATCGATTGTATCTGATTTGAAGCTGATCAATAACAATTTCCTGCTTATTTTCCAATCAATATCTGTATATTGTGTCTATCATCCTTATCTAAGGTTGCATTCTACTTATAAGCCTCTTGCAGTGACTTATAAGTGATTTCCCATAATCCACCATGTTAACTTTGACCCCTCATAGCTCCTATGCCCTTGGCTGTCTGCCACTACAATTTTGCTGGTTGACTTAGATATGCACGAACTGGCAACTCCGGTGATGCTATTGTGAGCTTTACTTGTAAGTATGAAATTTATATATTTCTTAATAAAACAAATGATGGAATGGTATTAGTATGTGCAGTATTTCTCGAGATAAGGAAATTTTTAAATATAATTTATTTTATTTTCACATTGTATATAATGTGAAATATGTATTAATGTTATAACAATGAAAGAAATAAGAATTAATACAGTTTCACTAATACTTTCTATTTTATACATAACAGTTATTCTTTTAAATCTCTAAAGTTAATTTGCAACTGAAAGGGTTAAGTTGATATTTTGGATCAGTCTCTTAACCCTTTGTCAGGAGATGTTTGAGAATTGCATTGGAAAAAAAAAATTGTGCTGTTATTTGGTCAGTGTTTTGGAGCAGATGATTTTATGGCCACCTTGTCTGAGATATTTGTAAAGTCCTTGGTAGAAGGTATTAAATATTTAGTAAGGACAAATCTGTAAATGGAGAGGCTATTGCAGATAGCTGTCGTGCACCGACAACCCTATCCGTGTCAATGGTCTAGAGCAACGATATGATCAACAGCATCCAGCGAGCAAGCGGGGATTGGTGTAGACTGTTGAGGCTACAGAACAGACCAACACAAGGGCAAATTTGGTGCAGATCACATCCAGCTTCAATGTTTGAGCACCAAGCAGCATCAGCAAGCAAATGGTACTGGGCACTGCATAGTCAGGGCAGTGGGAGCCAATGCCCTATTCAAATGCCACTGTTGACTGCTCACATCAAACATTGTGCCTTGCCTGGCTCTAAGAACATTAAAACTGAACCGCTGCAGAGTGGCATCGGATTGTGTGGTCAGACTAATGTCTTTAGCAGCTTTTCAGACTAATGTCTAACAGTAGGGTGCAGGTGTGGTGTCAACTGCATGAAACCTTTGGCCTCCCCTCCCAGATTAGCTCTGTGATGATATGGGAAGTCTTCACATGGAATACATTAAGTCCCTTAGTGTCTGGAGAGGTCCTTAAATGCTGCGGGCTGCCAGAATGTGAGGCACTGATCATCTACACCCTTTCAAGGCCTTTACGCATTCTGCAGCTGATGATGTGTTTCACTGGACTGCTACCACCCACGCATGGCTCGAGGAACACTCATTTGATTTTGGAATTATCCAGTGGCCCCCAATCTCCTCTGATTTAAATGCTATTGAACAGCTCAGGGATGCCATTGAGCGAGACATCAGATCCTTGAATCTGGCACCGAATTCTAAGATGAAGTTGTGAATAATGTACAACAAGTATGGCTGGCACTACCTCCAGCATCTGGTGGAGTTGATGCCTTAACATGTACAAACTGTTATTCGTGCTAGAAGACCGGCACACTATTAAAATTTAGGTGTGTCTGATGTTTTGTCTATTCAGTTTATTTCATAGGCTCAGACCTGAGCAGTTCCTTTCATTAAAAAGAAAAAAAATATGTACAGGTTTTTCGGTTAACTTATAACAGCATACATTGAGTATTACGATATTAGAACTGTCTTGGTTGTTTTTGTTTTTTTGAGCTTTCTTGCATTTATGAGTTGGGATGATAGAAAATGAAAAATAAATTAGAATTTGCAAGTTCTTTATTTAGTAGTGTATTTGCTGAATGCCTTTTAGTTTTTTTTTTTCTCCTTTTTTATTTATTTTGCTGTTTTTTACTGAAGCAATGTTTTTGTAGGATGCCATAGATTTATAAAAGATTTTTTTTTAAGCATAAAGGGCACAGAGAATAATTAATCCATAATGAAATATCTTCACTGAAGGTAGCATCAAAAAATGTTGTTAATCCCCTCCATGTCAGTTTTTAACTCCCTGAACTTTTGAAAAGAACAAATAGATAAAACAAAAAGGAAGAAGAGACAGAAACTATTTTATTGGAACTTTTTTTTTTTTAATCACTTAATTCTAAATATAGCTATAATTCTATATTTCTAAATATAGCTGACCTAAAAGAAAATATATGTAGTTCTTTTGTACTATGATTGGCTTCATTACTACATAACTTTGATTCATATTATTGTTTGTTTTTTTAGGTGGCCGTGACATTTATCTGTCTTTTTGTAATTCTGCCATTAACACTAGTAGGGACTGTTCTTGGTCGAAATTTAGCAGGTCAGCCAAATTATCCCTGTCGTATCAATGCTGTTCCAAGACCCATACCTGAAAAGAAATGGTAAGTGTTCAATTTGAAGTTGTTTGCTTTGTAGACATTCTTGAAATTGTCTGATGTGATTGAAATAAAATGTATGGTGTTTTTATTTCTTTCATAGGTTTATGGAGCCGGCCATGATTGTAGTCCTTGGAGGAATATTGCCATTTGGATCTATATTTATTGAAATGTAAGTATTTTTGTATGTGTTGATAGGTAAATAAAAATGTCCTACTGGTAATTAAATCTGCAGTAAAAACTAAAAAATACTCGTGATATATTAGCTAGCTGTGCCTTGCAGTTTCACCCGCATTAAATTGTGATTATAATATCTGTTTCATACATATTATGAGTACATAACTAAGTGCATCTCATTAACTATAAATACCATCTATTTAATAATAAAAAGAAATATGTGTATTATTGTTACTTATTTAATAAAATAAAATATCCATTAATATTTTATTGCTGTTTTTTGTGACGAACTAATTGTAATTTTCTTTTCACTGTGGTCCCCCAGCAATAATTGTCAACAGTCAATTTTTGATTCGATCAAATTAGTTTAAACGTTGGGGTTTACGTATATTGGCAGAATCTATATTACTAAAATCTTTTATTTCTCTGTCTGTCTGTCTTTCTGTCTGTCTGTGTGTCTGTGTGTCTGTCCGGCGCAATTTTCTGAGCGAATGGAAAATAGAAATAATTTTTACAATGAAACATCCGCGACAGGAATCGAACCTGCAACCTTCTGATCCGAAGTCAGATGCCTTATCCATTAGACCATAGGGACTACAACTCTCTTCATATGGTTTTTTGACTTATATCTCCTTTCCTTTCCCCCATCAATAAGGAATGTATTCAATCTTTTTTTGAATCTCAAGATTGTTTATTTATTTCACATCAGTCAGTTTATTTGTGATTCGAAACTGACAATTAGAACGATAATTGCCGAAACGTTGCAATATTTTAAATATTCTTACTTAACCAAATCCTATGTGATATTGAAAAATATGTGGGTGTACACGCCAGATATTGGAGTAAAGAAATCAGAGTCAAGAAAGAGAGAAGCACTCTTTTTTTGAGGTGGAATACCGAAAAAATCACTATTTGCAACTCAAAAACCATCAATAAATATAACTCAATCGTCACTGAAAAGTGACAATTATAATTAAAATGAAAGTCAAAAAAGAATGAAGCGATACTTCTATTAGATAGAATACTGAAAAATCACTATCTGTAACTCAGAAACCATCAATATTTGGAACACAAAAGCCACTGAAAAGTGCCACTTAGAATAAAAAAAGAGACTCAAAAAAGAAAGAAGCAGTATTTCTATTAGATAGAATACTGAACACTATTGTAACTCAGAAACCACTGAAAAGTATCATTTGGAATAAAAAAAAAAAAGAGTCAAGAAATAAGAAGCAGTATTTCATTAGGTAGAATACTGAAAAATCGCTATTTGTAACTCAAAAACCATCACTATTTCTAACTCGAAAACGACTGAAAAGTATCAATAGGATTAAAAAAAAAAGATAGTCAAGAAAGAAAGATGCACTATTTCTATTAGGTAGAATACTGCTCAGAAGTTAGACGTCTTAGCCATTAGACCACTAGGCCTGCATTCTAATCTCTGTAAAAAATAAAAATATATCATAGATATATGATTTACAAGGTGGTTCTAAAAGCAGTCGTAGATTGAGAGAATATAGACATCAAAAATTAAATTAAAAAGAAGCTTTTAAAAAATTTTAGTTTTAGTTTCCTTGATGTAATTTGTGTGTGTGTGTGTGTGTGTTATTTTTAATAAATAAAAAATAGTTTTCCGTTACATAAGGGAGGCTTCCGGAGCAAAGCGACGGGTAGCCGACTAGTTCATTATAATATGGAAAAGTGCCATTAAAACAAACAAAGAAGAAGAAACGTAATTGTATCTATAATATATTGTTACCTATTCATAGCACAAAAATTAGTTCATTGAAGCACAACTGTTGCATAAGGAGGCGACCACATGACTGAGCCATATCGCATTGAACCTCGCTCGCTGACCTGGGCATTCACAGTTCGGCCCTTCTTGGAAAAGTTCGGTTCTCATCGATAGATTTATAATAGTAGTATAAATTATAATGGCAATTATAGTTCCAATTGCCATTTTCAAATTACAAATAAGCAGATGGATCAGATATAAATAAACAATCTGAGATTCAAAAAAGAGGTTGAATACATTCATTATTGATGGGGGAAAGGGGAAGGAAACATGAATCCAAAAACAATATAAAATGAGTTACAAATTTTTACCCTAAGATCATTGAATGCGGACAGATGAATGGAAAGATGTTTTACAAAAAATTCTGTTTTAAAATACTTTTATTTTAATGAAATTAAAAAAAAAAATTTTAACACTACTCAAAAACAATCACCTTCAATATTCATAAAATGTGTGGGGTTTTTTTTTTTCCCTCTTTTTCTTTTTTGAGTTAAACATAGCTTCCCCCCCCCATTTTTTTCAGTAAATTTCCTAGTTTGGTTATAATTTAATTTAGCCCTGGTCATCATGTGTTTCTAAGTGCACTCGAATATTACCCAATTATCTTGAATCACTAGGTTCACATCCTATTACCGGCATTTATACTTCTTTTTTTTATTTGTTTGTCTCTTTTCTGCTACTAAATCTTTTTAGAAAGCTCTTTGTGAGATGGCGAAAAATTTGTCAACTCTAAACAAATTTTTTTCAGTTAAAAAAAAAAATTGCTGCTTATTTTATTTATTTATTTATTTATTTATTTATTTATTTATTTTCTGTTTAATTTAATCATACTCTCAGTCTTAAGCCTTTATCCATTCATCTCCTTTTTCAGTGTTTAATTTTTTTTTTATTTCAAATACAAAATAGTTTTGAATATGTAAATATACTTTCAGTATATTATACTTTTCTGATTTCACAACCCTGGATGAGATGGATTGAGAAACATTATTCAGTTATTTAATATAAATTAGATTCTAGTTTAAATGAGTGAATCGTTTGCTATAATTAGAATTTCATAATTGTATAGGATATGATGTACATAAATAAAAAATATAATATCCTACACCTTGCAAGAACCTTTTGTTTACTTCAAAAACGTTCTTCATAAAACCGTTATGTGCAGTTTTGTATTTTCTTCACTATATCATATGCCTGCATGTTAAAGTTATTTATTTATAAAAATATTTGACTAACTGTTTTTTGTTTTTTTTTTTGTTTTTTTTTGTATAGTAAAAAATTTGCTTATTAGAAATAAAAAAAAAAAAAAGCCCACACACATTCTTAAACATTTGAGGCTTATATTTACAAAAGGAATGCATTAATTTCACAAAATAAACTTTTTTAAAGTATAAATAAACTACAAAACATAAAACTTTGTCTGTTTGCTTTTCCTAGCAGAAATAGCATGTTCAGTTATGAAGATACACTTAATAAAGTGTATTTGTACTGTTTGTTTTGTTCAGTTGCTTGGAAATTATTATTACCACAGTTTTAATTTAATCTGCTAAAAATTGGTGAAACCAAAATTAAACTATTTTCTGCTATGTTTATAACTGAAATTGCATAAATATTTTAATGATGATACATCAGATTGAGTGCCAATAAAGCCTGTTCATATTTGTTATCCTGTAATAAAAATATAAAACGTTCCTGAAGAACCAGCTTTCTTCGTATCATATGATACTAGGAAGTCCGATGAAATATTCATGGAAGTAAAACAAATTCCACATTTTTGAAATACCATGAAATTTTTGAAGGAAAAAAAAAACAAAATAAAAAATTGATTTACCAGTTTCAACAAAAACAATAATGAATGTCCAACAGCCAATACCAATAATCCTCCCTGGGCAACAATGACAGCACATGTTCCCCTACTGTTGAGTAGTGAGCAAGCGGCTATCCCAGAGTTCAATGGGATAACAGCCGAAATTATGTAAAAACCGAGGTTTTACAAACTCTCTGATAAATTTTGACGCATGAACTTCATGCATTTCAGTGTTAACTTCATTTATGTGTGGAAGAAAATCTCAATACGCTGATAATAATTGTGTAATCGCGCTTCGTCGGGCTGAAGTGGGGCGAATAGTAGAGCGCCATGTTTACAAATGGGCGTGACATCACGACTGACGTGTTCCAACGCTGCACTGTGATTGGTTATTTCTCCGACTCTGCTTACAAATTTACAAATATCCGTACAATTTTTGCCTATTAATAGTATGATTTTGAGGAACGACCCTTTATTCATGATACAGAAACTGCAAATTCTTTCAGTCATTTATTTTTACTTCATTCAATTATTCCATTCAAAAATTCTCTTTTGTAGTTGTGTATAATGTAATTAACTTGCTGAAATAAAAAGTGTTGACAAGGATGAAAGTGTTTCTTTTCTGTTTTTTATACAGAATAGCAGTAAATCTATAAGTATTTGATTCTTTAATGTTGCTTTTACTAATACTGGCAGTAAGAAGAAAAGAATGTTTTATTAAGTAGTT
>JAFIDM010006943.1:19381848-19392370 GCA_023159025.1 Thereuonema tuberculata
TTTGAGAAAAAAATGGGGGGGGGGGGGAAATTACGCGATGTTTTTCAATTTGAGGAAAAAAAATATGGTGAAAGTGTAAGGAAAACCATGTTAAATATTGATTTTTAAAGCAAGAAATGTAATTAACAACAATTTTATTAACACGCAACATTTAAAATATAAGAAATCACATCTCAACATTTGTTTTTTCTTCAGAGTACAGTTAAGCAATAGGCATGCAAGAAAGTGTGTGTGCGACTGTGACGTAATTTCGTAACTCACGCAGCGCAGCCCGCCATCTTTATAGCTGAAGTAGAGGTGAGGAAATTATGCGATAAAAATAAAAATTGAATTTTGTAATCCACAAAAACTGGGGTGGGAAAATACGCGATGGGGGAAATTATGCGCGTAAATACGGTATTATTTATTTTTGAAAGATAATCTTCTGATTAACACTAAATTAAGGTGACCATTTTTTCTAAAATGAAAAGGAGGACGCAAATAATTTGAAAAAAAATTAGAGGTTTCAGGGGTATAAAACTATCTGTTCAAACAAACAAAACAAAAAGTTTTAAACTTCACATATCAAAAAGGAGGACATATTACTCTTCAAACATCAAAAAGGAGGACAGAATTTACAAAAGGAGGACTTTAGGAGGACACTTCTCAAGGGAGGACAGAGCTTCAAAAAGGAGGACGGTTGGTCATCTTAACTAAATTCATAATAACCTGGATTCAATCGAAGTCATGGCAAGAATGGCGCCGGCTGGTTCGTTGCCTGTGAATGAGGGTTTTCTTTTGTTTACTGGTACGTCACAGCTTCAACAGCCGTAATTGGTGCTTAATCACCTCTGATGGAAATTCCCTGAATTTTAGAGCAAGTTCTGAAGACGTTTAAACGATGAAATTGGTGATGAAAGTGGTAACAGATTTAAATCACACGATCAATGATCAGAATTACAACGAAAAATAGGATCGTGTTATTTAGACATTGGTAATTACATTAGAAAAATTTTCGAACTTTTTCTTTATTATTTGGGCCAATTTAATATATTAGTGGCCACTGAGTGAATTAGTTGATTCACTTTCCTCGTGTTTTTTTTTTTATTATTTTTATTTCCTTAATTTCTGGACTTTCGACCAAACAGACAGACATGACTAAAATGGCAGGTAATTTTCATGGAACATTTTTATCAAAGGGCTGTCAGCATTAGTCGTTCCAAAAAGCCGGTACCTGATTACTGATCCTCGACGAGCAACAATACAAGCAACGCAATCATTTTTAATTTATTATTTTTTTTTAAACATAAGTTAATCAATTTTATTTATTTGATTAACAAATTATTTTATATAATATTCTCCGTCTTAAAATATAATTGTCCGTCTTTAAGATAGAAAGTTTGGGAACTACTGATCTAAATTAAATTGTCAGGATTTATTGTAATATTACATTTGTTTTATGTTATATTTACTGTATCATTATAAATCATTATATTTACTGAAGTAAATAACATAATTACACATTAGATCTAATCTTTTAAGGCTCAAATGACACTTCTTAAAAATAAAGTAAGATTTTATTACATTTTATAACTTATTCTCTGAAATGTATGGAGAATAAGTTGTAGTAAGTCTTAATATTCCACCCCCACCCCCACCCCCCAAAATGACTAACATTGTTTTTCACTTAAAAGTATTTGCGATCTAGATCTTCTATTTTCAGCATCAGTGACTGATTCTAGAGAATTTTCTCAATAAATTACCTGATTTTTGCATAAGACATTGAAAAAGAAGAAAGGTAAAATGTTAATGGGGTGTGAATGATGATACTGTCGACGTTTCAAGCATTTCAAGGGGGGAATCTTGAGGATGCCTCTCCTATTTGCCCTTGAAAAACTGCACCTCCCCCGTTCGGCGAATCGACTTGCCCGAATGGAAGCAGCGTAAGGTAACTCTTCAATTTACTCTTGTGGAAATATCTAGCGAGCACTAATGGAGTCACAAAGGCAGAGGAGGCCTCGTACGGGCAGCAATGAATGAATGGCGGCGTGGCACGAATAGCGGCACTATTTATTTGGGCGAAAGAGCACACACGCACTTGGGAGAAGTGATGAGGAACAAGGAGGGGACGAAATAGAAAGTGACGGACAAAAAAAAAAAAAAGAAAAGAAATACACGGATGGGGAAGCAACAAACCCGTCTTTCATTCAGTGCCCTTCTTCTTGTCAGGTGAGGTGCGTTTTTGCGTTGCAGGCGAGGCGTTTAATCAATAAAATGGAGATGGTGAAACAGCGTCATCTAATTCCTAGCTGCAAATCAGAGACGAAAGCGGAAGGTGAGGCTCTACAAATGGAAACGGCAGAGGCCCCGTTTAAATTGGACGACAACGAAAGAAAGAAGGAAATGCATTCCAGTAAAAGGGCAGCTTTCAAATTATCGCAACCTCTTCTTTTGTAGTAAAAAGAAATAAATGATAGAAAAATAAATAAAAAATTCGCGTACGAGAAAATGGTTCTGGCGTCATTCGTTTATATAAAAAAAAAAGGCAAATTACAAAAATATAATTACCTATCAACTTGAAATTTTTACAAGATTTCTTATATTTTTTTAGTCTAATTTCACAAGGAAATGTGTAAATTTAAAAGATCATTTTTGTTAAGTGTGGTGACCCTAATACCTTTAGAACGAGTGAACGGGTCTTCTTGAAACTTTACATGTGCATTTATAGAAAAGTGACGGTCTTTTATTTCTGCCCAATTCAATATGGCGGGGAGATGAAATCGTGATACTATAATCGTCGCGGCGAATGTTGAAACCGGAAACACGTTATCATTGACTAATTTCTCCAGTATCAATGCCTTGAGCTCCGCAGGAAATACCAATCTCAATTATCAAAAGTAGGAAATATCAAAAATCTCACATACATCTTCTTGAAATCGACGAGCAACGTTAAGAATAATTTCCCTAGCTTGACTGTTGAGAACTTTTCCTCGTCGAAATGTTGAATGTGAAGCAGCGACCGCCATTTTCTCTTCTATTTGAATGTGCGCGACCGGCCAGGAAAGGAAAATCTATAATCTGCGTTGCATTCTAGGAGTTTCAACTCTGGCCGCGAAGACTGTAGGTATTCATTTTGTTTTTTACCTGTCTGTTGACTCAAGCAGTTGATTGGAATGTGAAATCTACGGTACTGATACCTCTTGTAAAAATAGTAGATTTTGAAAGTATGTCAAGTTACTAGAACAGGATCTTTTTAATATTTCTAATATTTTAAATAGTTTGTGTGTCTGGCCGTTTTAAATCTACTGTAAAAAATATTAAGCATTTTCTACAAAGAGTAAAAAATTAAAAGAATAGCGGCCTCTCGATAAATGAAATGATGATGAATGAAACAGGCTTCATCAAGGGAGAACCTGCTTTAGAAGTGCTGCAAAAAGTTTGGTTAACGTTATCTTAACAACTAACTTTGATATTAACTGTCCGGAGGCCACACCCTACAAAAGCCCGCGTCAACTGAACAAAAAAAAAAATCTGACACACATCGCTTGAAAATTACTCGCAAGATTTTTTTTTTCCCCTCTTGTTAATTACATCTTTCAATGAAGTGTAATATTTTACTGAAATTACGTAAAAAGAAAAATACGGTACCGGTAATCGATATCCTTAATCCCAATTATACGTTATCAGTATTGTTTAAGATATTTTTTTTTTATTTATTTATTTTGAAATATCGAGGTGAGATTTTAGAATATAGTCCGTTTAAGTATTTTTTTTTTTTTTATTGATTCAGTAGAAGAAAACTGGAACTATTTATTCATCAGTAATAAAAATTATATACTCGCACTTACAGAAGATGGACACAATTAGTCCCTTCAGAGAAATTTGAAGAGGCGTTTAAGTAAATACTGAATTATGCTGATTTAATTCTTATTGCGCTATTGTATATTCTCAGGGTCTCTCTCGCGAAAAACAAATTTTCGTTATCGGTCCAACTGTAGTCTGAAAACGGCTTTAAAAAAATGATCTGCGACTGAGCCAGCAGCTAAATACATTTTGTCAGAAAAGCATTATATGATTTTTTTTTTTTTTTTTTACAATAAAAAAATCGTAGAATTGGCTTAGGGTCCTCAGCTTTCAGAACTGGTTCAGTGAGGATCTGCAACTCCTACGAGAACTAAACAAGGATGGCAAATCATCAGAGGCGGAATAACTATTACAGTCAACCAATGATGTTATTTGGGGCCGGACACTCGGCCAAATTTCTTTTACGAAATTTGATATATAGAAAAACACAGGGAAGGTCCCCAATCCTTTCCTTTAAGCCACTATATTAATTAGAAACGTGTTACAAAGTTATACCTCCGATTGATCTAGTTTTTATAGGTAGTGATTTTCAGTCACTGTCTCGTACTTCATCATCATTATTTTTTTATTACTGAGAAATGTCCTCAGAAAAATTGCAATTAATGATATTAATTAATGATACAATAATTAATGTAGGGTTGGTAGGGGTTTAATCCCCACCATTCCATTCGGAAATAGAAAAATGTTGGGTCCACCTGTGCCATATCGGTCAGAATTCTTAGCAAGAATTATTTTTTTCCCTCGGTAGTTTTTATTCTGCTTAGGGCAGTTCAGATGATGTTTAAATCAAATAATATTTTATTTAAAGCCTTATGTTTGGTTTACTGCATGACCTGGTTCATTGACGGTTTCTTGTGTTCAAAAAAAAAAAACTTTTCATTCCAATCGTCAGATTTCTCACATTATTGATGCATTCAATGGATTGGATTTCTTATGTAAATATGGTCGATTGTTTCTACCTAATCAAAACAATCTGCATTCGTTTGTTTTGATAGCGTTATGTAATTTATTTTAAGAGTTACGTAATTCCTGACTCATATAGTCGTAATAATTTAAATATTCATGATATTAAACTGCGAAACAAATATTTAACACAGTACTTTAAAAATTACAGTTTTTTGTGTTGGACAATTTACAGGAAGTCCCTGATTTATCATTCCTACTTATTATAAAGCGTAATTTTAGCGAAATTGTAAAAGAGACAACGAAGGGGAGTTTTGCGTTTTATACTTTGAGACAGACAGCATTTTTCGTTATTTCCATCGAAGTGTTCTGAACATTCTAGTAACGCTGCCAACAGTCACAATCGTTTGATATGGCCTCCGTGACGGCCTGATATTACCCCCTTGGAATTCTTTTTTGCAGGAATACGTAAAAGAATACGCGAAGGGCAAAATATACGAGACTCTCACATCCTTCCTTTTCGAACCATAAACTCCATTAACACATTATAAAAAGAAATATAAGCAGTACATTAATATTAAAATAAACATAGAAGCAATAGCATAACTTAAAGAGTACTTTTTTAATAGCAAAAAAAGACAGACAGACAGACAGACAGACAGAGTGCGAGCTTTCGTTTTACAAAGGATTGTTTCTTTTCTTTTTCAATTCTGGCCTTGTATCCTATGCGGAAGGCACTGAAAAACCATTCTAACTTTTTTCTATAAACTGTTATCGAAAGGATAAGTCAAATGGCCATACAATAACCACGAGTCGAAAGGGGACTAATTCACGGGTAGGGGGAGTGTTTGAAATTCTCAGTTTGTCGTTTAAAATAAAAAGAAAGAAAATATTAACTTCAGGAAATCAGTTCCTCAGTATTTCCATTTCGATTTTGTATAATGGACATTTTTATTTCTACAAGAACGAAATGAATGCGAGATTCTTTCTACATTTGAATGCATCCACAGTGGAATTTATGACAGAACAGTTATAAAAAGGATCTCTTTGTATTGGATTGATTTTGTACTGGGGGGCAAAAAAAACCCGCAATAAAACCTGTGTGTGACATTTACGCACCCTTTTCATTCTTCTTCTTGATTCATTATATTCGATCACGAGGAATAAAAGCCACTAACAAGTCGCACTGCGTTCACTTTACAACCTTTTTTACGCAAACCTTGACTGGTGAAGTTAGGCCTCGGGGAAAGAGTTGATTTGGAAGGATATTGTTAACGTCAGCACGGGAGCGTCACAACAACGGTCGTGTTTTTAATAGGTGCTTTCGTAAAAAGCGTTATTGCAGCCAGTGAATTTGTTTGTCCAGTCTGTCCGTATGCACCCAACAATTATAATTCCAATGTGTCCGATTTTCATGAAACTTGGAATGTAAGCAAAATCATAAATTCACCGATGAATACATAGAGGTTAAGTATAAATTACAGTCGGACCTCTATTTAATGAAGTCGCTAAATCCCGAAAAAAAGTTCGTTGTATGGAAAATTCGTTAAATAGAGATTCACCTTTTATTATTCAATATTATTAAAAAAAGTAATAATTTTAATGACATAAAGCTTACATTACCACATCCGTACTTAAATTTACTAATAAAAGTCTGTTAATTTTGTCTGAGTTTGGTTTTATTTTAAAAAAGTGTTTTCGCTCATAGTATGTCTCGCATCTTTGCAATGCACCAAAAACCCTTCAGTATTTTCTTCAAAATTGTAATTCGCTTCGGATTGTTTCAAATGATTTTAGCATTTTTTTTTTCTTATCTACATCATGATCATTTCCATTTTGATCATCTTCATCGCAATTCATAGCTGTATGGTTTTTATTTTTCACACTGTCCAAAATATCCGATTCAGTTAGTGTTTCCGAGGTCTCAACTTCAAAATCAAGTGAAAGATAATCATCAATCAGCACATCTTGGTTAATTTCCCTCAGCTGTATCCACATTTCTTTCATTTCCTCTAAGGGAATATTAATAATAAAAACATTTCAAGGAGAAAAACAAATAGATACCACGAAAAAGTTCGTTAATAGAAAATGCACTTCGCTATTTGGAGGTTATTTTACGAAGAAATTAACAAAATGTTCTTGGTTCCAAAGAAAAGTTCGCAAAATAGAGGTTCGTTAAATAGAGGTCCGACTGTAATAAATACTTTTGCCATTTTTCAAAACAGCTTTGTATACAAGCTCAATATAAGAAAAAAAATCAGCTTTAAATTAATTACATAATTAATGTAATTCACCTTGACTGACATTAATGGACCACTTGAGGATAGACGAGGCTTCAGTAGTTACAAAATATCCCACCAGGCTACTGCTTGTCTTGTGGGATAAATAAAGCCATGTGCTTTGTTTTAACCCGTATAGATATCGAGGAAATATTATCCCACCCAAAACACTTCGTGTAAAATAAGTTGCCAAGACTCACATGTCATAATGCTTTCACTGTTAAAAAGATATGAGATCTCTTGTAGAGCCAAGCCCCTAACTCAACGAGGCCTAACTCTACAAGCCCCCAACTCTAAAAACCCTATATCTTGGTCAAAAAGTATGCCTTGGCCGTTTCGTGGCTGTCACACAGACAATCCCATGGAATAAAGGATATGGAGTATGCCAAGGCACACTTTTTGACCAAGATAGTAGGGTTTTTAGAGTTAGGCCCCCTTGTAGAGTGAGGGGCTTGGCTCTAGATGAGATCTGATAACTTTTTAACAGTGAAAGCGTTATGAGCATCTTGGCAACGTATTTTACATGAAATGTTTTGGGTAAGATGAAATAGTTCCATGAAACGGCCAAGCCATACTTTTTGACCAAGATATAGGGGTTTTTAGAGTTGGGGCTTATAGAGTTAGGCCTCGTTGAATTAGGGGCTTGGCTCTACAAGAGATCTCATATCTTTTTAACAGTGAAAGCATTATGACATGTAAGTCTTGGCAACTTATTTTACACGAAGTGTTTTGGGTGGGATTTCATTTCTTTTTGTAGGATGAGATCTGATAACTTTTTAACAGTGAAAGCGTTATGAGCATGCGAGTCTTGGCAACCCCTTATTTTACATGAAATGTTTTGGGTGGGATTTCATTTCTTTTTGTAAGATGAGATCTGATAACTTTTTAACAGTGAAAGCGTTATGAGCATGTGAATCTTGGCAACTTATTTTACATGAAATGTTTTGGGTGGGATTATCTATTATAACTAAATTTAGTTTTAAGATTATTTAGAAAATGGATTTTTTTTCAATACCCTACTTTTCTGTTTTTCTATTGGTCAACTTATATATACAAGCTATTTGCACTTTGGAAGAAATCACATTATTACACAGTATTATTTAGGCCGAAGCATTGAGGGTACGACGTATTTCAGATCTTAATAAAATCCAAAGTATAAAAGCTAGATAAATGAAACTTAGCGTATTTCATTAGTATGGTAACTGCATCTTATCCTGAAAATTTGAGCTCTCTAGTATTATCCAGGCCGAAGCTATGAGGGTTCGATAATACATAACCAGACCCCCCCCCCCTTTATGAGGGGTTGGAATGTGAAAGTTACGGATTTCTTAATTTTTTTATTGTTTGTGTGCTAATCCTAACCTGCATACCAAATTTCAGCTTTCTAGGACTTCAGGAAGTACCCTAGAGGTTTTGATGATCATGAGTCAGTCAGTCAGTCAGTCAGTCAGTCAGTCAGTGAGTGAGTGACGGAATCGACGTATTTTAGGTATTAATAAAATCCAAAGTATAAAAGCTAAATAAATGAAACTTAGCGTATTTCATTAGTCTGGTAACTGCATCATATCCTGAAAATTTGAGCTCTCTAGTATTATCTAGGCCGAAGCTGTGAGGGTTCGAAAATACGACGAAACACTTCCAGAAAAGGTACGTAGTGCCCTTCCTGCCTTCGGCTCGTCTTGGCGGGGGCACTGCCGTGCCCCCAGATTTTAAAGAAAGATATTCCAAGCGTTTTTACGGAATTATTATAATAAGGAACTGCACAGTACTGAACCATTCGGTCTTGAAATATCAAATATCGACTATTTTTTAATTAATTCACACTGAGTTTTATGTTTGTTTATCCCACAAGATCTCGCAGCATGTGCTTACACGTCATAGGTGACGTCGGTAGGGGCGTAAACCTCAAGAGGTCCATTACATACGAGAATATAAGGACAAATCCTAAATTTCCTTTTAGTATACGATGAAATAAATCATGGGATACACTCATTCCCCAGACGGCAGCTTAGATTCCGGAGTCTGTCGTGAAAAGTCGAAAAAAGATATTATTGCTTCAATATTTTTTTCACTTACTAATGTACGTAATGCACTGCGTTCGTCATTTGTGTATGTAAGGGGTCGTCCATTAATTACGTGAGATATTTTTTAAAAAATTTGGACCCCCCCCCCCCCTCCCCCTTGGTGAGATTTGGTGAGATGTGGTGGGACATTATAAAAAAGTTCAAAAAGTCAATATTACAAAATGTTATACAGTAATCTATTATAATAATTACGTATATTCTCTGAATGAAAAAGTTGACGTGAGATTTTCGTTGACTCCCCCTCCCCCTTGGTGAGATTTGGTGAGATTCTACCGGATCCCCCCCTCCCTCTTTTGACCTCACGTAATTAATGGACGACCCCTAACTGCACTGGGTCATCAAATTTAAATTAATCACAAGAAAATACTAACATGCAAGTTATAAACACTCTTAATATTAAATCAGGTATAGGCTATTCACTGAGAATAACACACCAAGATGCCAATGTACGTAACAGCCATACCAGTTTTTGCCTTCAATTGTATGAGCTATATTACTACACTTAATTTCTATTTTAATTAAAAGAAAATATTAAAATAAAAGTTTTAAACAAATGAGTTTAACGGTTAAAACCATCATAATCTCTTCCATTAACAAGCAATGCGTATTAAATTAACTTTAAGATACACTACCCTACAGTAATGGACCGGACACCTGCATATTTATGTAAATCAGACGAGATCGTCAATTTGAATCATGCTGTGGGGGTGATTCTCATTGTATGGCCTGGAACCATTGCTGGGAATCTTGAACTCCGAAGGCTAAAAAGACATTTTGGATAATCGGGTTGTTCCTACTCTCTGGCAAATGCTTGGAAATGACGATAGTTACTTTCAGGATGACAATGCTCCATGCCATGTTTCAGCCTCTGTCCAGCAGTGGTATACAGAGATGGCTGTAAAGCGGCTTCCATGGCCTGCTCAGAGTCCCGACCTAAACCCTATCGAACATTTATGGGACGAGTTAGAGCATCGATTGAGGGCCAGGGGACCACGTCCGACATCTATATCTGCACTGGCCATGTTCTTGAAGCAGGAATGGACGTAAAGACTCTGTATCAAACTTTGTGGAAAGCATGCCCCACCGGGTGGCTAATGTAATTTCAGCATGTGGGTGCCCATCCCACTCTTAAATCAGTTACACTTTTACATGTTTCCAATAAAGCGGACTGTCCGGTCCATTAATGTACGGTAGTGTATTGTTCCAATTTGGGTTTCAATTATAATTTGTGATAACTCATCTGCGCAAACAAATTTTCATGGGATTTTTTTTGATGTCCATGGAAAATATAAATCTAAATAAAAATCACCGAATGCTAAAGAAATAAAAATTAAAAAAAAGGACGTAAACCCCTCTTCCAATCCGTTTTTACTAGTAATCGTTTTAAACAATGTGAATTCGTAAACAAAAGCG
>JAFIDM010006943.1:19392470-19404120 GCA_023159025.1 Thereuonema tuberculata
CCATCTTTAATTTTTACAAAGATTTTTGTGTTTTGAAGAGATTTTATGAGATTTAATAAATATCTCAATTCGTTGGAAAACAGAATTTTTTTTTTCAGCTTACTTCGATACAGGCCTAAGTAAGACTGGATTTGCACTTCAAATGCAAACTACGGCAATTCTAAAGATTTGTACACACATTTCTTAACATGTTTCAAGATTTCATAATAACGAAATTAGGTTCTCGGAACTAACTATTCAAAATCTTTATTTTAATAACTTCCCTTTAACTTTTTTTCTCCTTTTACTGCTTAAGATGATATAGGGATATTTAAGGTAAGTTTCTGTTTCGTTGCGCCCTCTCAACACAAGATTCGAAAACTGCATGCAAGGGGAGTCGAATCGACTCAAGATCAATAATGTATTTTTAATTTGCGTTCACCTTCCAAAAGCTCGTGCGATGGCTGCTGTGAATGCTTAAACATGGAACCACCAAAACTTATTACCATCAGACACGACCTCGTTCTCGCACAGTCGAACAGCGTAAGTTTTTAGTGTCTGATGGGAGGGAGTTTTATTGTAGGTTGTATCTTGAGGTACTTCCAAATAAAAGTGGGGAGGGAAAGTAAAGGTGAAAACATACAAAAAAAAAAAGGGGGGGGGGAAAGAGGGGTTTTCGTTTGTCTTCTTGTAAAAGAAAAAACAAATTTTAAATACATAAAATTTACATTTAAATATGAAACATATTTATTTGACAAAAAAACAATAATTGCATTCCTTTGTATTAATATACACTGTCCGGCCACTTTATTAGTTACACGTTATTAGTTTATTAGTTTTGGCCACTTTATTAGTTCATTAGTTCATTAGTTATGTGCCATTTTATTAGTTCTGGCACAAATGGTACGGGCAGTGGGGGCAGTGTCAAGATGTAGGGGATGTTTTCTTGGCAAACATTGGAGCCATTGATACCTCTGAAGGAACGTCAGGATGCTACAACGTACCTAAACATCGTAGCTGACCAAATGCAACCCTACATGTTAACAGTTTATCCTCATGCAGTTGGCTACTTTCAGCAGGATAATGTGCCAGTGCACAAAGCTTGCATCACTATGGGATGGTTTGAAGAACATGACGATGACTTTTCCTTGCTGCAGTGGCCAGCTCAGTCCTCGGATCTCAGCCCGATTGATAATTTGTGGGATGAGCTGGAACAGGAGCTGTTCGCTCCAGGCCTACACCTCCATCAAATCTTCAGGAACTGCGTGACAAACTCATGTCTGCATGGTACACAATACCTCAACAACGTTTTCAGAATCTTGTAAAATCCATGCCTTGACGAATTCAGGCCTTTTTGAGGGTTAAAGAAGGGCCCAACACGCTACTAGGTAGTTATATCTAATAAAATGGCCGAACAGTGCAAATGCCTATCAGAAGAAGACAAAATGAAATCTTCAATCTCCAACAAAATGTGCATGTTTAGGGGCGGTGTGCACCAAGCTTTCGTTAACTTTGAGGATTGTCAAATCTCCCCTCAACCGACATTTTCTGCGCACCAACATTCGTTAGGGGTTTAACAGTCCTTAAATTGCTGAAGAGTCGTCAAATTTTAGCGACACGAATGTGGTCCGTCAAATCGCTCGTCAACTTGAGCCATTGCGCCGTTCACCATTTCCAAGATGGCTGACGTCGGCTGAGTTTGAAACCGACTCCTGTGATTTTGGCGTTAAATTATACGTATTTTTAAAATTCGAAAATAATATTGAATACGTTTACTTCCTTTGAAGGTTCTTGCCTTGTGACAATTGTTGTCTTCAAAAAAAAATTCTGCCCCCGTGTTTTTAACCAATCACAGCCAGTTTTAAAAACACGTACGCTATCAAGGACTGATCAGGGTCTTCTTTGTCAACATGGAAACGATGTGAATTCGACAAATTTTCGACAGTCGGGTATTACGGGATGTAAACGCGGGAAGGGGAGGGGGGAGCGCTAACTTTCTCGAAGGGTATGCGTATCTCAGAAACAGCTTGAGTTGGAAACCCGAAATTTTACATGAATATTCTTTGCCAAAATCTAAGATACGTATTCGACGAATTTCCGATATTCCCATCCTGGAAAAAACTTCGAATAATCTCACAATTACCATTTCTACCTCATCTATACCAGGACAACTCTTTTTTGTAACCCGAGCGAAGTACGGGTATTTTGCTAGTCTTAATAAATACGTATTTAAGCATACAGTATTAATGCTTAGTTATTGTAATATACCGAAAATATCTGTTTTTAAAACACTAACAGCCAATTGTTTTGTTTTTTTGTTTTTTAATAATCAGATCCTTCTTTGGAAGACAACTTCCCAGAAAACCTAGGGAATGGTTGTAATTCCCTAATCTTCTGGAAACTTGAAGACTGTTAAAGCCAGTGATGGAAGAGCGGCAGCCCACCCCCACTTTCTTTTAAGTTTCTACTGTCATGGAGAAGAACAATACTAACAAACAAGCCAATTCAGTTTTGTATCAAACTCAAAAACAAGCGCAAATTGCAGCATTCAGCGAGTCTGAGTAAGCATCTTAAAACAGGAAGTGAACACGCTGGGTCGACGGCATCATATTCGTTCTCAGCCTAGTCGATGCGGTTTTAAGCAGACCTCAATTCTGTCCAATTACCGCTATTTTCTTAACTGTTGCTTGGAACGGAATAAGATTTTTTCCCAAACCTCCAGGCCATGGAGAATCGAACGAGATATCACTCATTTGGCCTGAGTTCTGGTTTGGGGTGTGATGGGCGTTACACATACACAAACATCACACGCACAAACGCAAATACAGACACAAGAAATGTGTAATAGCTTTCCCTACGGGATCTCTCAAAACAGCTTTAACTTATCCAATGTGATCGTCAACATCGCAGGTCATTCCTCAAAGAGCCTCCACAATTAACGAACCCCTTCATAATAAAGTTTAAATTATTAATTCGTAGTCAATTTTGTTCCACTTCAAAGAACACCTAAGAAATCCTGGACCAAAAAGACATATTTCAAATTATTGTTAAATAATGTAAAACATCAGATAATTGAAGACTTAACTATCAAGTAAAAAAGATTAATGCAGCATTTAATAAAGTGAAGAAATACAAAACTGCACATAAGTAAACAAAAGGTTCTCGCACCCTAAGCTATCATGTCGGGAATCTGGGAGGATATATCTGGCTGAAGTAGCCTAATAAGGCCGAAACAGCTGTCCCAGATCCCGACATGATAGCTCAGGGTGCGAGAACCTTTTGTTTACTTATGTGGAGTCTTGTATTTCTTCACTTAACTATTCAGTTGGTAAGTTTTATTCATCAAGGATAACAAATGTGAGATGCAAACAACACTGATACAAACAATGTCCAATAATAACAAGTCCGAGTTTACGTAATAAAAAAGAAAACCGAATGTTCCATAATTACATATTCGAAAAGTGGCAGTCAACTTTAATTTGCTTATTTTATTTTTGCTTTAATTTATTTACTTTGCTTTTGTTTGAGTTTTCAAGTTGGACGTGAAAATTGTATTTTTTTATTTATGGATGGAAGAAGTGAAATAAATTAATTTAAACAAGAAAAAGACTATAATTTAACTGCATAACTTCAATTTCTTTTAATATTTTTTTTTGTTTTGTTTTGGAAATTAAATATTAAATTTTTGTGATTTATTTCGCAACAGTGGAAAGCAAATCGTCACGAAGGTCTCATTAAGTGTCCAAATTGGGCCCAGATGGAACAAGCTAACCTAATCTCACAACATGCAATCCAACAATCATATTACATTCGATTTCCGCGTGCTAACAGTCAAGCTTCAACAGCATTCATTGGCAGACGATGTTGGGCTCGTGAAAACTGCCGTGTTCCGAAAATCGTTGCGAATTTTTTTTTTCTTTTTTCTCTTTTGTTTTGTCAAATGTAGAAATCATTTTGAGCTTTCAATTATGAAATTACGAGAAAAGGTTTAAGATCTAATACAACCCCCCCCCCCCCCATCACCACATATCCATCTCCTAAACGGTTGATGCCTAATTTCTTTTTTTCTTTTTTTTTTTTTATAGGAAGAACTGCTACTTCCGGAGTCGAAATAGTCAACCGGAAGTGACAAGTTCTTCCTGCGATTTCAGTTATATTTCTGAATTTTGAGAAAATTACTTATTTTATTTTACAGAACTTTTGTACATCTTAACGACTTACTTGGTCTTAAAAAAAAGCGTTAGTTTATCATAATTATCGATCTTCCGGAGTCGGATTTCAATTGTTTGTAATAGAAAGGGAATCCGAAATAGTTCGCTAAAATTTAATTAATAACGTACTTTTTCTCTGTAAGCAGAAACGTCCATGGAAAATGCTCTCTTGTTTGGTGGATAGCAGTTTAGACTTCAGTCACTTCAATGAAGAAAGACAATTGCTTTAGCTGCCGCCAGGTGCGCTGAAGTCAGATTTCAGTAAAAATTGACGGCGAAGATTACTACAAATATACTGAAGCTCGGTTATAACGCGGTTGTTTATATCGCGAATTCGGATATAACGCGATTTGGTCTTGGACCCCTTCTATTTTGTAAAAGGTGTATAATTGTAAAATTGCAAAATTCACCGTTTTTTCGCCTAAAATCAAATCAAAGGTGTAAATTAATATGCTTGTTTCCTTATTACTTATAGTAATTGAGACTCTGTACCCACCCTGATGTCATAAAAATGCGTCAAATACACTATATTTTTAAAAAAATACGCGGACTTTATCGTTTAACGAAAATGAATATTGAGATCTATTTCTCTGCCAATGACAAGTAAAGAGGCCCATGTAATCTAATAGGCGTATGAATGCGTCGTTTGTACAAGATGCCAAGTTGGCGGCGTCAAATCGATTTTGGCTAATACAACCCATCAAAGTGGTGAAATACATAATGATATATGTATTTATAAATATAAAATTCTCTCACATAGCTCTGAATGATGTAGGCAATCGCGAAATGACCATTTTAAATCGATTTGGAATCGTGTGGGCGATAATAGGGTCGACATTTGACGTCGCGAAGTAATAAAAGTTCGGTTATATCGCGATCTTCGAGATCTTGGATCCGAAAGATCGCGTTATAATAGGATGACCAGACGTCCCGATTTTGGCGGGACAGTCCCGACTTTTCACAATTTGTCCCGCGTCCCGCGGTGTTTTAAAAATGTCCCGATTTTTTTTTTTTGTTTATTGAATTCCTTTGTTTTTGGTTGTTGAACCTGGAGATTCGGTGTTTTTTTTTTGTTTTTTTTGGTTTTTGGGCCTGGAGTTTTTTTTTTTTTTCGGATTGTCGAACTGGAGATTCCGTTTTTTTTTTTTAGTCCCCCCCCCCCCCCCGGTCAATGGTGTCCCGCTTTGCCAATGTAAAAATCTGGTCACCCTAGTTATAACCGAGCTTCTGTGTAGAACATCTTTTATTTCAAAAGGAACAGGTAATTTTTTTGGCGAGTTGCTGATTGCCAATCAAAATGGTATGACAATTGCCCCATTAAATGGAATGTGTAAAGCAGCCTTAATTATGATTCAAATATTATTAAAAAGATTGCGTGTTTCGCTGGAATTTTTCCAACAAATTACTTAAAAAAAAAAATTAAAATCTTGATTGCTTTAAAATAAAAAAAAGAGACGGTTCTGGAAGAACGAAGAGCCAACGTTTTGGTAATATTCTTGAACGTATCTTAAATTTCTGTGAGCAGGAAATGTTTATTACCAACTTTTTTTCTTCTTTATTCACATTTGTGTAATCCCGGCAATCTTTCCGCTGAACCAAAGTAACTTCCAAAATAAAGGAAAAAAGGGTCTTGAAGGGGATAAATAGGAGAAAGGTAGAAGGTGAATGTTTTATAGATGATGATAACCTTGAAAAATGACGCCGTAACCAACGTTTCAAAAAGAGAGAGATAGCAAGAAAAGAATGAAAAAGAAAAAGGACATCCAAAGAAGAAGGCAAAGAAAGATAAAAAAAGACAGAATAAAGGAGGTGGTTTAAATTCAATGCAGAACGAAGTAAAAAGAAGAAGAAAAAAAGGAAAGTAATTGCATTCTTAGGCTAAAAAAAAAAAAGGCTTAAAATTTCTTTTAGTTATTGTTTTTTAATCAAAACTGTCTAATGAAGTGCTAGACAAGCGTTTTAGTTTGTTAAAAGTTATAAAGTCTAAAGAAAAAGTATCGCTTTTGAGGAGGGAGTCAGAGAAGAGTTGAAATAAATTAAATTAAAGTTAAGAATTAATTAAAAGTTTTTCGATCTTTCTGTAGTTCTTTAAGGGAATGTTCTAGAACGTTACGATATAGTTTTAGTTTTGGTTAAACTTTCTCAAATCCGACATTTCCCTATGAATTAATGTTAATTTAGTTAAAAAATATTATATTTCAAAATTCAAAATTTTTTTTCAAGTAGTATTTTAAAATATTAGGATTTCCAAGCAATATTTAGAAATTATTTTAGATAAATAAATTTAATAAAAATTAGGAGAAAATTCTACGTCGAAAAAATTGTTAAAATTAATATTTTGTTACGCCCCTTTTTTTTTTAATTTAACGTTTTTAGCGATTCTAACACGAAAGTGCAAAGATGTGGAAACTGTAAGAGTCAGTCTGTCGGTGTGTATCTACAGCCCAAATTACAAGTTCGATAGACGTGAATCTCAGCTTATGGAAAACCATGTGACCTGTGGAAGTACGAGTTTCTGAGGTCACTTCCTGTTCCGGTCTCGTGATAATGCTTAGAAAAGAGTATTCTTAACATCTAACAGACAGGTCTAAAATTATTGTGAGATATTTTATTTATAAATGAAATGTGATTTCATACCTCTAAGATACTTCATGTCTTACTACGATATATCGCAGAATCAATTATCTTGCTCCCTCAAGATATCTTCTCCAAACACTAGCTCCTCAGTTAACCGAATGTATTTGAATACAACAATATCTTTCACTCACATTTTATCTACACTGTATAAAAGTCAAAGTTTGTATGTTCTTTGTACAATTTTACATCGTCTGACTGATCGGAACCAAATTTTGCACAGATATTCTTTACTATCCTACAGGCTACCATGAAATCTCTTTTCACCATCCTCAAGGGGGTGAAAACTCTAAAATAGCGCCACTTACGGACCTGGTGGCGATAATGGGAACTACACAAATATTGTTCTGAAACAATTTTGGAGAGGGTTTGATGTGATAGGGTTGTGGAGAAGGGGAGAACTAGGACTCCCCGCCCCCTCACCACCCTGTCCCCGGACAACGCAGGATACTAGTTGACAATATAATAAAATATTTCACTGTCTTTCACATTGATAACACAACAATATCTTCCACTTACTTCGACCGTTCAGAATTCATCATCCGTATACAATTCTCTACGCATTTTAGTGTGGACCAAAAAAACCCTTCTTTAGTTCTAAATTCGCGATCTGGGCCCACACTGAAAAAACAAATATCAAATATAAAAGTTAAGATTGTTGTTCTTGTCTGTAAATGGGCGTATCAAGTTTCAAGAAGATCCATTAAGCCTTAAAGTGTTGTTAGGGACAGCCTGATTTTAATAAGCGTCATTTTCTTAGGAGAACTGGCCTTAGAGGGATTCCCAGATTACAAAGCTATATTGTGTTCAAACATAGCGAGTGACTACAGCGCCACCTAACGAAGAAACAACAGAAGCTCTCCTTGGCTTACGTTAGTATGGATGACCAGGTGGCTATTCTGATCATGTCAGCGAAAAGAGCTGCAGTTTTAACCCGTGTTTTTGACCATCGTGGCTAATTTAGAAAAAGCCTCACCTCTATTTATACCGATGGGATAAGTTTGAAAAATTAGGGACGTGAAACGAAGGAAGGTAATTGAATCGTAGACTTCCACAATGTTCACGAATTAAAAATAAAGTTGGATTAGTTTTTGAATGCATTTCAAAAAAATTTTTGAAGCTGTTAAATGATTACATTTAGACAAGGCGTTTCAAGTCTTCTTTTTACTTTCTTAATAACTTTTTTTGAACCTTTGAACAGGTCTTGTCTAGACAGAAAGTTCCCACAAACAGCATCAGAAGCGAAACAATGCACTTGTATCGATGGCTAACAATGGGTGATTGTAATCCTCGTGCACGTGCCGTAATGGGATTAAAATTTATTGCATTTAGACAACTTCAAGTTTCCAGTGTGATTTTTTTTTTATCAGATATGGAAATTTTTTATTGTTTTATTCAGGTAAAATTACTATTTAAAAAAATAAACAGAGTAAAATTTTCACTTTCATTGCCTTCATAACTGAAAAGAAATAATAAAAAAAAAAAATGTAATGTAACGTTAATGTTTTAAGAAAAGCACGTTTTAAAGTCACTACAGAAACTTGTTTCGCTTTCGCAATATCCAGGAATTTCTTACTTCTTAATAAAAGAAGTTATAAAGAATTTAAAACTAATTTTGCATTTAGAGTGATTTCTTAAAATGTCTTTATTTTCTTTCTTTGAAGTTGTACGAACGACAAAAACGTAAAGTACATTCCAATTATAGTATCTACTTACGACAGAAAGTACAAATTCTGTCATTTTCAAATAATAATAAAATTTAAAATCCCCATTATTTACTTATTTAGTCGAAATCGGATTAATTTTTATGACGTCGAACCATGCGCTAATTAGTGGATTAGCGAAAAGGCACATTCACTATTTACATCAATGAAGAATTATTGGAAATAACATAGAAATATACTGTTTACTTTCCTTTGATTTTCTGTGGAAATTTTCGTCGTCTTCTCCCGCTAATTTCTCGACAAGTGACCCACTTGGAATTCAATTGTAAAGGTTAGAGCGCCTCTAGTTCTTAAACAGGCACAGTCAGTTTCAAGAAGATCCTTTAAGGATCAAAAGTTAATTAAGGACATACACACACACACGTACGGACTTAGTGATCTCATAGGTTTCACTTTACTAAAAGTGAAGTGAAGTAAACTAAAACATGTCACTTAATAATAAATGCTAAAATGCAGCCATTGATAATAAGTGTATGGCGAAGACTAGTGAAGAGACACTGAAATCCAAGTTGGATCATTTGACGTTCCTTTGTGGCCAATCAAAACAAAGAGATTGAAAAGCACGAGACAAAATAAAAACAACATTAATTGCTTTTCTGCCATTTAATTAGTTAAGCTCAAAACATAAACAATCGATTAATTAAATCGAATAAAGACACAAAAAAGCTTGTGAGTGATAAGAAAGTTGTTACCTCAGAGGAAATTAAATGAAGTTACTTTTAATTCATTACAATTCAATACTAGATTATCAGAATGTGAAAAGACAGGCATTTTTTTTTAAATTTTTATTTCGTAGATTAACTGAAATACCAGTGTTTCTGAGATGTTAAATTTCATTATTTTTCAATCAATTTTCTGTTATTCTCAATATTGGATTTTCTGTATGGCAGGATATGAAACCGTGACAAGACGGATAATCGAATAAATGGATAATACAATATTTGTATTATCAAATACGATATGGACAATATGCGACAGTGAGCGAAAAACCGCAGGACAAAAACGCGCAGCGATCCTAGCGGCAAGTCCTGAATGAACGAAACCTCGTATCTGCTTTATCTCAGTATGGCTGGAAGTGTGTGTGCTGTTTTTGGCTGCAATAATTACGAGATTCAGAAGAACTCTAGGACTTTTTGTGGATTTCCTCATGACAGTAACTGTTGTGTGACAATTTCATATGGATATATGAAAGTTATTGTCTTATTCTACAGCTTGCACTCTTTTATAGTGTGGAATTTGTAAATATTACACTTATATATTTGTAGTTGGAATGATATAAATATTTAGATGGAAATGTAACTGGTGTAATTGTTTCAAATGATCATGTTTTTTGGTAAAGAATCACAAAATAATTTTGGTGTAATTAAAGATTAAATCTAATATGTTGTTATTTTAATAATATTATTTTTTGATTTGTTTTTAAAAACAATTACATGTTGAGACGACTAAAAAAAAAAGGAGAGGAATTCTAATCCGTCTGGCCACGGCCCTCTGAAATAAGTAGTTCAGAGGGCTGTGGTCTGGCGAACGATAAGAGGATTGACGATAAGATGATGAGTTTAATTTTTTGACATAAAGGTAAAATTTTTGGTTATTTTTTTATTTTTATAAAATATTTATATTATGCGACGAAATATTATATTTATATTTCGTATCTTTATTACATTCCTATTCCTCTTGTTCTGTCTAGGTCAATATTTATAATCTTCTTTCTGTACTATTTAGCAGCATGCATATGTATTGAAATTTGATATTACCAGGACATGTCACTAGGTTCGCTGCTGTCAAATTGTCTCTCAAGTTAACAATGGTTTTTCGCTCACTGTGCATATTATCTATACGGTATTTGGTATTATTAAAACTAAAAGTGTGTTTGTGCGTACATCCGCAACAATGGAAGATTTGCCAGTTAACAGGAGTATTATTGCATGGTCAACTCAAGGATATTGTGCAAGCGCGCGCTTATGTATCAACAATGGAATGTCGCGCGCGCGTTGCCAGGCAATAGGAGTATTACTGCATAATCAACTCATCAGAATTCACAATGTAAAACCAAATGTAAAATCCAAAAATATTGTGTATAGAGAAATTTTTTAGAATTGTAAATATTGTACTGCCTGTATTTGTATGTATTTGCATGTATTTGTTAGAATGTAAACTTTAATTTATTTTTTGTTTTAGTTGCAAGTTTTAGTTTGTATATTTACTTGATGTCATGTGTGTGTGTGTTTTTTTTTAAATAAATACAATAATTTATTGATAATGAACAATAATTTATTCATTACCTGTAATCATGTTACGAATACGAAGCTTCCGGAGCAAAGCGACGGGCAGCCGCACAGTGGGGCAGGATACCTAAATAACTGGCATTAAATCAAAAAATAAAAATGGGAATTTCCTTACCACCATCTATTGCATCGAGAGTGCACTAATTGATGCGTCATAAAACAATGCTGTTCTCACCTGGATCCCGCGCATGCGCCTCTGGTAACATTGAGTCGGAGCGAGTTATTCACGGAGACAAATCGTTCGGTTTGCTGGCGAAATTACAGTATTGTTTTGCATCATCAGTGTTGAAATAAATCGTAATTACCGGGAGTGTTAGTGATGGCAACATCAAGTTCAGGTATTTGGAAATATTTTAAGAATATTTGACGAATAAAAAAAAGTGTGATAATAATCTTAAACTTCGTTAACCCTAACTACGGTAAAAGGCTTAAATATTTATAGAATGCTTAGAAGCATTGAGGCTTTTAGTTATGTTCCAAGGCTGTCCAAGCTTTAATTTTTACAGTTTTACAAACCTTGTTTATTGCTCAATGTAGAGTCATATAAATTTGTTGCCCATATTTTGCCTTTTTTCAGAAAAAGAAGGTTGTACGAGGTGAGGTCAGAGCAAGCTTCTACTTAGTAATTTATTTATAATTTTTGTTTGTTTTAGGAACGAGTGCTGACACGATGTTTTTTAAAAGAAAAGAGCTCATTAGCATTATGAGAAGTTGTGGAAGCAGTGAAATTGAAAAACAATTCCAGTACTTGTACGAAGAAATTAAAAAGCGTAGCAATTGTGATGCAAAGCATCAGAAGGATGTGCTAAAAAAA
>JAFIDM010006943.1:19404220-19416812 GCA_023159025.1 Thereuonema tuberculata
CTTTTGCTTTGTATAAATATGCTAATTAATTTCAGCAGGTGTATGGCTCTATTTTTGTTACTAAAGTTATGCAGTATATGTAAAATTCATATAGTAATAGGATTCAATAATTTTGATTAAATTAGATAATAAAGTAGTCTCTAAATTATTTAAATACTAGCTGGAATACCAGTTCTTCATACGGGTTATAATAAAAAAAAAAAATATCCTGATATTGATGAGAAAAATTAAAATTGTGAGATCACTTCGAAACTTTTCCACTTCGAAACTTTCTTCCCGTCTCCAGATCCCTAACTTTCAAATCTTCCCCAGTTGGTAAAAAAATCACGTGATCAGTACAAATTAATATTATATTCTTATGTTGTGCATCCCGAAAACCACGTAGAAGTATCCTTCAACAATGTTTGCCAATCCCGTCACCCCATCTCTGTTTATACTCCTTAGGGCTCGATATCAAAAATTCGATCAAACAGCATCTTATCAAATTTGAAAAAGAACAATCATGCCAAATTTCGTGTTTCCGCCTCAAGCGGCTTTGGAGATACGCAAGCCTTCAAGAAAGATTCTCTCCTATTAGGATACCTATTAGGATCCGAATATCGAAACTTCATCTAATATATATCGTTTCGATTTTGACAAAGAGTAGGAGAGAATGCGGAAGAAAATTATGCACAAAAATATTTTAGTTCCAGTTTTTGCCACCAGGTTACTATCTGGCGCGCAACAATATTTTTTTAGTTCTAATTGTCGCTAGGAGGTGCATATATGGCGCTAATTAACCCCTTTTCAACTCCTTAGGGGTGGTTAATCGAAATCCCAATAGTTGCTTTTTGAAGTGATATATTCTATTTTATATGTCATTTTTTTTAATCCGTTTTATTTTGTTTTTATTGATTATTGAATATTCTCAATTAAATTTTAATCTGGTTCGGAATTGGAAGCATTGTGGGCTATCTGCTTGATTACTTCTGATTTATACGAATTCTCATTTAAGAAACTGAATATCTCCTTGTGATCCACGAAATGAAATGAGGTTAAGAAGAATCAGAAAAAAATATTTTAACTGGCATTCAAAAGTTAATTCCAGAAATTTTTTATTTTTGTTTTAGCATAGAGTAAATTCAATGCAAATGTGGTGGATAAATTACGAGTAGTTTATTTATCCAATATGCAAAAGAATTAAATTAAAATTAAAACAAGGTAACCATGGTGATGTCAACACAATAATTGAAGTGTAGAGTTTTAAGTTCCGCCTGCAAAAGCGAGATCAACGTTTGTCTGCACGAGACATTCTCGAAGTGCAGAAAAATGATGTTAAAACAAGTGTAAGTACTACTATAAAGATGTAACAAGATATAGGTGTAAATATGCCAGTGCTTAAGACAAATTTAATTTGGCTTGACTGCAGAAAATGGCGCCCCCAATGGCCGGCGGATGTGGTGACTTGATGCATACTGTTATCTCAAGATCGCAGTTAGCCAGATGTGGATTAGTTTTTCTAATAAAAGATCGTGCAAAACCATTTTGAAATAAGCATTCTACTTTTTACTAATTAATATCTGTGTTTTATTTACATATACTGTACATAAATAATCAAAATATAAATAATACAGTTTAATTTAATTTTTTGGGTTCAAGAGTCTCCCCATCTACTTATTTCTAATGGGCTACTCCATTATCCTTATAGTCAGTTATTGTTAAGTACTTTTGTAAAATGTTAACATATTGGTTTGTGACACACATAATAAACTACATCCTATTATTTTTTTAGCCATACCTTTCACGAAAACGTAAAGAGGTGGGTTGGCGGGGGAAAAAGTTCTTGGATTCATTCTGAACGTCTGTCCACACCATTTCAGTCCAAATTACAAATCGAACACACATGAGTCCTACATTATACTTATAACTTGTTGAAAAGCTAAAATTTATCAATTTATTTTATAAATTTCATAAAATGTAATTCTTAGATGTTATGCAGAATTTTTACATTTTACACTTTTGGTTATTACTGGATTCTGTACTTAAACTAACTTTCTGATGTAGTCAATGCTTGTTTTTTCTCTGCTCTTTGGAGTTGAGTTGGTCATTAGAACTTGTGCTCTAAGCTCGTTCTGCAAGAGCGCGTTTGCCAAAATGGAAGGTAGTTAATGTTTCCAACAAATTAAGTTAGGTGGCGCGGTGGTTGAACGCAAGCGTTGCTAGTCTCCGTGAAGATAAACGGTGGAGAAGTGACCTGGGAGGCAGTGAGAGCCCCCCATCCCCATCGGAGATTAAACAGCGAACGAACCCCTATTAAGAACAAGCGCTCCTTTTACACACGGCATTAGATTGAGTTTTCAACAAACTCCAATTGAGAGAAATCGCCTGCGAATTTGCCTCCCCCGAAAGCCTTTGCCTGTCATGTTCCATCCTTATGGATTGTCTCTTTGTTTTGTTTTTTTTCTGGTCAAACTTATTTAAGGCTCCAACAAAAACGTGTTAATATTGTAGCGTTGCTTCAATGTACGTAGAGGCGAAATTCTTGAAATAGACGCGAATGAAGAGAATGAATGAAATATATGTGAAACATACCAATTTCAAATAATAATTTCCTATTTGTTGGCGAGTAAAGCACGAAGTTCCTGAAAGAACTGAAATCATACTTTTCTTCGAATGTCGTTTCTTCAAATTTCTTAATTTTTATTTTTTTTATTTTTTATGACTTTAAGGAAAAAAAAACCGAAAGTCGCTTTGTTCTAAAATTTTAAAGTCTGGAAATAAATGAAATAAATATATATCAATAAATAATTTCTCCAAATCGGATTTCTTTTAAATCGTATCAAACCTCGGGCAATGAGTTATGTAAAAGGATTTAATATTTTGTTATTTAAGACAATGACATATTAAAAGAGACAGGATAGAAATCCATTGTTTAGATTCCAACAATGGGATTTTTTTCTCACCTTCTCGTGCTAATTTCTTGACCTGGACCCACTTGGGGAAAGGATTTCAGATATAAAAGTTTGTCTGGCTCAAGTTTCCAGAAGATTCGTCCAGTCCTTCAAAAGTTATTTTGGAGGGAGTGGGGGCGAAGACACATACATGAGCCTCCTTTTTCCAATCGGAAAGAAGGCTATAAAATTAACATTGGATCTAGAACGTCAGAACGTTTACATAGATTGCATATCATTTATGAATACAATTAGAGTACGAGTACTCCTCACTTTACGACCTATCTGCTTAACGACCCCTCGCACTTACGACCTCCGCCCTTCAAGATACAACTTCTATTTCATCGTCGTCATCCCTTACCTGGACCCTCTACAGCTCCAGATAAACAAATGATAATATATGCATATGCACACCTTTTTATGAATAAATTTGAAGTTTGTTGCATAATTTTTTATGATTTTATAATGATCCTATATTCCCGGAGCAAGCTCCTCGCTTATCGACCAATTCGCTTAACGACGTAGTCATCGGAAAGGAACTCGGTCGTAAAGTTAGGAGTATCTATAGTTATGAATAGTTTTGAGGTAGATCAATATCTCTCAATATCCCTTCATATACGAGGTATATCAGCAAATTTTCGGAAGTATTTTTTTGATCTTCCTTTCTCAAGCTATTACAACAAATGAATTCGACCCAGAAACCATCTAGCTCAGGATATTCATTATTACGACAAAATTTTCTTAAATAATTGTTTACTTTAATATATCAATTCATTAAATCTTACTGTTTTATTCCTACTAATGCTTTTCTTTATTAAATTACCAGCCCAATATACAATTTTTTCTTCTATTTCCAAACCTCCATATCGATTCACATTTCTTTCTTTGGTATTCCTTATGAACAAACTCTCTATAATTGTTTTTTTTTCTACTTTTACAATATTTATCTCCTTATTCATTACTTACGGCCTTTCATGTAGCAGTATTCTGCTGTTTCTGATATTTCTCTTAATTTTCTCCTTACATAATCCCCTGTGTTCCAATAGCCGTTCTCTTAAAGTTTTGTTCTTTGATGGAGATATTGATCTAGGAATTATGAAAAGAAAGAATTTGAAAGAGAATATACCCACAAGTTTGAGTATAATTTAGATTAGAACCTAATTTTGATTCTACTAGTTCTAGAATCTACTAAAATCATTGAACTTAAGCGGAAGAACTTTTGATAAAATTAAGAGAAATTTTTATTTAACCCGTTTCTAACTGCAAATAATCAGGATACAATTTTCAGAGAAAACAAAATCAGAGAAAAATTGAAATGTTTGCAATAGAGCTGCGATATCCAGCCACATCTGAAACTTGGTCACCTTAGAACATATTTTTGTGTAAAATTGAAGTGAACATGAATATTTTTCGAATAAACTTATAATACTCTTTAATTAGTAACAAATTAAAAAAAAAAGCCTCTTTAATATAGAGAAATGCTGTTTTTTTATATGAAAAGAGTGCAAATAAATGACCAATTGCACTCAAACAGTGATTTTTTTTTTTTCTGAATGAATTTCGATAAAAAAAAAACATAATACTATATTTTTAACCATTAATAATCAAGTAGTTGTATACAGTCAAACAAACAGACACCATGAAGACGCATTTGTATTTGCTGCGATTTTATGTAAAGTATTGGAAATTTATGAGGTAACCTACAATACTTTTAAAAATATAGGGCTTTTTTTTTTGTTTTTTTGTTTTTTTTTTCAGTATTTAAAAAAATTATTGATTTCCTGTATTGTTTATTTTTAAATTGTTAATTAAATAGTGCTATTAGAAAGCTTTTTAGTTGTATAATGTACGGTAAGAAAAAGTAATTTATTTTTCTTTCTTTTTAATAGGTAAGTGTTTTTCCATCATTCTCTAGATGTTTCGGTGACACTGATGTAAGTACACATGGCTTTTGATTTGTAATACACCATTGCAACTATGAAGTATCTTGTCGTTGAATTAAGATCACGTGATCTTACTTTCGAATTTTTACTTTTTATCAAATATAAAGGGCAAACTGTGTAGAAATAGTTACCATCTGAGTAATGAATCAAAGAGTGACTTCGGATTTTTAGGATACGAATACAACACCAGATGGCGCTGCATTGATTGTATCCTTAAAACAGCGATACTTTCTTAAGAATCTTAGCTGTTCTTTATGTATTTTTCTATGCTAATTTAAAAATCACATTAAATATTTCAAATTACATACACAAGATTCACAAGATTTTTTTTTTCCCCCATTACGCTTATATTAAAAAGTTATTCACAGATTCACTTGTATTATTTACCAAAACAATTAATATTTGGCATTTATGTTTGGCATTCACTTTTATTAATTGTTTTGGTAAATAATACAAGAAATTGGCAATCAAAAAGTAATTTAGCTAATTGGCCTGTTCGTTAATCCCCCCTTTTTTTTGTTCCTTTTTTAATTTTTGTTATCCCCTTCAATTATATATTTTTGCATTAAAACTTCCAGACATTAAAACCATTCTTACACTAGCGCTCACGGTGGCTGTTCTTTGAACTAAAATATTAGTTTTAGCCAATGGAACAAAATCTAAAAAGCCCCTGACAATAGTGATTGATGATTTGTCATTTTCTAACCTCATTAATTTTGAAAGTGTATTGTGTTGTTAAAAATGGGTAGCCGTGGTTCTGTAAACTTTGCCGATAACTTCTGCTAAACTTATGGTTAGTTTGTGATAAAGAAACTGCTAAGAAACATTGCAGGTTTTATAAAAAAAGTGTACCATGCCTACTTTGGAGTAAAGCTGGGAGATTAAGATAAACCGTGGGCTGTACTCAAGGTTTGTTTTTGTTTGCGTGGAGGATCTTAAGAAGTGGAAGCGAAAGGAAAGCTTCGAGATTTGGTGTTCCAGGGATTTAGGGGGAATTAAAAAAATGTGATGGCTGCTATTTTTTGATATTTAGTCATCGTTGAGAACATATGGAAAAAGCCAAAGCTTTGGAATGTTCAATATGCACTGCATAAAATACTTTGACTTTTCCTCATAAAATCTTAGTGTAATGAGTGAAGAACAGGGAGATCGTTTCCATCAAGATATAAAGGAAATGGAAAGAAGTTACTAGGATGGGGGGAATTTTAATACATATGATAACAGCTGGTACTGGAAGCTACACCGTGAAAAACCAAAAGTATCATTGTACAATAGACGTGACGTCCCAGGCAAAAGAAAACATGCACTCTATTGCCTCTGACTAAGATAAAGATATATAAAGTCATATATTAATACTTTTTTTGAATAAATATATCTCATATCTGCCACAAACATGTTTATTTCGTCACTTAATTGCAGTAGGCTACTCACTTCCAACTAAAAATAACAATATATTGTGAAAAAACTAAGCATTGGAGAAAAACTGGGATCATTTTAGGATTCAGCATTCCAAAAAATTATAAATTTAGTATAAACTCTTAAAAAAAAGCTTTTCTCAACTTAAATTTGATAGCTTTCTGTTAAATATATTTTGCAATATTATTTACTGTGAATCATATTGAAACACTGTAATTTTACATTAACTTAAAAGTTTTGATTAACTTTTTATTTATGTAACAATGTTAATGTCCGATCCGTAAACCTCATAGCTTTTAATTTAAGACATGGCAAAGACAGAAATATTGTTGACTTCATGGTCTAGAATGTTGTTAATTTTTCCAGTTTGTTACAAAGTCCAACAGTTTTCCTTATATAATCGAATGTAAATTATAATTGATCCCCAGGGCTTGTAGAACAGATTACTTTTTGAATAAGTGTTTGCATTTCCGGAAACACAACGCACCCACAAGCAAAATAAAATAAAATCAAGTGTTTATAAAATGTAACAGTAAATATTCCTGCTTCTGCTGGGTCAAAGAGCGTTAATGATGTCAATACCAATTTCAATAACAAAAAGTTTCTAGTTTTCCTGTCTGGAAAGGATATTTTATTCAATGTCATGTGTAGTCATGAAACAGGTACTCATCTGTTGTCTTGCAGTTCCAATTGTTTATTTGGTATTGCAACGTGGTCCATTACAAGAGCTGTTCGATGTGGCGACCACCAACTTCGTTGCAAACATTGTATCTGCGAACACGTTTTGGTACAAGCACTCAACAATATCTGGTGTGGTGTGTTTTAATCTCTTGCGCTGCGGCCAGAATTCTGCAAGCAGATCTTCCTCCAACTCTACAGGGGTCTCGTTAATACGACTTTTCATGTGGCTCCACAGGAAAACGTCGTGTGGAATTAAGTCCGGTGGTCGTGGAGGCCTAGCTATTGGACTACTGCAACCTATCCATCTTCCCCCGAATGTTTGGTCGAAATGATCTCGGACAGCAAGTACAAGCGATTTTCATTTGCCTTTCTGGACATGGGTTCCTAAATGAAATGATCTCCGAAATGTCCATAGAACTGAAGTTAGTTGCCGAAAACAGTGGAAACGAAAGAAAGTAAAGATTGAAAATACTTTTTCCTGTGATGTCATCTTGATCAGCGTATCACCCTCTATTCAAATGAATCTGCTAAGAAGAGGTCACTGATGGATGTCCCTTCGCACCACCCTATCGGAAATGAACTGTTCTCTGCTGTTGTTCTGTGGGATTGACTACAACGTCACGAACTAATACGTTAATGCGATCTTCTTCTTCAAGCTTATAATGAAGGAACATTTGGTTACCATCACCTGAAGATGCTAGACGACTTCTTCGCTAGTGAAACAGGTCGTGATTTTAATTGTCTGTATTAGTTGGTGTCATTTTTATCTAATACAATGAAAATACAGAAGTAGACAATGTGGTGATGTTAACAGAATTCTAAAGCAGCCTATTAGTTTATTAGCCGTTCAGGCATGGTCGATGGTCTGGGTGGCGGTCCTGCCATACCGTAGATAGGTGAGACTCTGGGTTCGACTACTGGCGCGGGGCTCGGATGTTTCTACTTTCATCTGTTTCTACAGGTATAGTGTGAGCCGCCTCCTGTGGTTTACCCTGGGCAACGATTCTTCGGCGAAGTAGTTCGCAATTATCGCCCTTGTCGAAGCCAATAGGCGAAAGTTCTAAGAGCCCGAGCGTCGGATAAAAAAAAGAAGTTTATTATTGATTCCCAGCCACCAAACTTAAATGGTTATATCAAAGTCTGGAAATTAAGCTCAACCTACTCTTGGTCCTATCATTGGTACCTCAAAAATAGAAACAGCAACAAGTAAAATTATTGTAACCAATGCATATTCTAAAACTTACCCATTTACTGCTCAAGTCAAAAGCCTTTTAATTAAAGCATAAAAAAATAACAAAGAAACCAAATAGCAAAGAATAATGAGTTAATGTGGCAAAAGTGAAACATACAAAGTTTAAGAAATAAAAAATAGAATTCAACGTTAGATGGCCAAAAAAAAAAATGGCTACCTTGAGAAAGTCTTTTTTCCACAAAGGCTAAATATGTTCCATTTGAACTGCTTAATATTTGGCCAATTAATTTCATTTCTAATCTTAATCCCAGTTTGATATTATTTGCTGGAAAATGTTTGTAGTTTTCAAGTGGAATTCATCTCTCTCATTTTAATATATTCTGTTCCTTCAGTCTTCGCTAGATTGGTTGGCAGTCAAGGCACATTGAAGAAACTAAGCGAATAATACATCAAATAAATGTCAAAACGGAAAAAAAGCATCCAGACCCTCGATTATGAGACGAAGAATATGCAAAGCGAAAACCTAGAAAAAGATAAATATTTAAATGTGGAAAATAAAGAAATAAAAAAAAAAAATTAAATTAAATTAATTATTATTAAAAAATTAAAGAAGTTTATACAGGGTAATTCAAAATTCCCGATACAAACTTTAAAGTGATACAAACAGTGACATTTTTAACGATAACGACCACAGTCCCGTCTTTATCAATGAAAATCTGTCACAGACCATCAAAACCCTGCTATGGAAAACAAAGGTGAAAGCCAAAGAAAAAAAATATAAATTCGTTTGGACAAAATCGGGAAAAATCCTAGCAAGAAAGGAAGACAGCAGTAACATTATCACGATAAAGGGAGAAGATGACTTGGAAAAAATCATTTAACTTATCTGGGAAAAAAAAATAATAATTCTTATATCTTAAATGGATTCAATAGATGTCATAGAAAAAGGTATTACAGAACCTAAAACAATAATAATCAAAAATCTTAAAAAATGGCAAAACTTTATTGTAAGAATAGAGAAAAAAAAACCGAATACTACTAATCCATTCAGATTCCTACATCTTAATATTAGGTCCTTAAGAACTAATTGGAATTTGTTCTTATGCAAAATAAATAATATATTGAAGCATTTACAAGTAATAATATTAACTGAAGTTAACATTAAAGAAAATGAAGCTCAAATTTATCAACTTATCAATTTTAATCAAATAGTCGAATTAAGAAGCAAAAAAAGAGGTGGAGGAATAATAATATATTATAAAAATAATCTATCTATTAACACAAATAAAATTATAACTAATCATTGCGAAAATATTTATATCAATATGCATGATGAAACTAAAAATAGCAAAATGAATATTCTAGCAATATACAGACCACCTTCCACAAAGAAAAAACTATTTTTAGAAGAAATCAATAACATCCTAAAAAACATAACAAATAGAAACAGTACTACCATCATAATAGGTGATATCAATATTGATATATTACAAAAAAATAAAAACCTAACTATGCAAAAATACATAAAAGTTCTGCTCAGCCATGGTTTTAAAAACTGTATATATGAAATCACAAGACAACAAGAGAGTAAATATCATAAGTCAAAATCCTGCATTGATCATATATTCATTAACAACTATGAAACCAACACTAAAGGAATAATTTGTAAAGAACACATTTCGGACCATTACATAACAGCCTTAGAAATAAACAGTTGCCCTCTTAACATTAGCGCTAATATAGAAAAAAACAACGATATTCCACAACATATAACAATTTTTGATAATAATTTATTAGAAAGCAACATTAAGAAAGTCCTCAGTGAAATTGAAAACAAAAATACTCCCAATCCAAACACACTTTACTCCGAAATTCTAAATAGTATCAATAACTCCAAATGCAATAAAAAAATTCCCATAGAGAAACCCAAAAACAATAACAGATTTCAGAAACCATGGATAACAGAAGAACTAATAAATGAAATAAATAAAAGAGACAAGCTATTCAGAAAACATAAAAATAATTTAACAAATAAGATACACTACAACAACTATAAAACAATGCGAAATAAAGTAAACAAAATGATAGAATTAAGAAAAAAACAATACTACTACAAAAAACTCAACTCCGAAACGAATGTAACTAAAAATATTTGGTTGGAATTAAATGACATAATTGGGAAAAAAAATGATAAAAAAACTAACAATAGAGAATTAGACAAATTAATAGAGTCTGTGACGGGAAATAATAGAAAGAAAAAACTAGCAAATCTCTTTGGCAAACACTACTCAGAAATAGGAAATAAAATTTTAAAGAAATGTAATATAACTATTTTAACTAATATAAACACAAACAACAATAATTCAATGAAATTGGAAGAGCCATTAATCAGCGAGATTCAAGACATAATAACTAATTTAAAAAACTTAAAATCTATAGGAAATGACAAAATCCCAACTTCAGTTATTAAAAAAAACAAAGAATCCTTCTCAATCATCATCACATTATTAATTAACAGCATGATAGACACACAGACTTTCCCGGATGCATTAAAAACAGCAAAGATAACACCAGTGTACAAAAGTAATGACATTTATGACATATCAAACTATAGACCCATATCAGTACAACCAATACTCAGTAAAATCATCGAAACTTATCTAGTAAATAAAATTAATATATATTTAACAAAATTTAAAATTATTAACCAGAATCAATATGCATATCAAAAAAACAAGAGTACAACGACGCTATTAGAGACACTAAATGAAAATATAAATGAAAATCTAAATAAAAATAACTTTTCAATCTTACTATCAATAGATCTCTCCAAAGCTTTCGATATGATCAACCACGACATCTTAATCGAAAAATTAGAAAAAATTGGAATAAGGGGCCTTGTCTTAAACATAATTAGGAACTACCTCACAGACAGAAAAATCACCGTGAATATCAACAACACCTCAAGTTACAAATTCAAGATAAACACAGGCGTACCACAAGGATCCATCCTAGGTCCTACTCTGTTTATTATTTACATTAATGATATAGTAAACTACATAAAGCACTCACAAATTTTTATATATGCAGATGACTTAATACTACTAAAACATGGAAAAAATGCAAATATAGCTAACAAGGAAATACAAGAAGATTTCAACAATATACAATTCTGGATACACGATAATAAATTACTGATTAATGAAAAAAAGACAAATATTCTTATGATACATACAAAAAACAGAAAACTCAATTATCAGCCGAATGTGCACTTTCATACACACGATTGTTTACACAATAGGGCAACTAATTGTACCAACTGTCCAAAAATATTAACTGTAAAAACCCTAAAATATCTGGGTATTACAATAAGCAATACATTCACCTGGGACCTACAAATCAAAGAAATTTATAAAAAATTAAATACAATGACGTTTATCTTTTATCATGCAAGAAATATATTACCAATTAAATATAAAATGATGTTGTATTATGCATTCTTCGACTCCTATCTAAATTATGCAAATACCATCTGGACACGGACATCAAAAAAGAATCTCAAACTCCTAAACGGTCAACAAAAAAAGATTCTAAAATTAATTTTCAGTAATAAAAAACATATTAATAACCATAAAAACAAACATTTATTGGAAAAATACAAAATACTCACGCCTTATCAAAAAGCCCAATATAATTTAATAGTAAAGAATTACTATAGCTTCATTTACAAATGGAAAAATATCAGAAAAAATGATTATCAGTTAAGAGATCACAATACAATAAAATTAGAATATCCAAAAATTAACAATAATTATGGAAAAATGCATTATTTACATATTTTGGAAAAAACCATCAACAAGATTGGCATTAACAAAATTAGATCGTTTACAAAAATTTCCGAACTAAAAAAATTCCTAATAAAATGGTTTGTTAACAATAGTGAAAAAATTTGAAAGGGAAAAAAAACATCAATTTTCTTAAATAGGCATCCATTAAAATTTCTAATCCTGTACTGACTGCACCACAGAAAGTAGCAATTTTAATGTAAATTTCATATATAAGAAAATACAAATATATCTATATGAATTTTTTATTTATGTAAATACAAATTAAGGAAATCTATTTTAAATATTCTGTACAACCGTTTCTACACATTTTGTAAATCCATTGTACAAACTTGTGTATTCTTTTATATATCTTTGTACCTCATGTAATCTTTAACTCATTTTATAATTTATAAGTATTTGTATGTATGTGTATGTCTGTGTATGTGTAAATTTATATATTTATATGTATGTATGTGTATGTATGTATATATATGTGTATGTATTTATATGTATATGTGTGTATGTATATGTATGTGTATATATGTTTGTATATGTGTGTATATGTGTGTATGTATGTCTGTATGTATGTGTATATATATATAT
>JAFIDM010006943.1:19425034-19438963 GCA_023159025.1 Thereuonema tuberculata
CCAGTTAGAACTACGACAAACGATATTTGTCAAAATTATTTTTTTTTTTTAAAAAAATTGTAATATCTAGAAATTACTTTTTCGTTCGAAACTGTACTTTGTTTTAAACGACAATTTTGCTTAGCATAATTTAGATCCACTGTGTACATGGTTACATATACAATATATATCCTATAACTGTTCCTGTATTTACCAAGAAAGTTCAATTGTTCCATTAACCTTAATGGAACAGTACTTAAATAGTTACTATTTCTGTTAATTCCTACATGCTCAGTAAAATAAATTGTTTAAATGCTCAGTAAAATAAAATTCAATGAATTCTCCTCCTTCCAAAGGAAACTGTAAGATTTCAAAAGTTTCACTTACTTTTTCGATGAACTTTCTTGCACATATTTGGTGCCATGTCAGGATAGTTTGGGTAGAAACGCTGATTGCAATCTTCGACTGCTACAAAATGTGTTTTAAATGGATCTCCACAATTGGGGTCGACGAGTGAAGAACAGGAATAACATCGCACAGCAGATCCTTCTGGAAAGAAGAATCAAAATGGTCTTTGAACATAATGAACAGGTTATAATTCAAACTTACCAACCACATAGTAACAAATTATAATGCTTGTCATATTAAAAGAATTCAGAAATACAATTCACCATGGGCCTTGAAGCCTCACAGCTCATTAGCTCATACCTACCAACGTTTCTTTGTTGCTAAGTTTTAACAACAGTTTAGCTAACTTAGTCGTAGGAATATTGTCTGATTTGGCACTTGGGTAAGTCAAATGTAGCCAGACCAAGAATTCTACAACAATTAAAACCTAAGATATTACATGATATTTTAACAGAGATCTGCTTCAACATGATGTACTGGGTATCTGAAAATACTTAACTGTTAAAAAAGAAATAGCTAAAAAATAATAATGCTTATTTCAATGATAACCTATTCGAAAATCAGTCAATAATCGTCAAAGCACGCTCTGGAGAGAAACACATTTTTTGAAAATTATTTCTTATAAATAAACTTAGAATTTTCTAAACAATTTTCAATGTTGAAAAAATTTTCAAAAAGATAAAAAATAAAAATAAAAAAAAAATATTTCGACTAAGTTTTAAACCATCTAAAATAAAATACTGTGTTTACATTAATAACAAAATCTTTATTTCAATTTTTATTTAGTCTGAAACACATGTATAATGTAGTAGCTACTGAATTTTAGGTCTACGTAGTCTTAAAAGCTTAAATTGGAAGAAACAGTCGAAATCAGAACTTAAAAACGTGATTAAGATAAAGAATGAATAAAGAATTACTATCAATAATAATAGTTGAGTCTATTAGAAAACTTCCTTATTTGGCAATTTCGGATCACTTACTTTCTCCTGGAATCATGACGTCAAGCATAGAAATGGCGTCTTTGAAAAATCAAGTTACTGTTAGTGATCGAGGAAAAACAGCCAATCCACGGATGTAATTTGGAACGTTTATCAATATTTCAAGAATCAGAATGATGAAATACATGTGATGAACCATGAACGAACCCAGCCAATAATCATGACGAGATGAATGATGAATGTTTTAAAGAATGATTTACAGAACAACTGTTTCCAAATATTCAGCCAATTTTGTTATGTTAATGGACAATGCGCCTTTGAAGTTGAAAAGCCTCCAACCAGCAACAGAAAAGCCGAATTGATTAGATGGTTGACCCGTCACGGAATTCCTCACATGACACAAATAAAAAAAGGACCTTTTCAGGGCCAATAAATATACGAAAGAAACCAGTTTACTTCAAATTGTAATAAGTGAAAGCATATTCAATTTAAAAATAAATTGTAAAAAAAAATACAATTAATAAAAACATTTTCAATAAAGTAATCTTAAAATAATAACAATAATATAAAAATTTATTGTAACTGTAGAAAATACAGAATGTTTTCGTAGTGTTATGAATTTTAGCAATAGATGGCACTGTTACGTCCTGGAAACATTAATCCATAAGGAAATTACGTCATCAAAAGCTTTTCTTTCGTGAAATAAACTTTACATTCTTTGGTTAAGTTTTACTTAGTGTATTTCTTTATTTTTCTTGTAAATAAAAACAGATTTTTTTTTTTTTTTATTTGCTGCTTTTGTTGATTTATTTAGTCGGCTCCCTGTGGCTCTTTCAAGGATGATATGAGGCTTTCATCGCCCACACTTCCAGTCCTTTACCTTCCGATTTTGTTTTATTTACATTTATTTCGGTTGGTTGCGACCTTGAGTCTTGGTACAGTGGATTTTACAGGGTGTTTCACTCGCTATCGAACCCTGATTTTTCCCTTATAATTTTCTAATTAATGGAAGTAATGCAGAGAAATTTGACAAGGACATACCTTGGTTTTGGAGAAGCATGATTACGGAAGTAAAGGGGAAGGAAAGTGGCAGCGCTACTGTCTTGACCGATTGTCGCGCTTGCGCGAAGTGATTGCGGATTACGTTTTCGCTGTTCTTGGCATTTATTGTCCTTGTCCTTCGCATATGAAATCCGCACTAGCTATTTTCAGCAGGATGGTGCTACCTGTCACACATCCAATTTCAGCATGGCTGAAATTGTTTCCTTCTTTGAAGAGCGTGTCATTTCTAAGGGACTTTGGCCACCAAGGTCGCCTGACCTTACCCCACCGGATTTCTTTCTATGGGGCATGCTGAAAGAGAAAGTGTATCACAACAAGCCACCGACTCTCATGAAACTGCAAGAAAATATTCGGCTGGAAATTGAGGCTATGACTCTCGATGTCTTGGTGAATACCTTCCGTAACACGAGAGACGTGTACAGGCATGCCATGATGCTAATGGCGACCAGTTTCAACACTTGCTACGAAATCATCATGCTTCTCCTAAACCAAAGTATGTCCGTGTCAAATTTCTCTGCATTACTTCCATTAATTGTGAAAATTAAAGGAAAATCATGGTTTGATAGCGAGTGAAACATCCTGTATTTAACTTGTGAAGAAACAAAGGAAAAGACTGCAGACTGTTTAATTTAATTCTTTTCAAAATAAAAATCTATAGGATAAAAGAGATACGTACATTGATATCTATCAATGTACCTCGTATCTTAATTTCACTGTAATCTTACTGGCTCTGATACGATTAAAATTAATTGGATTTAAGAAATTGAAGTAAATATTTACGGAATTAATTAATTTTCAGAAAATGAAATATTAGATGGTGTTGTTTGTTTTCAGCAAATATTCTAAATACGAGATTTTTTTTTTCATCTTTTTTAGAAAAAAAATTGTAAAAATAATACAAAGGAATTAAAAATTAAAAAAAAAATTATGAAAAATTTTAATATAAAAAAAACAGAAAGCGCATTATGTATTATTGAATTTTGTTATGTATTCATAGACTTTTCTTGAGATTTCTTCAAATAGAAAGAATGCTAAAGAATTCGAAACACATTTCCAATCAGGTCCCTGAAGCTCATTAGGCAAACAAGATTATTCTCACAATGAAACAACTTAAGAGGAGTTTCTGAACTTTTATTTTAGAATTAATTAGCTTCTCCCAGAGACAGATGGCGGTAATTATAGGAGTGTGGTTTCTTCCTCTCTCCCCTGTTTCCCAGAAAAAGCAAAAGTGTCTGGGATGGAGTCACCTGATTCAATTATAGCAGAGAGAGTCCAGGTGAGGCTAAGTGACCAGAACGCTTCGACTGACCAACCGAAAAATGCAGACATTGTGAGGAAGTACAGTGTGCATCCGATACACTGAACCTGTCAGACCAGAACACAATGGCAACGTTCTCCAGAACAACTCGTGGTTTATTGCTCTTAGGTCATCTGGAAGTTCCTTTACGTTATTGCAATAAAATATTGCAATTCAATTAGATTCCGCTAATAAAATGACTTATTTTAAATTCAAATTTTTTTGTCGAATTTACCTAAATTACATATCATAGCATATTCTTACATTGCAATTTCAGTTGTCTGCCTTTCTATCAATATTTTACATATAAACAGCAAAATCCCTTTTTGATAAGCCAAATACTTTTTATAAATAATATATAAATAGAAAATGACTGTAAAACTGAAGCATTTTTATTGAGTTGGCCAAAAAGTTCGTTCGGCATTTTTACGTACGTTAGCTCTAGTAGCGCTTAGGTGTCCTTAACGTCATTCGACACCATTTTGTTAGATTGTAAAACATTTAAAACAAAAACTGATCAAAATTGGTGAATTTTGTGTCGCCAATTTAATATTGAAGAGGAAAGACAATAAGCACATAAGATCGCATGTTTTTTTTGAAGATCAGTATAGTTACAGCTTGGCTGGGAAGTTCTGATTCATCCGCCCTATTCACCAGACATTGCACATTCGGATTTCCATTTATTTCGGTCTTTACTAAATTCACTTAATGGAAAAAATTCAATTCCTAGAAGACTACAAAAGGTATCTGGGATAGTTCTTTGCTCAAAAAGATAAACAGTTTTAGGAAGTTGGAATTATGAAGTTGCCTAAAACATGGCAGAAGGTAGCAGAACAAACCGTTGAAGATGTTGTTCAATAAAATTATTAGTGAAAATGAAAAATATGTATATATATATATATATTACTTTCTTCAATACAAAAATACATTAAAATAAATATATAATGCATAAATAAGTAAATTAGCAACTAAATAACTCGTATGTGATATTTTTAAATATGAGAATTCCTATACAAAGACAAGCAGATGTTACCTTAATAATTATTAGTCAGTGGTCATTAATTAACTGATTAAACAATTATGAGTAATTAATAATTTATTAATCTCAAATTTAAAAAATAATAAAGCAACATAAAAATAAAGCTTAATTCTGTTTATTAATAAAACAAAAGGAGGAGAGGAATTTCTAAATCATACCGAAAGAGGTCACTGATGATGATTGTAAAAGCATTTTCTTTTCAAAACTTTTGTTAATTTTAGAAACAATAAATTTTAACAAAATATTTTTTTAAGAGTCTGTTTCTTTTTTAAATATCAAACATAAAGCATCGAAGTCACCTAGAAAAATATTGTTGAGGAAAACTCATTATAATTTTCTTTATTTGCTTAATGTTTAAATATTGTTCTGTTCCTAATTAAAGTGAAATCGTGCATTTATTAACAGAAATTACCATTTACTAATTAATATGAATTATCTATAATTTAAACAAGTGAATATAATTTTGTGCTCAAGCCTAAATTTAAGGGCTACCCATAATAATAACAAAATTTAATAAGGTAATTAATGCTTTTAGACAATGTCATAAGGAAAGCGGCCCCATAATATGCACAATTGTATAAACAAAATAATTAAAAGCAAGAGCCAAATAAATGCAAGACCGTTCCTTTATGTTTTATAGGCAAGCTGTAACCTAGGGGCCGCTAATACAATGCATCATTTGGATATGTTAAAGAATTTAGGAAACAATACGTTTGTAAATACGTCCTGTTGGCAATTGTTAGTATTGTTTTGCGTGAAGCATCAGTATTATTACTGTGTTAACTGTTATCATTATTACTAATACTGCTATGGAAAACGTTAATTTGGGGGGTCAGGGAGTGGTCCTACAGGTCACCTACTTTTTGATGCTGAACACAATGGTGAAGGTTTCATTCTAATATCTCTAACCGTTTTGCCGTTACAGAGTGTGACGTACAGTGTGACATATAGACAACACAAAAGCAAGAGCGGTTCCCTATGTTAACTGTAACATGGGACCGTTAAAAATAATAAAAGAATAATAAAATATTAAAAAAAAGGAAGTACATTAACGTAAGCAAAACTTAAACAAAGTTAGGTAAATAAGAAAAACAAAAAAGCCACACGGACATTTCACTTTATTTTCACTTTACTTTTATTTTATTTTCACTGAAGCCATCAGTGACACTTAATTGTTTTCGTTCTTAATAATTTATCTATCGGAATTTTTGACACCTTCACTCGAAGATATCTCCACAGGGATCCACACGAAGAAATTTTCAAATACAAAACATGGATCGTCTGTTGTATTCAAATAACCACGCTAAATTTCAAGTAGATCCCGTAACTGGATAAAAAGTACTATCGAGAAACATTTACAGACAGTAAAAAAACAAGTGCAATAGATACAAAACAATTATTTCATTCATACCTTTCTTTAGATTAAAAACCAGATTTCTAAACAAATTTCAGAATTTGAATGTATTAATGTGTTAAATTCGCTTTACGATTATTTATTAATATCTACAATTTAATACCATAACCCGTTTAATTCAATAATTTAATTTACTTGAAAATAAAAGGGGTTATGGATTGTTATTCCGAGAATCTGCAGAAATAAATAGAGTTGTCTAAAATGGAAAGAGCATTGTACAAATATTTAAAGTATAATAAAGATTATTACACTGTAAAGATATAATATAAAGTAAAAAGATAAATATTTTGAGTGAAGTTACCTTAAAGCAGTACAAGAGATATTTTAAATAGATTAGCCTATTAAAGATTAAGATTTAACTTTTATTTTTAAAGGCTTTTCTCACGTTGGTCTTGCAAAGAAATTAGCACGAGTAGTGATAAAGTAAGAAACGATTGGAGTCTAAACTTTGAAATTCTATCTTATTTCTATTAATATTTTTTTGAGGTACTTATGTACTAACGGGATCATTTTTTATAATCGATTTGGGTGTTTTCATTTCATTTATTTTCTATGTTTCTTTTAAAAGAAAAAAAAAATAACTTGTAGTTGTTATTTGTGATCCTTCTAGTCTTTTCCGAATGAAAAGTATATTTTTCCGTCGTATTTCCAAACGAAACATCCTGGAAAGGATCTTACCTCAATTAACCTAACCTGTGTTATTTAAAAGGATTTTTTTTCTCAAACGATAAATAGGTAAAACGAAAGTACCTATTTTTATTATACATTTGGAGGGATTAATGATTTAAAGTACAAAGTCAAAGTTTCATTGAACCTGGACTGAGATGAGGTCGAGTGGTCAGCACAACTCTCGTCCGGTTATAACCCAGGGAAAAAACCCGGTACTGTTGTACAGAGGGCTGGGTGGATCCTAGGACACGTCTGAAGAAGAATTCAGCATGGAAAAGGTCGGGGATTGAACCAGAGTTCAACCAGTCAAGGATCTTACCACTTGGCAACCGGACCTACTAAGTAATACTAAGTAAATATTTTTTTTTTCTTCAGAAAATGAAAAAATGGTAAGTAGGCTTAAGGTTCTTTCGAACATCCAGTTTAGAAAAAAAAAATTTGCTTCCTCCCCCTCCCCGAATCAATCCAGATTCGTTTCGATATCATACAAATGTTTTTCAAAGTAGTTTCCGTCTACGATTATCTCAGTCTACTGCGTGAGATGCTCCTTCATTCACTAAATTCGTTTGGTCCCTTATTAAAATAGTATTTAATAGATCTACAAGGTGAATGCAGATGATTAGAATCAGTTTTAATTATATAAGAGATTGAAAAATAAAGGCTTGTGCTTGATAAAAAAAGGGTAAGGAGGCCAAGGTCTTTAGCACGGAAAGTTATGTCATGATGATAAATAGCAATTACGAAGTCCACACTCCGTTACTATCGTAACCTCCTTTTTAGTACTTTCGTATTTTTGTTTAAATCAGGGTTTGGTTTAAATCAGGGATACCTACTTACCTGAAGTGGTGTGTTTCATGTTTAGTAGTAGTACATTGCACCCCTGCGATAATAATCATGATAATAATAAAAAAAAAAAGTAAGCCTACTTAAGCATACAGTAATAACTAAAAAGCTGATATATAATTTTCAGGAAAAAAATCTTTTATATTTACAAAATTTCAAAATGGGACAAAATGGGACTTAATACAATCGATGGTTCTTCGTTGATGATTCCTCAAAAGGGATTATTCTTATTATTATTATTACTTAGGGTGAATGTGGGCGGCAGGAAAGCCAATTGCGACCTGAAAGATTTACCTGAAAAGGGATAGTCGGGTTTCTTTTTTATTGATAACAAAGCCCTTCAATAAGCCAAAAAATTGCTAATAAAGGTGCAAATAAACTAAGAGACATTCCTTTTTAACGGAATGTCTCTTAATTAGTTCCTGATGATTTGTCAGCGATTATTCCTCAAGAAAATGGTTTGTCTCTGTTTTCTCTTCTATAACATTGTACCTTATTCGTATACCATACATGTTAGTTTCGTGGAAAACAACAGGAGTTCAGAACAGTGAAGAAGAACTTTTGCTCTGCATTCATTCCACACACTTTTGGTATTTTTCTGATTTTGATTATGTAATACAGAAAAGTAGAATTACCCATCATACACATAATGAATACAAATTCATGCCACATAAGTACGACTGAGAATTCATAACAATGATGAAACAGCCGTACCATACTCCTTTCGTTGATATGCTCTTGGCATGAATTTGTTTTCATTATGTACATGATGGGTAATCCCCCTTTTCTTTTTCTTTTTCTGCATAAAGAAACTTTATTTCTTTAAAAGATTATATATTATATGATGAAAAAGAAATGCTAATTATGTCTATATTACAAGTTAAACAAGAAGTGGTACAAGAGCTGTTAACTGAACTCATCCGTAAAAAAAAAAAAAGTTGAATGTAAAAGGTTTTCCACCCCTGATCTAAGGTAACTTCACTCCCAAATTACATATCGGAGACAAAAAAAAGAGTTAGAGCAAAATAGTTTTAGAAAGCAATTATTAGTATGTTCGTCCGTTCCTCTTGTCATCCGGCAGCATAACTCACTATTTGTCCTATAAAGCTGAAACTTTCATTTTGTTTCTTAAATGAAAGATCCCTATTGATTTTGAAACAACCAGGACCATTAGTTAAAAACACTACTCGTTAAATATGTTAATATTAAATGTCACGACATCTCAACTAAAAATTTCGCATCTCTTCCAATTATCTTTATCTTCCTTCTCTCAGTTGAAGTTTGAGCTGCTTATTTTTTTTTTTTCTTCTCGATTTTTCGGAAGCTAGAAACGACTACTTTTTATTTCTACGTTCTCAGTTTCTTGTAAACCAAACCTATCTGTTCATTTGATTTTAGTACAGTGACGATTTATTATTTTTATTTACCTTTCAAATGGGTACCTGTTTTAGTGCAATGCCGTGCCGGCGTGGTCGTGCGGTCTAAGGCGGCGGTCTGCCGTGTGGCCGGTGTGCCAGTACCCGGATTCTAACCCCGGTCGAGAGCATGGATGTTTCAAATTTCCTTTCCTGTGTTTGTCAGCTTCTTCTTCACTTTCTCTTCGGGTATGACGTCTTCCATAATGGCGTCCAGAGAAAGGCAACGGGAAACCACCTCAGTATCTTTCCCTAGAAATTCTCAGGAGTCTGCTAGGGGTTCGCCATATTGGGATCACTAGCGCTCCCTGGAACACGGATGCTTCGATACGAAGCTCGCATTTTGGTGCATACCGTATTAATTAATTAAATTTAGTGTAATATCCATCTTTTGGAAAAACGAAGGGCCTTTTTTAACCAAACCAATTATCTTTTAGAGATCCGTATATGCACTTTATAAAGGGGAGGTTCTGTCCGTCCATCGTCATCTTATAGCCCAAACTACAAATCGGACAGACAAGACTGGTACTGCATTGGAAATCTTATAACGTATAGAGGTGACTTTTCCGGGCTACCATCACGTCCTCACAGGAAGTGATAGTGGAAATTAAATATGTCGTCACTCCTTTAGCCCGAACTAAAAGTCGGCAGATATATGAGTGGTACCTTTAATGGAACCTTCATGACTTGTAGAGATGGGATAAAATACCTGGTTCCGGTCTGAGATCACTTACAGCCTCTCAGAAAGTGTCCGAAAATGAAACATAATTTTATGCATAATAAGAAACTAGTTTTTTTTTAAGTAGGTTAAAAAAAAATTGTAATGACGTGATTTTGTTTTTAGTTGGATACAACGTGACTTGGTCTCTGTTTTGTTTTGTTTTTTTAATGAGTTACGCACGATATAAGATAGATAAGTACAAAAATACTTGCAATTGCTAAATCAGTTTGGGTTTGGGTTTTTTTCATTACAAATCGAAAAGAAACTTATCAATTTTTTTTATTGAAGATGGAAAGCACAATGCACCCTCAGTAATTAAAAAACAGAAATAAAAACGAGCATATTTAATGGAAACAAAGCTAAACACCCAAGGATATTTGTTTCCGTTATGTATGTTCTTTTTTTATTTCTGTTTTTTAATTATTGAGGGTAAATTGTGGTTTCCATCTTCAACTTATACTTCCCCTCGTACGCCTTTTTGGGTCCTGAAGAGAGCACAACAAGCTCGAAACGGCCGTCTCAGCTCAAAAACTCAAAAAAAAAGCATTTCTTTTAATATATATATTTTTTTTTATTGCTTTGTTTCGTTTTTCGTTGCTAGTCAAATCATTGGTTTGGCACTTTGATCAGTCATTCGGAGCGGAAGAAAACTTATAAATATCCACTAGCACATATTTTTAAATCTTTTATGTATGATTAAATTAGCATGGTAAAACCACAGCATTTTATAGATCCAAAAATAAAAAACATAAAAAACTGGACTTCAACATTAATCACTGAAATTTACTCTACGTATACTAATGCTACTTCAGATAAGCTTAGATTAATTGAAATTGTTTATATTTATATTTATAAGAATCTATAATATGAGGTTAAAATAATGTTCCACTTCTAAAATGAACAGTTCCATCTATCCTCTGTATAACGGAACTTCCTTCTCAATATTCTGCACTTGGCAATTCCAGATGGCCGAATTCCCAGAATGCATTATTCATTCAAGCAAATGGACATGTCCAATTGTTATTATTGGGAGTTAGAATGATTTAAATTCTGATGTAAACAGTTGTTAATTCAGTTTTCAAGACTACATTATCGGATTCATCGAAAATATTGAGATTTTCAGAAGAAGAGGATAAAGAAAAAGTAAAAATGCAATCATACCGAATATCCCAACCAGACTATGCTGTAACAAGGGTTAATATGTTATATCTGTTGGAAAATAAGCGAAAATGCCATCTTTTCCGGTTTAAATTAAATATTTAGAGTGTTCTAATGATTTGTTCAGTCCCCCACATGAGACAATGGTATGAGGTTAGTTAACCGATTAACCCCCATCTATAGGATTAAGTGATGCTCTCTCTGAAAGACCCTAAAACTTTATAGTATATATTTATATGGAGAATGAATTGTAAATACAGTATACTCTCGATATCTCGAAAACCTTGATATGTCGAAAAATTATTTTTCCCCTTGATATTACATATTCATGCAATTTCGATCTTGTTTTCTGGAAAACTCGCTATCTCGATTTTTTTTTTTTTAGCGTCCCTTCGACTTCGAGATATCGAGAGTATACTGTATGACTAAGTATAACTATAATAACAATTGCCATTGTTATTGTAGTGATTAAGGTCGCGTGAGCTAATCAATAATAAGAATTTTTCATCTTTTTCTCCTTACAACCGAAAAAAAGTTCAGTTTTGTAAATAATGAGATGATTATTAAATAACGTCATAGCTCTGTGGATCCGATGGTTAGGCACTGGACAACTGGCTGGTGAAGTTGGGCTCACTCCAAGACGGAGGTAGGGGATTTTTTTCCCAGATTATGTCTTTTTTCAAACGGGCCCTAGAATGTATCCAGCCCTATGTACACCAAGATTATTTCCTCGGATTGAAGCCGATCGAGAAAAAATATTAATAAATGAAGTTTAACGCGCAAACGATTCGTTGGAAATCGGAAACACTCCCATCATGCACCAATAGAAACAAAAACCAATTCATGCTCTAATTTGATCATTGAAGGGGAATCTGGAACATCTCTTGCATTTCGTCATCATTATGAATCTTCAGCCAGATTTACCCCCCCCCCCCCCCCCAATGACAAAATCAGAAGCGTGAAAGGTAATGGAATCCACAACCGCTCCCGGCAGTGAGTTCCAACAAAAAACAAACAAGAAAAAGAAATTCCCTTAATCTCACAGGATTTGTAAATACGACCCTCAAACAAAAAAAAGACCAAAAACAAAAAAAAAATTATTTAAAATTTAATCTTGTTGTTTGATTATTAATGAAAAAAATAACATGTAAAACAGGTGACATCCGGGAAAATTCCGTATTAATTCATGCTAATTTCGTTTTCGAAACGGCCTACTGGCATTATTATAAAAATCAAAATATTTACAAATAGCAAATAAATTCAGGATTGAATAGTACACGATAATTATCGTCTTCCTTGTTAGTAGTTTCACTTCACTGTGGTCCTAGAGGAAGTACATTGTATTTCTTGTAACTATCAGGAAGCTTCACGCAATTAACAGTTTCCATATTCTGAACAAAATGGTGTATTTGTGCTAATCCAGGAGCTCCTGATTTACTGAATCCTCAACGTTCACATTCAAATTTTAATTTTTCTTTACTAATAATGATATAAGACACATCCTCTTCTTATCAACGCTATATTTCGCAGTTTATTACTTTTAACTGCTTCATCAGGCTTAATATACATGGAAAAACTCTTCGTAAAATATAATAAAGAATTTGGTAATAATGTCAGAAATAAATATTATTATTTGATAATTTATGAAGCAGTTAAAAGTAATAAACTGAGAAATATAGCGTTGATAGGAAGAAGATGTGTCTTACAATATTGTTAGTAATTTTTCTTTAAAAAAGAAAGAAATTTCAAGCAAAGCACGAAATATCTTGTTCAAATCAAGAAATTATTTCCATTGTTTTAGATATTGAAATATCATCACCTAATATTATTTTTAGTAAGGTGAAATTAGGCTGTAAAAAAAATTATGTATAAAACCTATAAGAGAATTGATAATTGCAAGATGAGACTGCAAATATTCAACGGTCAGGTCAAATGACGGTTACTGATATTTTATTAGCAATAAACTAATATGGAATTGGGCGGAATCGCAGCTAGAAGAAGCAAATGAACAACAAACTTCAAATTAAGATAATAATACAAAAGAAACAACATCAGACGACAATTAAATTGGATTCGATGACTATATTAAGATATCTTGGGATTTGTGTTAGGTTAAGAGGCAGAATAGTTAAATATTTTCTTTTACTATCAGGCATCAATAGAATTACTTAGGATCTTATTATCTTTAATAAAATTTAAAATATGTCAGCAATTAAAGTTATAATATAATATAGGAAAAATTGTCAGGCTTCTTAAACTGAGACAGATAAAATTTTTTTAGCCGAATTAGATTTTATTCTGGCATACTTTAGATTATGTGAAAAATTTATAAAAATATGGACGTTTATTGAAGGATTATGACAGAGGGAAAATCATTTCAACATTAATTGATCCATTTTATCATTTCAACGAGCATAAGTAGATCAAGGGCATTAGACCCTTTTTCCTGTGTTTTTCGTCCTGAAAAAGTCAGAAACTAGATTACCTCTGGGGGATGTTCGAGTGCACTCGCCCAAGACAACCGAGCTATCAATGACAAGACGGTGAGATCTCGTCTTCAAACGCGTTTCATAATCCCCGAATACTCTTCCTTCTACTCGAAGAATTATCAAGTACTGTCATACGTCAGAATATGAGCGAAAAAAAAAAGGTAATACAATTTAATGAGAGTAACAGATTACATGTTAAATAGCAGCTTAATTTTTTGTAGAAATAATCGATCATTAATGAGGATCTTGGTCTGATTAAAGCCCTGGGCATGGATTTTTGTTTTCCTTAACAGTACACGATAAACGAAATCACATCCCTCATCAAGAAATACATGGAATGATCTGTCTTCATACGATTCGTACACTTTTATAATAAAATTAGGAGAGACGAGGCTTGTTGCTGAATACCTCTTTCAATTAATTTCTTCCATTTTTTTTTTTTTTCAAACATTACTGAACTACTGTCTGACAAATGGTTCTTGATGATCGCGTTTGCG
>JAFIDM010006943.1:19445344-19456555 GCA_023159025.1 Thereuonema tuberculata
TGAACGATTGGATCAGGGTTATGCCCTAACGTTATGCAATGATGGGCCCAATCGGAGATTTGTACAAAAACATACATGACAGAGAAACAAGGTTTATATTAGAAGCATGCGTGATTAACAATTTTAAATGTTTTAATAAGCAAAAAAGCACTGAAATAAGCCAAATGATTTTGGAAAAATTTAAAAATAACTGTAGAAACATTGAAATATTTCAATGATTTTCCGTCTTATATGAATTCTTTGTTTTATAAATCTTTGTATATGAATGGTTCTACGTTATTTTAAAGAAATTTATTTATTGTAATGAACAATACACTCTGTCTGTATTGTAATGATGCTTCCTTTAACAGGAATGGTTCTACATTGTTGAAATCTTTATTGTAATGAACAATCTGTATGTTTTAAGAAGCATATTTATTGTAATGAAAATACATAAAAGAATTAAAAAAAAAAAAATCTTCATTAAATTAATTGGGGTAACAATGCTTGTTAGTTGCACGGATCATGATATTGTTGCAACAATGGTAGCTAAATAATATCACAATCACTTTAATATTAATGGAGTTATATTTTGTAATAATTCAGATAACGTTTCTTTTTTAAATGTTTCAAGTATTCGATACTCCCAGAAAAATAGAAGTTCTATGAGAAACTTCTTTAAGAAGAAAAACGAAGGCCTAATGAATACTTATTTATCACAGATTGATAAAAAAGAAATAAAAAAGAGGAGTATAGCAGTTTAACAAATTATAAACTTTGGAAATATTTTGTTTTGCAGCACTGTACAAAGTAGTAAACTTCTGCGTGTCTTGCGTGATAGGAAATGTAGAAGTGCATTACTAGAAACGTGCAACATTTTACTAGTAGCAATTCAGAATAGGCTTTAGCAAGCAGAGTATTTTCTAAAAATCTGTAGTCTTAAAAAAATTACGTATACTTTACTGTACTTTTCCATAAAAAAAGATTTCATAAGTACTAAATTACACGAGTAAAGTTGAAGATTTTTTTTTTTTAATTGCTTTTCTTACATTTCGTTTTCCTTTCCTGAAGTGTGCTTAATCACCCTGAAATAAATCTGATTTCGATTTTCCGATAAGTCACTTCGCCTTCCCAATGAATTTTCTCGTCTAAATTAAGAAGTAATAAATAACGAATCACGATAAGAAAAGAAAGAAAAGAAAAAGAATCAGTGGAAATTAGTCAGGTATTCTTCGAGAAATCAGTGACCGCGAAAATTCGGAACGGTCAATGAGTATGTTCTAGGATAGAACATTATTATCCGATTATAAATCTTAAAATACATTGGCTGAAATGTATTTCCAAAATATATGATGTAATGTAATGTGTTGAGCTTGGGTGGCTTGACAGCCGAACACCACGACCTGAAAGATCTATTGTGCTATCCCACGGAAAGAAGGACAGACGGAGAGAAAGACTGAGAAAGGATGGTGTGAGAAATGCAGGGGAAACGGGAGAACCCCGGGAAAACCTGCAGAGCGCGGATCGCCACCATCAACGAAACCCACACGAGAACCGAACCCGGTACTCAAAAATATATGATAATAGAAGATAAAATAATAAAAAAAAAATTAAGGGGACTAATTAGAATTAATTAAAAACAACTGCTAACCCCAAATCTTTTGACAACAAAGCACTGTAGGAGTATACAGTAATACATTGTATAACTGAATACGGTGAAAAAAAAATGTAATAGGAAATAGAAATAAAATAAAAAATACTTTTAGTTGCCATATAATATATCGTAATTCTTATTCATACCTGGAAATCACGTGACGGCCATTATTCAAAATATGAATAAAAAGAATCAATTAATAAGTGAATTTGATATCTAAAAGAAATAAGATGATATTTGATTGTAGAATAACAAGACGATATAAGAAATTACAACAATAAAAAGCATAGAGTAATTTTTTATGCGTTAACGATATGTTTACAATATCCATTCACGGTATATTTACAATAGTTCAGTTAATAACTGATGGCGTTATCTGGAATGATTAATCCATAAATAATTGCGCTTTTAGGTAATCTTTTATGACCAGAAGTGTAAACAATTGCCAGAACTATTGTAATTGCCTATCAAATTCGTTAAAGCTATTTTTAAAAAGAAAAATAAAGTTAAATTGTATTCCATTTCTGTAAAACTCAGGTTGACTGCTGACTTCTGCAGATGATACATGTAACGTTCATTTGATTTTAAATCTTTATTATTATTATTATTATTATTATTATCTTTCTTGTGTGTATGTTGGAGGTGCGCGCTGTTATTTCAAAAAGTTGTTATTTCAAATAAATACTTGCTATTTTTGTATAATTTGTCTTAATTATTATAAATGTTAGCTAGATATTACGCTAACGATTTATATGTCATACATTTCATATTTACAAAATGTGTATGTATAATAAGTAGTGTAAAAAAAATGTTGAAGGTTAGTCTGCAGTGAAATCAGATTAACAAAATTATCAGCTTAACTAATCTCTCTAGTTATTTACGATGGTCGATCAGAAAAAAAGTTCACAACTGCTAGAAACTAAATTTATTCAGTTCCGCGTGATCTTCCTTACGTGGGTCATTGGAGGTGCGCGCTATTATTTCAAAATGGCGATCCCCTTGGATAATAACTGGTCTCCTATTGAAACCTTACCCACAACAACAACAGGAAGAAACGCCCTCGTCTTCTGTAGGATGGTGTGATCCTCCTTCATGACAATGCCCAACCACTCGTTGCAGAGTACACATAGAACTTGCTGCACGGTTTCTATTGGGAAATTTTGGAATATCCTCCATACACTCCGGATTTGGTTCCCAGTGATTTTAATCTGTTTCCTGCCTTAAAAGAGCACATGTTAGGTCGAAGCTTCACATGCAATGAAGAAGCCGAATGTGATGCAAAACAGTGTCTACAACAGCAGGGCCCTGACTTTTATGCGGCTGGATGGACAAACTGATCAAACGATGTGACAAATGCCTCAATCGTCAAGGTGACTTTGAAGAAACGTAGTGTAGCTGCGCACCATCTCATTTTCTTGCAATAAAGCTTCGTTTTTCGTACACAAACTTTGTAAAATTATTTTCTAATCGTTCTAATAGTAATTTAGTAAGAGTGATCATACTACATAATCGTACTTTCCATTATTGTTTTGATCATTGACAAAATCATTGCAGCTTTGTCATCGTATAATTTGCTTCTGTCATCATTTCCATCATCAGATTCATCATTGAAAAGGCTTTTAAAACAAGTTGTAAAGACGGTTCACCAATGATTTTGCCAACGACCAAACCAATGACGAAATGATTGAAATGTTATGGATTGGTTAACTAAGTAACTAAAATTTCAAAAAAAATATAATAAAAATCAAAATTTATAAAATGAAAATGAAAATTTTATAAGAAATTTTTTAATTATTGTTTTGTGTGTTTATTTTCTTTTTTTCTTAAGTTAATAATAATTTAACAGTAAAATTTTATTTATTTATTTATTTATTTATTGACGCAATGTGGCCAATGTAAATCAGTGAAATGTTGTGATTGTGAGTGATGAAATGGAATTTTTTATTTAATCGTGTTCATTGCATGTAAATTGGACTCGTCATTTTGGATTTACAACGCCAAGGCTACGTTGGTCCAGCAGACCACGAAAATGCAATGCCAATCTCTCAATACATCACATCCCGTGACTTAATGGATGTGTAAACTGGACGCTCGGACGAAAAACAACAGGAAATTAGCAAGAGCCAACGAGGCATTCGAAGGGGAAATCAACAACTGGCAAAGAGGTCTTCAGAACAGAGGTCGGGGGATTTGAATCTCTATCTAGACCTACCTTAGCTTCATTCGATTTGTACGCCCTCTTGCATTCGTCCATTACGCTTGAGATTCCATTATAGATTTTGATTTTGAAGGAATAACAGTACAATGTGTGTCGCCGTTTCTCAATTTGCAAACACGAGAACGATTGGGACAAGATATAAAATTACGTAACCCTCGACTTACGTATTGGAATCCACCCCATGTTTGCTTTCGAATTATATACAGTTTGCTGTTCTCCTGCTTTATTACTTAGGTTCGTTTCATCAAATTGTTTATAAAGACGGGTCTCTTCTTAATCTCTTTGTCTTTGACTGTTTTTCTTTATGATTAAATTGATATTAAAGTGTTTAAAACGTTTATTTAATATTTACTTGTGATTTAATTAGAAACTAAGTGTAATAATGTAACACATAGAAATTAAGGCAATGTGGCCAGTGTAGGATGAAGTTGTAAGGGTGTTGGTACATTTGCATCTCGATGTGATACTTTCACAGTTAAGAATTACGTACTCATACGACGATCGTAGTACATCATGTACATTGATACGCGAAAACAAAATATACAAATATTGCCTCGACTTAGAGACATGATTTGGAGCATATCTGCCGTAAGTCTGTATGACTGTAATTCGTTGGTTTTCATGTTTTAAACAAATTGTCATTCGAGCTAAGCATTAGGAAATGTGGATTAGAAATAAAGTGGGATTTCGCTTTATTTGTTTATTAACTGAGTAACTCTGGATGACGAATGCTAATAAGCACGAAGTTCCAGAAACCTGCTGACTTACATTGGCTATATGCTGACCGTCGTTGATTAATTATAGGGACGATAAACTGGGTATAATCGAATGTACTCGCACTTCCGTCGTTTGAACAATAAGAACATAGTCAGTATGTCCACATACAATATGTATATTTTTCTCAAATCTTCCTATTTTTTTTCCTTCCGTATTTAAATTCATAGTTACATAATGTTTATAAAAAGTATATAACATATATAGTACGGTATCTAATCATATACACGGAATAATAATAGGCTATAAATGGCTACATCGAACTGGATGCAGGTCGCACAATGTCGTAGCACCAAGTTATCCAGGAGTTCCTGAGACAAATCCTTCAGAAATTGAATGAGTACCTGATTGGTTTATCGAGGGGGGGCAATGCATTGCGTCCCAGACTTGTTCAATAGGGTTCATGCTGGCAGTCGATGCGATCAATTGTTTGAGTCTCCAGAAGTGCCTGCACTGTTTTCGTACGATGAACGGGTACGTTGTCATCCATGAATAGGAAGTCTTCACCTTCGATCGGAACAATCGAACATGACGTAGAACTTCGTTCGCTAGTCATAGTCTCATTTTCCAGCATCTATAGCTCAGTGCTTCCATCAGTCATGATGTCTTCCAACACCACTGCCATATTTCTCCTTTTCCTGCACAGTGTCGCGATGGTATGCACGAGCACTTCCACGCCCTATTAGTTGAAATCTAGAATCTGAGGAAAAACTGATTTTGATAAATGATTTTGCCATTGTAGAGGGAATCGACATAACTGCAAACGTGCGCTACTGTGAGCTCTGGATAGACGGACTCAGACAAATAACTCGACATGTTACAGACGTCTCGCCACAGTTTGTCAGGATATCCGCGTTTCTATGCTGAATGGAGGCGACTCGCAACCTGACAGTCCGTGATGTGGCGATTACGTTGTGGTTTTACAGCTAAAAATATGTCTTCTTGCATGCGTCTGGAAAACAAATCAATTGCTTTGAAACGCTGCCCAGAGCTTGGATACAAACACTAGGGGCTATTTCGAACTCCATGCAACTCCATCAGTTACTCTGAGGCCTTCTTCTAACTTCTTATAATTCTTCCCCGCACGAAATCATCTAGATGTCGTCTTTGTGCCCTGCCGAAAATTTCACGTTCATTACTTCTTTTCTTCGCGTCACCTTTAAACACAATTCACCTATCCCATCAATTTGCCTTTTGACCATTACAATGATACCGTGTTACCTGTGTGAATGATTCACAAATTTGCATGTGCGCCATGTTTCTACTGATCGTCCACAAGTATGCAAATTGCCACAAATTGTGGTCGTCCTTAGGTTTTTGGACGCCTGTGTAGTGTCATTTGCCAAGTATACACACAGAATTTTTAGTGTGTTCCTAAAACAATGCTTATCCAAGAATTAGTGACAAATATAATGACCCCTTCATTTTTATACGGTGTTTACCATAAAACTTAATTGTTGATGGAACGGGCTTATATTTCAAAAGTCCAGATCAGAGAAACTCTGCAAGAAAAATGGAATCAGTTATTAATAAACGAATTATAATTTATATCTTCCCAAGTGAGAATGTTTATCTTTCTTTTTAATTGATAATTTTCAGTAATTAATGTTGTTATCTGAAAAGAATAATTTGATAGTGGCACCAAATTTCATTATGAATCGACATTTTTTTTATCGACGGTCTAAGACGGACGGACCTAAGGAATTACACTATTTAAATTCATTCACTTATGTGTCACAGATAAATGGAGCGATAGAATAATAAAAAAAAAAGCAATAAAAATACTTAATTATGTAGTTTAAAAAAAAATAAAAACAAAGTTAAAATAATAAATTCATTCGTTACCAGTAAATATAATAATACCGTAATAATAATAATAATAATAATAATAATAATAATAAACACTCGAAGCACTACAACGCGCAACACGCACTACATTCACGAAACACAACATGCACCACCCCAAGTCCGCTACGGAAAGGATGACTCTTCCCCGCAAGGAGGGAGGCCGAGGACTCATCAACCTCATCACCCTACACGAAAAACAAGTACATACACTTAGGGAACATTTCCACCAAAGAGCAGAAGACTCCTCACTTCACTCAGCCATTGTCAAGGCTGACACACACCTCACACCCCTGAACCTCGAAAACTCTTCTCCAACACTCACCACCCCTGACACCCACACTCAGCAGCTGCGTGAATCATGGGCTCGTAAGGAACTCCATGGCAGACATAATCACGAACTCAGCCAGCCTCATGTCGACATGGAAGCGTCGAACAGATGGCTGACGAGTGGTGAGCTGTTTGGGGAGACCGAAGGATTCATGATCGCAATACAGGACCAAGTCATCTCCACACGCAACTACAAGAAACACATTCTACACGATGCTAACACACATGACGACAAATGCAGGAAATGCCACACTACGCATGAGACAATCGACCACGTAATATCAGGCTGTCCCCTTCTCTCTCAAACAGACTACCTCCACCGACACAATCAGGTAGCGTCGATCGTTCATCAACAACTAGCACACAAACATTCACTTATTAAGAGCACGGTCCCGTACTACAAGTACATACCACAAAGCGTATTAGAGTCACCCTCATATAAACTATACTGGGACCGCCCCATTCACACAGACAAAACCATACATCACAACAGACCAGACATCACACTTGTTGATAAGGTCAACAAACAGACCTATCTAATTGATATTGCAGTGCCTATCAGCAAGAACATGCAGAAAACTCACGCAGACAAGATCAGTAAATACACTGATCTAGCACACGAGCTCCAGAAGCAGTGGAGGCAGGATCGAGTACGTGTTGTACCCATCGTTCTGTCTGCCACTGGTCTGGTGCCTCACACATTGCACCACAGTCTCAGCACACTAGGACTTCACAAAAACACTTATGCACAACTACAGAAGGCTGTGGTACTCAACACTACACGCATAGTTAGGAAATTTATGGACACAAGCACACATCCCTAATCATTCTTGCACACATCTTTACACTTGGCAGTATGTGCTTTGGTCCTTGACCCGCCATATTGTTTTTGCTGGGGAAACCCAAGGTTTGAAACATACAAACATAATAATAATAATAATTAATAAATAAATAAATAAATAAATAAATAAATAAATAAATAAATAAATAAATAATAAATAAATAAATAAAATGAAAAGGATAGCTAAATACGTGTGCCTGTTTATTAGAAATTAAAGACCTTTTCGTAATATTTTAGAATTTCCTTTTTATTTTTATTTTACCGTGAAAGAACATCATGAACCAGGAAATCTCTCGAGAAAAATGATCTTCGGCAACGGTAAGTTGGTTGTTTACCTTCCCAGTTTTAGAAATGGAAAAATAAAGTGAATGAATGTGTTTTTCAACTGTACGTCAACAACAGGGATGGAAGCATGTGAAGCGAACAATGACCGGTAGCGACATCTTCTGACAAAAGACGGAGTTTTACTAAGGCTTTGCAGGAAAGCATCCATTTAAAGCCACGAGATTCATATAAAGATTTTAAAACTAAAAAAATATTTTTCTTTATCTTTTCGGATATAAAATTGGAAATGAAATAATTTTACTGTGTTAAATTTTTTTAAGACTTAAAAAGTTTATTTCTTTCCTTTTTTTTTTTTTTTATTTTAGCCTATTACAAAGGAAAAAGAAATTGTTTCAATTTAAATTAATATACGTGTACATTGAAATCAGAAAAATAATTAAGTGATTTCAGTAACATATCAATGCGACCCATTGGTTACCCCCCCCCCCTTATACTGTTATTCAATAAATCATTAGGAATACTTTAAAAAAGTCGATTCAAATTAAGGTCTCAGTATTATTATTGTTTGAAAAAAAATTCTAACGTTTAAGTACAGGGTGGTCGTAAATAAAGTATCTTAATTCAGAGTTCTAACTAATAAGCAGAATAACAACCGAATTAAAAAATAGACTATGCCAGGCATAAAACTAAAAAAAATAGTTTCAAATAGGATGAAATGAATAAAAAGCTGAGACAAAGATAAAATGTGAAATTTCATCGAAACTTTGTCTTAGTTATTCATTTATTGATACTTTATCGTGCATTTTCTCTTGTACAGCGCCATATTTCACCCTTTTAGCAGATTTGGAGCTAATTTTTTTTTTTTTTTTTTCACGAAATCCTTCTTTCCAAGCCTGCAATAATCTATTTCCTAATTCTGCTTGCATTTCGCTTATTAGATGAAGCCATAAAGAGCTCTGAATTGACATACTTTAATTATGGCCACCCTGTACTTTGATATTCAGAGCAAAGTAGGCTCAAATTTCTTTCAGGAACTTATTTTAATTGTTATTATTAGTTTATTATTAGTTGCAGCAACATTGTATAAAATCTTTCAAAGGACACAATGTTATGGTAATAAAACGAAAGAAATTGGAAAAACATGTTACACTGACAAAAATAAAAGTAGTTATATATATTACAATTTAATTAAAAAAACTATACATGGAACTATCAAGGTAATTAGGTCTGCTTAAAATTAATTAGTTAATAATACTGAAGAGGCTTAATTACTCAATGGATAGAATAGAAAAGAAAAAAAAATAATAAATTTTGGTAACTGAAATTTATGATGAGACTTACAACCTGATTTAAGAAGTTTTAAAAGTTTCCGAAAATTTTGGGAAGACGCTTGTATTAAAAATAAAAACAAGAAATAAAAGAAAAAAAAGTTGCTGATAAAAAGAAAATAATATTAATACAATTAATAATAACACAAGATAAGAATATACATTTACTTACTTGTATAGTTTTAAGTAAAAAGGCCAGACATACATAATTAAAAAACATAAAAACACATTAAAATCTCGACCAGGTTTCGATCGGACCTGCCAATCTTTTTCAAGTTAATTAGTTTCACACACGTTAGATTTCTACATTTACTTACTTCTTCGTGAAATTTTTTTGCACATTGTTGGTAGACCAAATTGAAGGCTAGCTCTGTTGTTGCAGTCTATGAGTGGAACGCTGCTTGGAAAGAATGGATCACCACAGGAGGGATCGTAATGAGAACTACATACATAACATCGAATGGCTTCACCTGTAAGAAAGAAAGGAAACAAATTGTGAAATGAGTTGTAATCTCCAAATCGGGGACAAAAGCATCCCAAATTTTAAAAACTGTAAATTTTTCAAAACAACAGATTTTAGTGAAAACTAAAATTGAAATGGTTCAACAGTTTTTGGTCAAGAACGATCTATGAAAATAATGATTTATAGTATGTGTGTGTGTGTGTGTGTGTGTGTGTGTGTTTTTAGCGACCCCTATGGGAGATACTGTACTACAGTATCATATGGGAGATACTGTTTACACCAAAATCGATAGCTATTGCATTTTTCCTGTCCGTCCATCCGTCCGTGTCTGTCCTCCCCTAGCTTTGGTAGGAGGACTCATTTTTTTGGTGGGAGGGAGGGTCTTCTTAATCTTCTTATCTTTCGCAGGTCTGAACTGAACTCTCCTCTTCCATTCTATTTACGTGTTTATTTCACTTCAGTCTTCCATTTATGGTTGGTAGAGTTCATAATTCTTTCTTTCTCTATATTATCTAATTTTGCTTAATATCTGCATTTCTAATGATATAATCTACTTTTAGTTGTGGTTACGTTTGCTTTGCATTTTATAAATATCTATAAATGTTCCCTAATTTAAAAAAAAATGCGAATTATACACAACATATGCTTTTTTTCATCAAAATTCGAAATACCATAAGAAACCATGGCATTACAACATCTTACTACAACAATCCTCGCATCATTAAATTATATTATAAAAACGACATTAAAAACGAGTTGGTTCTAATTATTCAAATATTTATTTAGTAAACAAGAAAGTTATAAACATTTATAATGTAAGTAAATAGAAATTGAAATATTCTTGAAATACGTTTGGTTACTTAATTTTAAAAACTTTAAGAAGCAAAATTCTAACAATTTCGAAAGAAACTGGAAGCAGTTCTATTAAAAAATCCTGAATGTTGTTAATAAATAATAGTTTAGTTATTGATATTCTGTTTTTATCATGTTAGAAGTAGTTTCTACCATTTCACTTGTAGTACCTTAAAATCGACACATTATCTCAAGATCTCCATTCTTCCTCTCTTGAGTAACTTGAATTCTTTCGTATTAATGCGATTCAATGTTGCTGAACAACAATTCCTAATGATTTTTAGCTTGAAGCATCTTAATTTTGGTGCAGTTTAATTTAGCTTAATCGTCCTTTGGACAAAGCGTTTTCAGAATAAAGAAAGGAATCTTGCCTTTTCTGAAACGGAAAAATCAATGAACATGTCTCTCCTTATTAGTAAATTATTAACAATTATAAGGAAAGGATCCCTCAAAATTTGACAAAGGAAAGAGAAAAATATAATATTTAAAACTTCGAATTTCCTTGTTAAGTTGTTGTGAAGTGTTGTGCAAATTAAAGTATCACAATTTCTGCAATTTTATTTTAAATATTTAAATACTGAAGTGCTGAAGTTTAGAACAGTAATTGCTCAATGTTTGCTAATTTAATTGCATCAATAAACA
>JAFIDM010006943.1:19456655-19466876 GCA_023159025.1 Thereuonema tuberculata
AAGTATTAAAGATTATATGTATTAACGTCGTTTTTATAATATAATTTAATGATGCGAGGATTTAATGATTTGTAGTAAGTTGTTGTAAATGGTTTGTTTTATGGTATTTCGAATTTTGATGAAAAAAGCATATATTGTATATACTGTCCTCCCAATGAGAGATGGCCGCCCTGTTTTTGTGAGATCTGCGCATATATCATCGATTAGTCTATTCAGGCACTTCCGTCTGATGTTATGACAGGACGCCGCCATTACGGTAAAGGCTTGTTACTTTGCAAAAGAGCATTGTATTTATAAATAATATATATTTATTTATTTATATAAATACTTATTGTTAGCAACTGGTATTGAAATAACGCTAAATAGTCGAGAGACGTTTTAATTTGGCGTTATAAACATGTCTTTCTCAGTGAAAACAGACGACGGCGTCCATTGTGACAGGAAAACATAATTGATCAGCTACCGGAAGAGCTGCGCAGTTCAAACTTCCGCCGGTCAACTTTCATTTTGAGGACAATAGTTCCCACTTTTTTAAAATTAGGGAACATTTATAGATATTCATAAAAGGCAAAGCAAACGTAACCACAACTAAAAGTGGATGTTATCATTAAAAATGCAGATATTAAACAAAATTAGATAATATAGAGAAAGAAAGAATTATGAACTATGTAAAATACCAACATAGTATTAATGAGTTGGTATTAATGAAAGACTGAAATGCCATAAACAACTAAAAAGAGTGGAAGAGGAGAGTTCAGTATAGATCTAGGACCTGCGAAAGATAAGAACCCAAAACTGTTAGAGGAATTTGGCCTTAAAGAAAAAAGTCAATGTTTGATGACAACGAAAAAGTTTTGGTATTTTTATTTTTTAACCGGATGTTGATTGAGGAAAAATTGGCCCATATGAATTAGTTGCTTTTTGAGATAAAATGGAAAACGTTAATGAATAACTAAAATTGCTGCGTAGCATAAATAAATCTAAATAAACTTTTTATTCAAGAAGTAAGGAATTGGATACCGGTACTTAAAAAAGGAGATGGCTACTTGAGAATTATTGCAACGATATACATTGTCACCTTGAATGATAATCTGATCTTGAGAAATTATTTTGAATAAATTAACAGAAAACAAGAAAAAGTAAAAATAAACACTTAATCGCAAGTATAGCTTAACTTCGGAAGCCATAGGCTAAAAGAAACAAGTATTAGAAGACATTTTTTTTAAAGGATTGATGCTTTATAATAACAAGTGAATATAATTTTGTTCTGAAGCATAAAGTTAAGAGCTACCCATAATAATAAAAAAAATTAAAAATAATAATAAAAAAAAGAAAGTACATTAACGTAAGGAAAAATAAAAAAAGTTAGAAAAAAAAAAGAAAAAAAAGTTACTGAAAATACCCCATTCCTACGGTATTTGGGCCTCTGAAAACTATAGTGAAATCCGATAACCGATCCGACTTTCCGTTCGGGAGTTGTTAGGGGAGGACAGACAGGAAAAATTCAATAGCTACCGATTTTTGGTATCTCCCATATGGGTCGCTAAAACAAAACACACACACACATACTATAAATCATTATTTTTATAGATCGATCTTACCAAAAACTGTTGAACCATTTCTTTAAACCATTTCATTTCTTTTAAGATTTCCAATATCAGTTTTCATTAAAATCTGTTGTTTTGAAAAATCTACAGTTTTCAAAATTTGGGATGCTTTTGTCCCCGATTCGGAGATTACAACTCATTTCACTATTTGTTTCCTTTCTTTCTTACAGGTGAAGCCATTCGATGTTATGTATGTAGTTCTCATTACGATCCCTCCTGTGGTGATCCATTCTTTCCAAGCAGTGTTCCACTCATAGACTGCAACAACAGAGCTAGCCTTCAATTTGGTCTACCAACAATGTGCAAAAAAATTTCACGAAGAAGTAAGTAAATGTAGAAATCTAACGTGTGTGAAATTAATTAACTTGAAAAAGATCGGTAGGTCCGATCGAAACCTGGTCGAGATTTTAATGTGTTTTTATGTTTTTTAATTATTGTATGTCTGGCCTTTTTACTTAAAACTAAACAAGTAAGTAAATGTATATTCTTATCTTGTGTTATTATTAATTGTGTTAATATTATTTTCTTTTTATCAGCAACTTTTTTTTCTTTTATTTCTTGTTTTTACTTTTAACACAAGCGTCTTCCCAAAATTTTCGGAAACATTTAAAACTTCTTAAATCAGGTTGTAAGTCTCATCATAAATTGCAGTTACCAAAATTTATTTTTTTTTTCTTTTCTATTCTATCCATTGAGTAATTGAGCCTCTTCAGTATTATTAACTAACTGATTTTTAGCAGACGTAATTACCTTGATAGTTCCATGCATAGTTTTTTTTAATTAAATTGTAACATATATAACTACTTTTATTTTTATCAGTGTAACATGTTTTTCCAATTTCTTTCGTTTTTATTATCATAACATTGTGTCCTTTCAAAGATTTTATACAATGTTGCTGCAACTAATAATAAACTAATAATAAAAATTAAAATAAGTTCCTGAAAGAAATTTGAGCCTACTTTGCTCTGAATATCAAAGTGATATTTGATATCACCATAATTAAAGTATGTCAATTCAGAGCTCATTATGGCTTCATCTAATAAGCGAAATGCCAGCAGAATTAGGAAATAGATTATTCCAGGCTTGGGAAGAAGGATTTCGTGAAAAAAAAATGAAAATTTAGTTCCAAATCTGCTAAAAGGGTGAAATATGGCGCTGTACAAGAGAAAATGCACGATAAAGTATCAATAAATGAATAACTAAGACAAAGTTTCGATGAAATTTCACATTTCATCTTTGTCTCAGCTTTTTATTCATTTCATCCTATTTGAAACTATTTTTTTTAGTTTTATGCCTGGCATAGTCTATTTTTTAATTCGGTTGTTATTCTGCTTATTAGTTAGAACTCTGAATTAAGATACTTTATTTACGACCACCCTGTACATAAACGTTAGAATTTTTTCAAACAATAATAATACTGAGACCTTAATTTGAATCGACTTTTTTAAAGTATTCCTAATGATTTATTGAATAACAGTATAAGGGGGGGGGGGTAACCAATGGGTCGCATTGATATGTTACTGAAATCACTTAATTATTTTTCTGATTTCAATGTACACGTATATTAATTTAAATTGAAACAATTTCTTTTTCCTTTGTAATAGGCTAAAATAAAAAAAAAAAAGGAAAGAAATAAACTTTTTAAGTCTTAAAAAAATTTAACACAGTAAAATTATTTCATTTCCAATTTTATATCCGAAAAGATAAAGAAAAATTTTGTTTTAGTTTTAAAATCTTTATATGAATCTCGTGGCTTTAAATGGATGCTTTCCTGCAAAGCCTTAGTAAAACTCCGTCTTTTGTCAGAAGATGTCGCTACCGGTCATTGTTCGCTTCACATTCTTCCATTTCTGTTGTTGACGTACAGTTGAAAAACACATTCATTCACTTTATTTTTCCATTTCTAAAACTGGGAAGGTAAACAACCAACTTACCGTTGCCGAAGATCATTTTTCTCGAGAGATTTCCTGGTTCATGATGTTCTTTCACGGTAAAATAAAAATAACAGGAAATTCTAAAATATTACGAAAAGGTCTTTAATTTCTAATAAACAGGCACACGTATTTAGCTATCCTTTTCATTTTATTTATTTATTTATTTATTTATTTATTTATTTATGTATTAATTATTATTATTATTATTATTATTATTACGGTATTATTATATTTACTGGTAACGAATGAATTTATTATTTTAACTTTGTTTTTATTTTTTTTTAAACTACATAATTAAGTATTTTTATTGCTTTTTTTTTATTATTCTATCGCTCCATTTATCTGTGACACATAAGTTAATGAATTTAAATAGTGTAATTCCTTAGGTCCGTCCGTCTTAGACCGTCGATAAAAAAAAATGTCGATTCATAATGAAATTTGGTGAAATTATTCTTTTCAGATAACAACATTAACTACTGAAAATTATCAATTAAAAAGAAAGATAAACATTCTCACTCGTGAAGATATAAATTATAATTCGTTTATTAATAACTGATTCCATTTTTCTTGCAAAGTTTTCTCTGATCTGGACTTTTGAAATATAAGCCCGTTCCATCAACAATTAAGTTTTATGGTAAACACCGTATAAAAATGAAGGGGTCATTATATTTGTCACTAATTCTTGGATAAGCATTGTTTTAGGAACATACTAAAAATTCTGTGTGTGTACTTGGCAAATGACAATACACAGGCGTCCAAAAACCTAAGGACGACCACAATTTGTGGCAATTTGCATACTTGTGGACGATCAGTAGAAACATGGCGCACATGCAAATTTGTGAATCATTCACACAGGTAACACGGTATCATTGTAATGGTCAAAAGGCAAATTGATGGGATAGGTGAATTGTGTTTAAAGGTACCGTTTGACGCGAAGAAAAGAAGTAATGAACGTGAAATTTTCGGCAGGGCACAAAGACGACATCTAGATGATTTCGAGCGGGGAAGAATTATAAGAAGCTAGAAGAAGGTCTCAGAATAACTGACGTTGCAGAGAGTTCGGAATAGCCCTAGTGTTGTATCCAAGCTCTGGGCAGCGTTTCAAAGTAATTGATTTGTTTTCCAGACGCATGCAAGGAGGTCGCCTGCGCTCTATGGCGATGCAAGAAGACATATTTTTAGCTGTAAAACCACAGCATAATCGCCACATCACGGACTGTCAGGTTGCGAGTCGCCTCCATTCAGCATAGGAACGCGGATATCCTGACAAACTGTGGCGAGACGTCTGTAACATGTCGAGTTATTTGTCTGAGTCCTTTTATCCAGAGCTCACAGTAGCGCACGTTTGCAGTTGTGTCGACTCCCTCTACAATGACGAAATCATTAAAGGTTCATCAGTTTTTCCTCAGATTCTAGATTTCAACTAATAGGGCGTGGAAGTGCTCGTGACACTGCAGGATAAGGAGAAATATGGCAGTGTTGCGGCTAGGGTTTTGGAAGGCATTATGACTGATGGAAGCACTGAGCTACAGATGCTGGAAAATGAGACTATGACTAGCGAACGATATTGCAGGTTCTACATCATGTAGAACGTCATGTTCGATTGTTCCGATCGAAGGTGAAGACTTTCTATTCATGGATGACAACGCACCCCTTCATCGTACGAAAACAGTGCAGGCACTTCTGGAGACTCAAACAATTGATCGCATCGACTGCCAGCATGAACCCTATTGAACACGTCTGGGACGCAATGCATTGCCCCTCTCGAGAAACAATCAGGTACTCATTCAATTTCTGAAGGATTTGCCTCAGGAACTCCTGGACAACTTGGTGCTACGAAATTGTGCGACCTGCATCCAGTTCGATGTAGCCATATATAGCCTGTTATTATTCCGTGTATATGATTAGATACTATATATGTTATATACGTTTTATAAACAGTAGGTACTATTAATTTAAATACAGAAGGAAAAAAAAAAAGAAGTTTGAGAAAAATATACATGCTGTATATGTACATGTAGACTACGTTCTTATTGTTCAAACGACGGAAGTGCGAGTACATTGGATTATACCCAGTTTATCGTCCCTAATTAATCAACGATGTTCAGCAGATACCCAATATAAGTCAGTATGTTTCTGGAACTTCGTGCTTATTAGCACTCGTCATCCAGAGTTACTCAGTTAAACAATTCAAGGATTGAAAATATTCTGAAGCTCAGTCCTACGAATGGTATCCAAACAAATAAAGCGAAATTCCACTTTATTTCTAATCCGCAATTCCTAATGCTTAGCTCGAATGATAATTTGTTTAAAACAGGAAAACCAACGAATTACAGTCATACAGACTTATGGCAGATATGCTCCACACACTGTCTCTAAGTCGAGGCAATATTTGTATATTTTGTTTTCGCGTAACAATGTACATGATGTACTACGATCGTCGTATGAGTACGTAATTCTTAACTGAGAGTATCACATCGAGATGCAAATGTACTAACACCCTTACAACTTCACCCTACACTGGCCACATTGCCTTAATTTCTACGTGTTACATTATTACACTTAGTTTCTAATTAAATCACAAGTAAATATTAAAATAAACGTTTTAAACACTTTAATATCAATTTAATCATAAAGAAAAACAGTCAAAGACAAAGAGATTAAGAAGAGACCCGTCTTTATAAACAATTTGATGAAACGAACCTAAGTAATAAAGCAGGAGAACAGCAAACTGTATATAATTCGAAAGCAAACATGGGGTGGATTCCAATACGTAAGTCGAGGGTTACGTAATTTTATATCTTGTCCCAATCGTTCTCGTGTTTGCAAATTGAGAAACGGCGACACACATTGTACTGTTATTCCTTCAAAATCAAAATCTATAATGGAATCTCAAGCGTAATGGACGAATGCAAGAGGGCGTACAAATCGAATGAAGCTAAGGTAGGTCTAGATAGAGATTCAAATCCCCCGACCTCTGTTCTGAAGACCTCTTTGCCAGTTGTTGATTTCCCCTTCGAATGCCTCGTTGGCTCTTGCTAATTTCCTGTTGTTTTTCGTCCGAGCGTCCAGTTTACACATCCATTAAGTCACGGGATGTGATGTATTGAGAGATTGGCATTGGATTTTCGTGGTCTGCTGGACCAACGTAGCCTTGGCGTTGTAAATCCAAAATGACGAGTCCAATTTACATGCAATGAACACGATTAAATAAAAAATACCATTTCATCACTCACAATCACAACATTTCACTGATTTACATTGGCCACATTGCGTCAATGAATAAATAAATAAATAAAATTTTACTGTTAAATTATTATTAACTTAAGAAAAAAAGAAAATAAACACACAAAACAATAATTAAAAAATTTCTTATAAAATTTTCATTTTCATTTTATAAATTTTGATTTTTATTATATTTTTTTTGAAATTTTAGTTACTTAGTTAACCAATCCATAACATTTCAATCATTTCGTCATTGGTTTGGTCGTTGGCAAAATCATTGGTGAACCGTCTTTACAACTTGTTTTAAAAGCCTTTTCAATGATGAATCTGATGATGGAAATGATGACAGAAGCAAATTATACGATGACAAAGCTGCAATGATTTTGTCAATGATCAAAACAATAATGGAAAGTACGATTATGTAGTATGATCACTCTTACTAAATTACTATTATTTAGAACGATCAGAAAATAATTTCACAAAGTTTGTGTACGAAAAGCGAAGCTTTATTGCAAGAAAATAAGATGGTGCGCAGCTACACTACGTTTCTTCAAAGTCACCTTGACGATTGAGGCATTTGTCACATCGTTTGATCAGTTTGTCCATCCAGCCGCATAAAAGTCAGGACCCTGCTGTTGTAGCCACTGTTTTGCATCACATTCGGCTTCTTCATGGCATGTGAAGCTTCGGCCTAACATGTGCTCTTTTAAGGCAGGAAACAGATTAAAATCACTGGGACCCAAATCCGGAGTGTATGGAGGATATTCCAAAATTTCCCAATGGAAACCGTGCAGCAAGTTCTAGGTGTACTCTGCAACGAGTGGTTGGGCATTGTCATGAAGGAGGATCACACCATCCTACAGAAGACGAGGGCGTTTCTTCCTGTTGTTGTTGTGGGTAAGGTTTCAACAGGAGACCAGTTATTATCCAAGGGGATCGCCATTTTGAAATAATAGCACGCACCTCCCATGACACACGTAAGGAAGATTACGCGGAACTGAATAAATTTAGTTTCTAGCAGTTGTGAACTTTTTTTCTGATCGACCATCGTAAATAACTAGAGAGATTAGTTAAGCTGATAATTTTGTTAATCTGATTTCACTGCAGACTAACCTTCAACATTTTTTTACACTACTTATCTGCAGAAGCGAGCAGTCAACATGATTTTTACAGAAATGGAATATGATTTAACTTTATTTTTCTCTCTAAAAATAGCTTTAACGAATTTGATAGGCACTTACTATAGTTCTGGCAATTGTTTACACTTCTGTTCATAAAAGATTACCTAAAAGCACAATTATTTATGGATTAATCATTCCAGATAACGCCATCAGTTATTAACTGAACTGTTGTAAATATACCGTGAATGGATAAACATATCGTTAATGCATAAAAAATTATGCTATCTTTTTTTATTGTTGTAATTTCTTATATCGTCTTGTTATTCTACAATCAAATATCATCTTATTTCTTTGAGATATCAAATTCACTTATTAATTGATTCTTTTTATTCATATTTTGAATAATGGCCGTCACGTGATTTCCAGGTATGAATAAGAATTACGATATGCTATATGGCAACTAAAAGTATTTTTTTTTTATTTCTATTTCCTATTACTTTTTTTTTTCACCGTACTCAGTTACACAATGTATTACTGTATACTCCAACAGTGCTTTGTTGTCAAAAGATTTGGGGTTAGCAGTTGTTTTTAATTAATTCTAATTAGTCCCCTTAATTTTTTTTTTTATTTTGTCTTCTGTTATCGTATATTTTGGAAATACATTTCAGATAATGTATTTTAAGATTTATAATCGGATAATAATGTTCTATCCTAGAACATACTCATTGACCGTTCCGAATGTTCGCGGTCACTGATTTCTTGAAGAATACCTGACTAATTCCCACTGATTCTTTTTCTTTTCTTTCTTTTCTTATCGTGATTCGTTATTTATTACTTCTTAATTTAGACGAGAAAATTCATTGGGAAGGCGAAATGACTTATCGGAAAATCGAAATCAGATTTATTTCAGGGTGATTAAGCACTCTTCAGGGAAGGAAAACGAAATGTAAGAAAAGCAATTAAAAAAAAAAAAAAATCTTCAACTTTACTCGTGTAATTTAGTACTTACGAAATCTTTTTTATGGAAAAGTACAGTAAAGTATACGTAATTTTTTTAAGACTACAGATTTTTACAAAATACTCTTTGCTTGTTATAGCCTATTCTGAATTGCTACTAGTAAAATGTTGCATGTTTCTAGTAATGCACTTCTACATTTCCTATCACGCAAGACACGCAGAAGTTTACTACTTTGTACAGTGCTTATCCAAAGTTTATAATAAAACTGTTATACTCCTCTTGTTTATTTCTTTTTTATCAATCTGTGATAAATAAGTATTCATTAGGCCTTCGTTTTTCTTCTTAAGGAAGTTTCTCATAGAACTTCTATTTTTCTGGGAGTTTCGAATACATTTTTCGAAACATTTTTTTTTTTTTTTTTTTTAAAAAAAACATTATCTGAATTATTACAAAATAAAACTCCATTAATATTAAAGTGATTGTGATATTATTAAGCTGCCATTGTTGCAACAATATCATGATCCGTGCAACTAATAAGCATTGTCACCCCAATTAATTTAATGAAGATTTTTTTTTGTAATTCTTTTATGTATTTTTTTTTATTTGAATATTTTTTAAAGGTGGAGAAAAGGCTGGGTCTAATTTTTAATGATTTTTTTTTTTGTTTACAAATTTACGAAAATTATTCAGAGAAACTATTTCATATTTTAATTATATACTAGACGGCTGCCTAATTGCCTATCTCTTCGCTCCGGAAGCCTCGAAAATATAACTGAAAAAAAAATACTTCAAGTAAACTAAAACAAAAAATCCACTAAACTAAAACTAAAAATAAATTTAAAGTTTAAATTCTAAAAAATACATGCTCCAATATATAAACATAATATGTATGCAATAAATACTATTAATGTAACGTAACACATTTCTTCTTCTTCATTAGCAATATTTGGCAGGCTCTTACTTTTTCCTGTACATCGAATATTTCTTATAAAACATAACAAAGTTTTAAACAACATAGAACTATTCATGGTAAGGAAGCATCATATATAGATTGTTCATTGCAATAAATATGCTTCTTAAAACATACAGATTGTTCATTACAATAAATAAATTTCTTTCAAATAACATAGAACCATTCATATACAAAGATTTATAAAACAAAGAATTCATATAAGACGGAAAATCATTGAAATATTTCAATGTTTCTACAGTTATTTTTAAATTTTTCCAAAATCATTTGGCTTATTTCAGTGCTTTTTTGCTTATTAAAACATTTAAAATTGTTAATCACGCATGCTTCTAATATAAACCTTGTTTCTCTGTCGTGTATGTTTTTGTACAAATCTCCGATTGAGCCCATCATTGCATAACGTTAG
>JAFIDM010006943.1:19467367-19478934 GCA_023159025.1 Thereuonema tuberculata
GTTAAGCCCAAGCTCCGTTTTTTTAACATCGATTCGGATGTCCGCTATTTACTCGAATGTCATGGACGCCAATAAAATAGTTGTTGAAGTCGGAAAATCATTACTACAAATTTTTCTTTTATTTTAAATGTGAATTAAAAATTCTCCTGTCTTTTTCATTTCAAAATAGAAGTCAACATTATTTTTTTTTTCAATTCAAGTCCTTTAAAATCATTTTATGTAAATTACACATTATTACATTACCTAATTACTGTTAATTTTAATGTAAAGCAGTTTCTGTTCTGTTTCCTGTATGATCCAATTTCAAACCTTTTCGTTTCCCTCTATTTGAAATAATTGTCTTTCGAAATTGTTCGACATCTAAATTTCCTAAGCGTGCATCAATTTTTAACAAAAAGCTTCTGAACGAATTTAAAACCTGCTTCCTTAAACTGTTATTCTTAATATTGCTTTTTTTTTTTAAACAAAATAAATCTGCCTTTATTTTCAAGTTGAAGCATCTAACTATAATCAGTCTACATATAGGATGATTCAAAATTCTCTGTACAAACTTTCAAGGTAGGTCAGGAATACAAAAACCCTATTCATAGTGAAACGTATGTCCACAAATGTTATCCGAATGTGCTAGAAGGTACACTAAGGTTCAGAAATAAAAGAGAACAAGTAAGTTAGACAACATGTTTGTATAGCCCCCACTGCCCCCCCTCCCGCCCTGGATCTGCCTATGTCCGAAACCATAAGACACAGAATACAAATAAGTTGCAAATGTTAGGTATTATATTGAGGATGCTCACATTTTCATTTTTATTTACGTGGGTCAAGCGGACGTCCTGAGACCTCCGGGTCTCCGACACGCGTTCGCGGGTTGTGAGAAAATTATCTCAGAATCCAAGATCACGCGATCCCAGATTTGCTAGTATAATGTATGTATAATTATAAATCTAATACATAATAGTACAATTTTTACATTTACAATTTTTTCATTTCCTGATAAATGGTAATTAAATTAAATTATTTTACTAAAACTGTCTAAAGTCGATAGAATTTTAAACCATGAGCAAATTAATTAATTACAAGGTTTGACAAAAGATAAGATAGCTGATAAAGGCGGTAAATTGTAAATTTACCATTGTTTCATTTCTTAAAAAAAACAAAAAAAACACTGTTTTATTCTAATGCTTTTCTATGGGTATTTTTGTCGTCATCTCATGCTGATTCCTCGATAAGAAACCACATGAAATATACATTAGATCGTCTCTTGGTCTTAAATATACATACTAAGTTTCAAGAAGATCATCTAGAGATTCAAAAAGGATTTGCGTGGAGCGCTAACATACACTTAAGCTCATTAATTTGAAGTCTCTCACTGTTCTAGGAAACTAGGCTAAAAATTCAAATTATCTTAAGAACCATTTACAAACAAATTAATTGATGTACTCTTTTAAGTGGTTCCTGAAATAATAGAAATAAGATCAATTCTACCTGTGTCCTGTAAGTACCTCTCCACTGAGCGGGAGTGACGTCTACATCGGAGAAGGAGACCCAAGGAGAAAGGAAGATTCGCTGGCCGAGCTCCCTGTGTCGTCTTCCAGAGTATTTGATTTTGTTCACGAGCAGACGAGTGATACCACGAGCAATCAGACCTCGGCCATTGTCACCCCATTCATTCAAGGCTTCGTCCATTCCCAAACCATCGTCATACAGAAGACGACGATGCAGCTGAAACAAAATACACAATTAAAAAAAAAACTATCTAAACTTTTATAATATTTTAAAAAAATTAACTAACAAGTTATTCTTTGTTTTTATTTCGACATCGTTAACAAATTTTAGCTTAAAATTAGGAAATCTGAATTGGCCACATTTATTTTTCTTTTAAACCCAACGGTAGCGTAAATAAATAAAATAAGGATTTTCACATTAAAAGGTTAAGACCCAGTATTTTACTAGGTGACATATCAGTATAGCTATTTTTACTCTCTCATTAGCGTTCATCAGCTGAGCATAGTCACCAGTAAAATAAGGTCTCAGAATGGAAGTGATTGTAAGGATAATTGGCAGAAAATGAGGAACCTCCAAGCATAAAATTAAAAATACAAAAATACACATTAAAAATAAAATATAGAAAATTCATGTGCCAGTCTCCGCTGCCCTATGACTATGAATTTTTGTGTTACGATTTTTTAGGCGCTTTATTTAATTGCGCATAAAAAAAATTCATAGAGGCCAGCGGAGACTGGCACATGAATTTTCTATATTTTATTTTTAATATGTATTTTTTATTTTATTCTTGGAGGTTCCCCATTTTCTGCCAATTAAAGTAAGGATTTTATTTATGACTGGGAGTTTGTTGAGTCGACCTCACCAACAGCCAAACCACGAAAACCGTCAATTTGAAAATTTTGAGAAGGCTAAGGTCCTCTCAATCAGCCATCCAACCAAAAAAAAAAAAATGAGAAAATATACTTATTCTATAAATTCGAGATTTGGGGAGGGCCCAGGGTCACCTCAGCCTTCTCCCTTATTTACAGTACGAAACCCACTGATGGTTGCATGTTTGGCATATTAAGATATCAATTTAAATTTCATTCTATTTGAAGAATTTATTTTCACTGTACTCTATTCGTGATTTATTTATCCAACTATAAAATATTCCTGTATTTCTAAATTTCAGTTCAGTAAATGAGCTGAGAATTTTATGTTTTCTTGTTTAAAATTAAAATCACATTTCCCTTAAAACAAAAGGTACTTAATGAAAAGAGTTTAAAGTGCAATTACCACTATTAGTATCTGATAACCACTAAAGGAGCAAATATGAGAACTCACAATTACCTGTCTTGAAATTAAATTTAAGAATATATACTTTGCAATTAGGAATATATAATAGCGTTGCTATTTATTTTGTATAAAAATATATTTTACTATCTCTTATTATTTTACGAATAATTATTTACACATAATAAAGACCTCTTGCAGTTTACAAGGAATCACAAATTTCGCCATTTTTAGGTTCTTACCATAATTTCGAGGTTTCCATCTTGGAGGCTGCTGCCACCTACTGAGCGATCCGTAAGTATCGTCAACTGTATTCCCCGATCTTCGTCCTTAAGATAAACACACTTCAAGTTCATATAAATTTCATTTTCTTAACAATAATTCTCATAAGTAATAAATTTATTAACAGTGCTTATCGTCACATGTTTCTCTCGTTTTGTCCTCATAGGATTATTTCTGGACCTGCTACTTCTTGCTCTGACCTTTAAAAATTATTAGTGTTTAGCTCTCTCTCTTTATGTATGTTTATTACCTAACTAAGTGTAATAAAAAGAAATATAGTAAGGAATTCTTAGTTTGAAACCACTTTCTGTTTGAAAAATTGTTTCGAATTTCTTCGTAGAACATGCATGGCCTCTCAACTGCTTGCCGTTGTAAACACTGATGTTCTGTTATGATTTTATTTTATGACGCAGTCATGATTTATCAAATACATTTATTATTAAAAGGCTTTTGCATGGCTGAGATATGGCTCTTAAGACGACAAAGGGTGATTAATGAAGGAACATTAATGAAATCAACGGAAGATTAAATTGGAAGACATTACAATAAGGCCCTGATTTTCAGCGCTCGCTCATACGGCTCTTTTCAAGTACACCCATTGGATGTATTATACGTCGCTTGTTTTGTTCATTCGGCGCAACGCCGTGAGTGGCTCAGTTGAAAGCGAGTCGAGGGATCGCCGCCATTTTTGTTTCGACTCATTTTTTGTTTTCATGTATAACTTTGTATTCTTACAAATTTCTGGGTATTTATACGCACAGGCAAGCGAGAAAAAAATATACTTCGCTTTTCGTAGAATTTGATCTTTAACTCGCCCTATGAGAAAAGTTCGGCGGTATTAAAAAACCTGCGTTGAAGTAGAAGTGAGGCTTTTTTGATATTAACACAATTGTTTTTGTTTTTTTCCAACACTTATTGCTGTCTATGTCAGAAGTAATATGTGTACTAATTTCAAAAACCTGAATTCCAAAAGGTATACATGTTAACATGTTCATCTATATATATATATATATAGTAACTAAATTACTAAATATATACATGAGATAAACAACTCAATTTAAGTTCGAGGTAATAAACTACATGCAATTACAATACTAAGAGGCCTTGATTAATAATCCTAAAAACAAATATCATCCAAACAGTTCATTGTAAAACATTTCTTATCAACTTAACTATCGGGAAACCATTTGTTATTTAATACGACTATTATTTGTAATAATGTATTATTAAAAATGTAATATTCTTTATTTATTTTCTGTTTTCCTGATTGTTTTGGTAACCACGTACTGTATTTGAGATTAAACAAGACAATATAATTTTATGCTAAAGCATAAATTTAAAGGCGACCCTTAATAACAAAAAAGGAATTAAGTTTGCGTCGATTCAGAGAAGATGGGAGCTGTTGAACGTCGAAACATGACAAAATAGGTTCGTTAAGCAAGACATGCGGTCAATTGGATGTATCATAGATACAATTGAAAAGGACTGGTTAAGGAGGCATCAATTTGCGGGGTATGCCTGTATTAAACAGTTAAAACGATTAGCTACATTAATGAAAAATATTAGATATATTGGATATCGCTGGATAATTACTCTACTTTCCTATAACTATTGTACAGAGAGAATTATTTTGTATTGTAAAAATGAAAAAACTGTATGTTTAGCTTTAGGTTATACCTTCAGAAAAATTCTGCTGTTGACTGGATAATAATTAGAAGAAAGAGGTTCTCTAACGTCAACTTGCCAGGTTGGGCGAAAATCTCTCCTAAAGAATTAAAATATTAAAATAATCAATAATTAAAACTCAGAAAATCCAGAATTCCTTTGCTCCTGTAAAGTTGCTCAATTTCTCTCCAAAAAGCATTTTAAAAGATTTCTTTTAAAAAGGAAAATTAGTTTTGAGAGATGTTCTACGCCCACTGATAGATTGTTAACAAGAAGCAAATGATTCTCAAACAAGGTAGGATAGTGATTAGTAAACCAATCACAGTGCTTCGCAACGGCTTCTTAGTCATCTTTACTTTAGAATAGACTGCGCCGGGGTGGTGTAGAAAATGCTCGCGAGTCTGTTTGCGACCCCATGCTATCTTACCCATCCTATTTATATGGAATAATCGTCATTCTTAACTCAAACCTTGTTAATACACTGAATTCTTAATAATGATTAAAAAAAAATTAAGTTGATGAGGGGATCGGACCCTCGACCTTGGCGTTATTAGCACGACGCTCTAACCAACTGAGCTAACAGGCCACCTACAACATTCAATATTCCGGCCACCTACAACTGAGCTAACAGAAGCTGTTGCGAAGCATTGTGGGATATGTGTTCACAGACAGACAAACCGGGGATATAAGGAGTCTTTCAGAAGCCTAAAAGGAAATCAGTTGATTTGGACATATTTTGTAAAGTTTACAAGATATGATGGTGCAATACATTTCTTCTTCTAAATCAGATTAGAAGCTTAAAAGTTAGAGGCAATGCTCCTCATTCAGCAATTTCTAGTCTAAATACTTCACTTGTCCTGGAAAATCTCTTGAGAAAAAAAATCAAGTATGGTCAGAAACTAGATGGAAACAAGAATTAACTGAAAATTTCGTAAATGCGCTTTTTCATCCTTAAATGTTAATTCTGTCTTCAATTTGATTGGGAAGATTTTCAAAGTTAAAGCTGAAGGTCTTCCAAATTATGTGGATTAAATCCAAATTAGAGGCCTGTAATTTATTCGTCATGGATAAAAAGGTTAAGAATCAGGTTCTTTCTACTTAACTAGAAGGACATTTTCAACAATATCAGCATAGCAAAAGTACAACCCATACCCCCAACTCTGACAATATACAGATAATAGACCAATCTTCCAACACTTTCTCCTTCACTTTGAGAGAGTCTTGGCACATAGCCCACACCCCTACTATCAACTATGAGCTATCAAATACTGTCATAAAAACTATTTAAGCGCACTTTATCCAAACCAGCAGCACAGTTGAAAATAGCCTATTGGTTAGGCTGAAACGTCCAGATTCTTAACCTTTTTATCCATGACGATAAAATACATGGATTTAATCTACATAATTTGGAATACTTTCAGCTTTAACTTTTTAATGCTGTCTTATTGCAAGGTAATCCTTTCAATTCATTGAGAACCTTGGGACGACTGTTTCGTCTATTCTCAAGGAGATGACTATGGATTCATGAGCCAAGTTCCTACATTAACCAATGGCTCAATGGCAGGCTATTGCGTTTCAAAAGCCAAAATCAAGCGATTCTCGTAAATCTTTTGGCATCAAATGGTTAGTTTGATTCTTAATTATTTTTTTTCTTCTTCAATTTAATTTTGAAATGAAATTCCATTTGAGCATCAGAATGAATTAAAATAATTGTTTTCTATTAGTTACGATAACTCAGTTGTCTTTTTTTTCTTCAATGATTAAAGTTGACCCAAGAAATACCTCAATATATGCAGGGTTGCCTCCGTATTAATGTTGTTTATACTGTGTTAAAATCATAAGAAGCATGCAGATTCAAATCATCATTCCAAAATTCAATTTAATATTCATTTAAGCTGAAAAGGATGCTGATGAAGAAAACGTATGCTGTTGAGTTCCGTGAAAGCATAAAACAAAGCTGGTAAACGTAACTGTATAATATAGCGATTGATATTTGCATGTTTACTATTGTGTTTAAATGTCTACATTGTCAAAACTGAAAGACATTGAGAAACAATCTTAGAAAACTGTTGCCATAGCTAGAATTTCAAACGTTTTCAAGGCACACAAATTCTTCACCAAACATTACTATATTTCACAGAAAGTACCGTTTTCTGCTTCTTCAGGCATAACTTCATTTTCTAATTCGTACAAAGCAATTTAAACAAACAAACAAATAGGCAATCTTCATAAAGACATCTTTCATAAAAATTGTAAATAATTTACTCCTAGAAATCCTATTAAATAACATTCTTTTAATATCCACAATATTTCTGCCTTCTTATCGAAAGACTTATGTAGAGGAAAAAGAATAGTGTTGTCTTCTTGTCCTCTATAACCAACTGAGGAAGTCTTTCGATAAGAAGGACGAAATATTGTTGATAACATTTAAAAGAATATTATTTAATAGGATTTCTAGGAGTAAATATAGGCAATGTTTATAATTACTGAAAGGCTTCATTATTTTTACAATGGTTTTTGAATTTTTCTAATAAAAATGGACTTATTTCCACTCCTTTTTGTTTATTAAAATAATGAAAATTATTGATAATACATGCTTCAATTATAAATCTTGTTGTGTCAAATACATTATTAAATAGGACTGTTACTAACGGATCTGGATTATGTCCAAGTGTTATACAATGGTTGCCCAATCAGATATTTCAGACTGTCTATTTCTAAAGGCGCTAATATGTTCTTTAACTCGTTCATCTAATGTAACGTCCAGTGATAACAAAATATATTCTTCCTTTTACGACATGTTTGTTTAAATTACCCTATGCTTGTTTAAATTGCTTTGTAGGATTCAGAAATGAAGTTATGCCTGAAGTAGAAGAATTTCACACAAAGTGAAAATGTTTCCGTGAAAATGTGAATACATTTTTCTGTGAAAATGTTTGGTGAAGAATTTGTGTTCCTTGTGTTTCTTGTATCATATATCATAATTATGTGGTTTATATATTTATTTTTCAAAGATCTTTCGTGACAAACAAACTTTCTAAAATAAAATAAAATAATAACTTACGTTCTAGCAATGATTTCTCTTCCATTTGAATCTGTATAAAATACTCCTTCGCTTTTTAAATTCGTTTCGAAACGACTGATAATCTCTCTTCCAAGAGTTGTTCTAGTAGAGATGTAATATCCTGCTGGTCTCCTGCAAAGACGAATCAGTATTTTAATGTTTTAATTTATGTTAGCGTTTAGCCCAATAGAAATAATCCAGTGTAGATCTACTTTGAAATTAAGATCTCAGCAAAATCAAGCCAATCATTCTGAAATCAATAGGAATTAATGTTAATCCAGGATTCAAAATTGGTTGGATAGCACTTTAGGGCAGTGATTCCCAAACTTTATTGGAACAGGAATAGCCAGGAAAATGTTGCAGAACATTGAGAAACCCTCCACTACAGATCAGCATCAGAAACATAAATTAAATAAGATAAGTAATGAAGTCATTTGAAACCATTCAATGAATCGCACACTTCGAAATGGTTGAGAATTACATGTACATATTGAGACAGATTGTTTCTTCACTGCTGTAATTTTTTTTTTTAAAGCAATAACTTTTATTTTCATTGCAATTGATAATCTGACTTGTCGTGATGTAACACCCAAGTCAGACTGCGTAGTTACAGGTATTCGAGTGAAAAGCCTTTGGGTAATCTACCAGACATTCTTCACTGCATTTCAATTTTGAAGGGAGTTCTTAAATGAGTTTTTGAAGATCTTTGGCTAAATCACATGTTTGCGAAATATAGACGGTATTATGAAGAATAGCATCTGGAAGAGAAGCAGTTGGCGCCATTTTTTTTTACCACTTAAACTAAAAAGAAAGCCATAATAAATTCACAATCACTTTCGAAAACAAACAGTAATTATGTTCAAATATATTCCATGCATAACACACCAGAATCTACTTTCTAAAGACATGTTTCCACACGTGATGAGAATTGTGAATTTATGTGATGAGAATCACAAACATTTCGCAAAGGATCTTGGGAACTTCACTGAAATGTTAACAGCGCCCTTCAACGGAGAAAAATATAATTAAGTGTACTTCAGAAAGCTCTTGTCACACAACGGGATCGATGTGAGATCGTTTCTTGAAAGCATCTGAATTTGCTTGGAGGCTTTTCACTCAAGTATCTTTTAACTATGCTGTTTGAATAAGGGATACGATAAATCGCCAAACAAAAGAATTCTGTACATGAGCAATTAAAAGGTTAAATGATAAATGGAAAAAAAGTTATGTAACATGCATCATTGATTATGTAAACAAAGCTGTGAAATACTGACTTGTGAAGATGAAACCTCAATATCTTGTGGTTCTTGTAAAATGTTTGCATTATTTTAATTTACCCTACACACATTATATATTTCAAACTATAATTTAGGATATGAATAAGGGAGTTTAATGATTTAAAAACTTACCCAATTGGAATAGGTCCAATCAACCATTCGAATTCAACGTAATTTGAGTTCCGGTAAATACGAATCACTTGCGATATCCACGAATTAAACACTTGATGAATTTCCTGCACTATTTTGCCCTGAGAAATCAAAGAACAAAACAGTAATATTTTAACTATCATGCAATATTCTTACAAAAAACATCAGTTTGTACAGATGACCTTTATTACAGCGGTAACTGCATCATGCCTCAGCAGGCAGTCTTAATATTCAAACGTGAACTTTTTTTCGTTTCGTTTGTCTGTTTGCATCACGTTAAAACCTTTGAACAGATTTCCACAAAATTTAGTATGCAGTTTATTTGTAGTCCAACTGAATACATAGACCCACTTATTTTGGTCTCCGCGCTCACCATCCTTCATAAGGACCCCCTGAAAACCACGCTACCACAGCTAGATGGCTTTCGTTAAAATTTGGTATGGTATTTACTTATGATCTCCCTTATAATACAACACGATTTCTTTAGTTTTCACCCAACCCCTAGTCCTCAGAACTGATGCCTCAGAGCTGACGCTCACGACTCAGGATTCATGCAATGCATGAATATATATCTAATAATAACTTTTTTCCGGCTATTAACTTTATGAAATGCCATCAAATTTAAGAGCAATGCCAACCTGTACTTTACTGCAATATCTTACAGAAATATTTACATTGTCTTTATCAATGTACCTCGCCTGTTAAGCCCTGCTCACTAGTTAGCTGACTCCACTTCTTCGGGTCTCTGTAATTCAGAAACCCTCATACTCTTAAAACCCATCATTCATTTCACAAACAATATGTTATGAAGTTAAATTTCTTTACACAATTCGATCTGATTTCATCATCATTTATAAATTAATATTAAAAATAAATGCTCGTGTAACTGTACTAGTAACACACACTTTTTTATTCACCAAAGATTTCTTTTCAATATTTACATTTAAACAATAAGAAGCCGGAGAGAACTTCAAATTTACTTTCCACAAAATATTATTTCTTGTAATTTTCCTTTTTTTTTGTATGTGCAAATTCCAATTATATCTACTGAATAATATTACTTAAGACAAACAATAGACATTTTCTGTTTTCTGATGGTTGTTCTTTGTATCCGACTGAATGGTCTTGTGTTTTTCCAATTATAGGTTTTGGCCCTTTTATAAAAGAGAATAATCCTATAAAGAACGAAGTGCCGTAAAATAGAATCCTAAGCAATTAAATTAATTTCAGAATGAGAAACAAAATGCTTAAACGAATATGACTTATTGACTGAGCTTGCGTAGTCTTATTATTTCACGTGAACTTTTTTTTTTCTATGGTTGTTTGTATGCGCATTACAGTTAGACAGGTTTTAGCCAAGTGTTAATTCACCTGACTGCCGATAGCAGGAACCGACTTCAACTCTCGGTCGGGGATTTTCTCCATTCCTGAATTCTGTTGTAGACAGGCCCTAGGGATCACCCACCCCTCTGTATAATGGAAACTTGGTTTCTTTCACGGGGGTTAAAGGCGCGCGTGCATCGGGCGTAGTCTCGACGGTCTTGAAACCCCGAGAATCTTATATCCCGCGATCCCAAAAGCCGCGTAAACCCGCATTGCGCTTAAACGACTGGGGGGGATTTGCTTAAAATTGGATATGTACCTTCTTTGTGGCCCAACTTTAAACGTAGGATGATTCATTTCGGATTTCACACTCCTCATCCCCGAAATCCTTCGTTATAAAGGCCAAAGGCTTCGTTATAAAGGCAAAGGATTGATTTCCTTAAAATTTGGAAAGATGCTCATTTAGAACTTAAAATGTGGGCACTTAATAACATGACAATAAAAAACATAAACGCACATAAATAATGATTTACTGGAATCCAAAACATCAGCTGCTATTTCTGGTTTCATAACCGTCATCAGTTGGATTCGCTCCATATACCATCTCAGAAAACATGTAGTATATATTTTTAGTATGTCTTTAGTAGCCAAGAAATAGGCTGTCTTGGATTCCCGGTATCAAAAATACTAAAAACAGTGAATCTTTATTTAGTTCATGTTTTTTTATTATGATTTCCGCTTGTTAAACTTGCTGTGTTATATGAACTTTTTTTTTCTGCAATTAATCCTTTATAAGCTAAGCGTCTGCTAGCGGAGATTAATTAATTGGCCTTTCCTATTCTTAATTTATATTTTGATGTTTTTTAATAGGAGAGCCGTTGTTTTGTTGAACTATAATTTCTTTATGTCTTCTGAGTTCACTGAGTTGGGTATACTGGGCATGACAGTTGAAACCAGAAACTAATGTCTTGGATTCCCCGTATCAAAACTAAAAACAACTCAGTGAATTTTTATTTACTGAGCCTTCAACG
>JAFIDM010006943.1:19486400-19563668 GCA_023159025.1 Thereuonema tuberculata
GCTTTGGTTACCTGTTTTATACTCCACAGAGTACGATGTTCAACGCCTTCTACCGGCTATACGTAATGCGCAATCACGCTGCATTTCTAATCATTTGCATATCTCCCCGACATGTACCTTCATTGCAAGTTTCCTTACGATCCCGCAATTATTTCTTGGTGCGCTAATTTTTTTGTCCATGAGTATACTTGCAAAATCTATCAAACGCTTGCTTTGTTAAAAGTAACACTGCTAGTGATTGGTACGCAAAGCTCATTTATTCAGACCACTGTAATCCAAGAGCCGAGTACAATTCCAAGCAGTGAGTTCGTTTAGTATGTCTAGACACATTTTGCACCATTCAGGCAACTCTGATTAAATGACCAGTGGCCATCTTCAACTGGAAGTGGACATACTGGGTTGAGAGTATCATATTACTTCTCAGAGGGTTGATTCAGTATATATAGACTCTAATTTTGTCCAATCACTACTGCTTTTCCTGACTTCCAGTCAATGATCACCTAAAACTGGAAATAGCCTGAACCAGTAGTCGGATTTCCCCATATCTCGAGGTCTTGAAGATATGAGAGATTTGAGCTGTGAAGGCGTTACACAAACGCACACACACACAGATACGGAACCTTAATAACTCCTTTTTACGATATTGCTAAAAAAAGAAGTTTTATGTCTATACATTAAAAACTCGTTTATCCGAATTTGATGGGACCTCGCCCGTGTCGGATAAACGAAATTTCGGATAATCGAATGTATTGTATTAAATAATGTACTGTAAATGTACATTAAAAACTTAGTGTATCTGACACATTAACAATAAACTGTAACACGACATTCCACTATAAATAATAGTTTCTGGAATACTGACATAATTTTTGAACCCTTTTCAATATTGATACACTGTACTCAATAGTGCTATTATTACAGTTATATAATCGTTCGTGTACGCTATTAAATATTGATTACAGCAACGGAAAAATGTTTTTGTAGGTTTTTAAAATATGTTAAAAATCGTTTCGGATAAACGAGTTTTTGGTGTACTCATAACATTTATTTAGGAATAGAATTTGGTGGTAAAAAACAAAACTTACGAATTGAGCTATCTATTCCTTTCTACATCCTAGTAATAAACGATGGAAAAAAAAAAGTTTAACGCCTTTTTGTATTCATCACTTAGACGAAATATGGAAGATAGACATGGGCATATTTACCTGCCCCCTCCCCGGAATCTCAAAATGTATAGAATAGACCATGTTTTCTTTGGGTTGGATGATATATTGAAAGGACCTTGGACACCTGATCAGATTTTGAAAAAGACCATTGGCTGTTAAGAAGTCGGCTTCCTAATTTGACCTCCTGATATTAAGTCCTATATACGCCCCAGGACACAGAGATCCATTGCAATCTAAAACTGACATGCCAGAACTGTGTCTCTATAATGTCTTACTAAGATTTAAATATTTATTGAACAATAAACTCTTTCTAGTTCTTGAACTTACCAGTCTAGTAGTGTGTTTAATTAACTTATCCAAGTTCTTATACCAGGAGCCCGCATACTGATAGTGGAAGTCATTGCCCATCGTTAAGAGGATGTTGTTGGTTTTGTAATGCAAGGACTATAGTAAACAAAAAGAATATTATAAGAAATTTTAAATTATTTTTATTAATTATAAATATAATAAAATATTCAAAAATGAATTACATTTTAGATATTCTAAATTTTTCACAAGTGCACGCAAATAAATGAGGTTCTCGCACCCTAAGTTTTCAAGTCGGTAATCTGGGACAGCTGTTTCAGCCTTATCAGGCTTCTTCAGCCAGATTTACCCCTGTTAATAGCTCAGAGAGCGTGACAAAAATGAAGCTACCACTTCACCTCCCCGAAGTGCCCCCCAACAAAATCAACACAACAATGATAAATTTTGTATACTTTAACTGCCTGCTATTGTATGAAACGTCTCTTATTAAAGAATTAGTTGGAAATAAATAAAGAATAAGCAACATTTATTGTTCTTTAATAATAAAATGTAAATAACTTTTAAATAGAAACATTTGTGATTTCAATTTTTTATCTTCCCTTTTTCCCATGCAATTTATTTTAGAAAGTTTGTCTGTCGTTCATGGATACTATTTCATAATTACAAAAGCTCAACAACAATAATTTTACATCAGTAGCATCAGAAAAAAAAAATGTTTGAGATCAAGCCACATTTTGGAACCGTTGTGAGCTGATCTTAGTTGGACCAAATTTTATTTTGTTTTTCTGTAGAGCACTCCCTGGTGTTACTCTGCTTCAGGAAAGGCAAATCAGGGGCATCAACGAAATAGCGAGAATCAACAACTCAAATTAGGGAATATTTAAAAATCCATTTTTTTTTTCATTACTAACTCATGAACTTTTCTTCATAGTTATACCCTTTTTATTTGGGTCTGCGGTTTCTTCCTTGACTAAAGTATAGTAAAAACAAATTTTACGTGCCTAATAATTCAAGAAAATGGCAACTACGGAAGATTCAAAGAAACCAAAATTAATATTTTTGCTCGAGGTGTGAAATTTTTGTTGGTTCCTTTTGTGCCTTCCGTAGTTGCCGTGTACTTATAGTATAGTACAGTTGACTCGCGATAATCCGACATTTGACAGTCCGACACGCTCGGTAGTCCGACGCAGGTTGGTTCGATTGAGGCGGTCACGGAGGTGAAATGTACAATCACTTGCGATGAAGTTATGTCGGCTGCAAACACTTTGATACGTTGGTGTGAGGAGAGGGAACTCGACTACGAGAACATTTTAATGTTAAAAGATATTCAAGAAAAAGCCATGACAGACACTTTACCTAAGAAGAAACAAAAAAAGATTACAGATTTTTTTTTTTAGCCGTAATTACATATGTTCGTCTTTTATTTTTTATTTTAAGACATAAAATTATATTTTACATTATATACTGTAATTTTATTTTTTTAAGACATAAATACAGTAATAGTTTGTGTAAAACTATGCCTAAAGAGTTTTTTTTTTATATCCTCAATGGCCGTAAAATATGTACTCAATATGTATTGTAACAATATACGTACTGTAGTGCGTACAGTACTGTATATACATAACTTAAATTTTCTTGCCTTAGAAGTCAAAATTCAGTTTTTAAAAAATCACCCTTTGTTAATTCGACGTTTTTGATAATCCGACACCCCCTCGGTCGCATAACTTGTCGGATTATCGCGAGTCCACTGTACTTCCTAATTGTTGTACACCGCAGAATGCGGTTTTTAGTTATTACTAAAGATAAGAAATCGTTAATTTGTCGTCTTTTGTACTTAATTATTTGTATTTCATTCAAATAAATACGTTTATTCAGATTTTTATGGATTGTTTATTTTTGTTTTCTTCAGTAGGATGAGGTAAATCACAAATGAAAAATTTTACTGATTTTTTTTTTTATTTTCAAATATTACTTTTGTTTTGAAAAAGCATTCTATGAATCTTAGAAATATTTAAGAACGATTGTTTTACATCATTTCAAAATAAACATTAGCTGTACAATGAACTAATGTTCTTATAATGACCTTTAAATGACCTTCCACTTGAATTGAGAGATGATATTTATTACGTAAAATAAATTCGTGATTGAATCGAACTAGAAATAATGACCCATGACGAACAAATCCTCCATCATCCAATGACAGATTCAATTAAAAAGCATTTCCGAAAAATATAATTTATTTCTCTCAAAGAAAGTAATCATTTATTGCCAGGTTAGATTAAAATCCCGCTATGACAAGCAATCTAGTAGTTCAAAGACAACTCATCTGCACAGAATTAAAGTAAGAAATTTCCCTTTTAGACTTTGGTCTCTAAAAAGGAAAATTAACAATAATTAAATGAACAAACAAGAACCATTAAAGTTTCGTTTTTTGGCACTTTTTTTTCTTCACGAACAGCTAATCTTTATATATGTAAGAAAAGTTGATTCTTTTCTAGTCCTTTCTCCTCCGAAACCATAAGACACAGAAATACAAATAAGGGGGCAAAGTTAAGGCGTAGTATTGAGGATGCTCTCATTTTCATTTTTATCGACGTGGGGTAACCGGAAATCACGTGACTTACGATGAAATACGAGGTCTCCGATACGCCCTCACGGATTGTGAGAAAGCGGTCGCGGTCGCGGATGGTGAGAAAATTATCTCAGAATCCAAGACCACGTGATCACAGGCTTGCTAGTATTTTTTTTAAATAATATTTTTTAAAGTATTATTTAAACTCTTTGCAGTTTAAGCTATTCTGATGAATCACGCAACTTCTTAATGAAGACTATGGTATATGGAACATACTTAGCAAGATTTCTTCATTGTCAGTGTCTTTAGATGATTGCCATTGTCTTTATTAATTTCTTATTATCTCATATCTTCTTTAAGAATTTACAGTTAAGTATCTCATTACAGGGTTATGTGCTCTTTGGATTGCCGAGGGTAAAGCCTCCGGTGCAGCGCTCCACTACCAATTGGACTACGTTCACGTCGGGTGATCAGCACAACGCCCGCTCGCCTTTAACTCACGCGAAAGAAACAGAGGGAAAGAAACGCGAAAGAAACTTCATGCTAAGAACCGTCTAGAGAAGAAACACCTAGAGAAAAATCCCTGACCTCCGCCGGGAATTGAACCTTCTCCAGTCTGAGCCCACTGGACCCACCATTTACATATAAGTGCAATAACGTGTATCGTTTTTGCTCTAAGTTACATTATCCTTATTTTAAATAAACAACTCAGAGAAAGAGATGTTGGTTTTTTCATTTAAGTATAACGTCCCGTCTCTCCTTTGACCACTCTTAACAGACTCGAAATAGATTTTTCATTTAGAAACAATAAATTGGTTTTTGATGCGAAAGCAATTGAAAAAAAAAATATCAACTAAATAATCACCTGTATTCGCACAAAAGAAAAGAAAGCCTCCAATTTTCTGTCCAGATTATAATCCTTAAGGCGGGGATTATCCTAGAATAAAGAAATAAAAAATTTAATAATCTTAAACCAATTTTAAAAGAAAAAAAGAAAAAAAATACCTTCTGATATTATCTAACATACAATTGTCATCAGTATGAAGTATCTTAAATAAAGAAAACTGTGCCAATTATAACAATGAAGATGAAAAAAATGAAGGTGGCACAAAAGAATGTGATCACACCTGAACCATAATTAACGGGAATCTGGGACGGCCGTTCGTCCTTGTTAGGACTCGTCAGCCAGATTTACCCTCGATGATAGGCTCAGAATAGCGCTTAAAAAGAGTTGCCCTCTTTTCAATGGGAAAGAAATTCTTAAAGGGAAACAGAAATTATATATATATAAAATTTCTGTTTCCCTTTAAGAATTGTTTATCCATTGCAATCTCTTGACTTTCTGATGAGAGCTAATAATCCCAAAACAAGTGTTCCAAATTCTTGGGATCGTTCTTTATTTTAGCAGTAACTTTTTATTGATTTTTATTTCAGTGTAACGCTGTAGGACCATACCAGGATAAAAGAAAATAAAAAGAAAACTTTCAAACAGCGACACGATGATAACAAAGTCAGAAGAAAATGTAACAAAGGAATAAAAATTGCAAAAGCAGAAAAAAGTACTTTTCTTTTTTTGGGCAGATGAAGTAAAATCTTATAAGACATATCTTAAGATTTGATGGTTAAATAACAATAAAATGAATTTTCTGAAATTAACTTATTGAATTGAATCTATAAACGACTATTCATTGCGAGGAGGAACAAGTTAAGCTTCACAACACTCCTAATTTGCTGGATGTCTACTATCAGGTCTAACTGTCCATGGTTTTCCTTTCATTCTATCATTGGTCGCTCGTGAAAATTCACATAACGGTTTTCATTTCGGATCCATGAATTTACATTAATCAAATTGGAACTTAAAAATGAATATGCATTTAAGAATATAAAGCTCGAAATAGAAATATACAATAATTCAAAGGTGGAAATGACAGTGATAATACAACATCAGGTTATATGCAATCAACATAGCTGATGTGGATTTAGGAATCTGCAAAGAAATAAAACAAAAAAAACAAAAAAGAGGGAAAGTTCTAGTAGTTCTAAAAAAAAAGTCCTATAGACATGTTAATGATTTCCAAAGAAGTTTGCTTTAATCTAGATTAAGTTTTATCAGAGTTCATCTTCACTAAGTTATCCCATCGTATAAATTCGTACTTTACCATTAAATACCATTGAACATCATTGCTTAAAATGTACTGATGAGCTGTAAGGTTTAAAGTTAGTGATGAGAAGGAAGCTCTGAAGTAGATCTCTATTCTTTACATCAAACAGTTCATTATGTTTTAATGATTTTTGATAAAACTAACGTTATAGAAACTACGTAATTGAGGGTTTAGACTTTTATAAATTGTAAGCAATATAGCATTACGTTAAAAAATTAAAGTAAACTTTAAAATAAAACTAACCTGTATTGCATCGTCGGTACATAAGATATCAAAGCAAAAACCAGGTGGAGGCCAATAAACATTATAAAGTACACCAGTAAATAAAGAAGAATCAGCTGCAATAAAAAAATAAGAACGGTTATTATAATCGCTTAAAAATAAATTTAATTGAATACCTACTTCTTTTTCCAATGCAGTAGTAAGTGTATCCCGAACAGCTAACAATACAGGAGTTAGAAAAGTCAACTCACAGCTCAGAAGATTAAAATAATGTCTTAATACCTTAATGTCCCAAAGAGAAAGAAATGAACTTACAGAGCAGAAATTCAATACCCCAGTCCATCTCAGCTATAGAATCCTTGTGAGAAATGCCTGTAGAATAACATAAGATTCCGCATCGAATGGTAAGTAGGGTTTTACTCGTTACCTAACATCTCTAGCTTTATATTCGTGGCACAGAAAGGTGGTTGTCGAAATGTTCGTTTGAAGTTTTGTATATTATACTGCGTCAAGGAACAGAGTTAAATGCAAAGCTGAAGACGACAACCCTGCTCACTTTGAAGCTGTTATGAATACAATCCAGACACTATCTTTGAACCATATTTGGAAGATCAGAACTGAAAGTTATACTATCCATTATGTATTATAGAACGATTTCTAAACGTGAGATTTGGATGGGAAGATCTCGTAGATGCATTTTGATGAATCTATGAGATTTTTTTTACAGCTTTTATTCTATTAATTATAATACCTACGTTTGGTAATTCTCCTGAATTTTACTATTGCTTCTTATAGTTTGGTCCTGAAGCCTTTGCTGTCTTTCAATATAACGGTGTTTTTGAATCCGAAGAGAGTAATTGAGTTCGCCACCGCTCACGCCCCCCTCACGCAATTAAGAAATTGTCCCCAAGGACTCCTCTTCTTTTTCCCTTTCCCTTCCACCCCCTCCCCATCTCACAGTGCGGCCACCATTTGCTCGGAACAAACATCATGAGCAACATACCCGAGAAACTAACGACGGAGGTTGTTAGTTCTGCGCTTTCCTTCATGTGATTGACTTTTATACATCTCCCGAAGAAGGCCCGAGGCACGGGGCCGAAATACCGAGATAATATCTCATTCCGGAGTGAGGAAATCCCTCAAAAAAAAAAGGACCTACACAGTATTGCTTCTTCTTCATTTGTTGATAATAGAAGCATTCTGTATTTTGTCCTTCATGAAACATGCCATCTTCTGAAATTGTGAGGGGTTCGGATACTTTGTTTAGGATAGTATAATGAATATATTATTTCGTTAATTACAACTGTTTTATTATTCTAATTAACTGCTAAAGAACATGGATTTCAACAGTTCCTTAATACTGAATTGTTACTACATAATTTTGTTTATCTGTATATGTAAATATGCTAAGTAATCGAGGAGTATATCTTTCTGAAATTTTGATAATAAATTACGCAACTGAAGACCACAGTGTTTAGAGCTACTTAACTTTTGAACGATTGCATCACTTATAAATAGCATTTCATGGGTCTAATTTCATCCGAATTTGAGAAGTATTTAATCTTATTGATCCTGGATCACAATTTTGAAGTTGCAAGGTCAGCTAGAAAAGCGTAAACACATTGAGATGCTCAGGTTGAACTCTGCTATCTTGAATTCGGATATGGCACGAATTTTTCATCAATCAATCAATCTTGTAAAAAAGATTGCATTTGACCACATGCAAGCATACAAAAAATAATTCTACATTTCGATCAAAAACGACTTTTAAATTATGATAATTACCAAACCTCATTACTGCTAAATAACGTAATTCCTTAGGTTCGTCAATTTCTTTGCAGTATTAGAAAAATATTACAATGAAGCGCCATAATTGATGTTTCGATTTCAAAAGAGAAATCATTTTAATTAATGACCTCTTGCATATTCTTAAATTAAAACAATATTTTCATGAATAATTAATAATATGATCTTTAAAGAAATCGAACTTTGAAAGATCACAAGGCAATATTTTTCATTCGATTTTGCTTTACCGGAGAATTGTTTACCCGAAGTTCATATCAAAAGGTTAATTATATCCTTCGCATTTTTAGCCTATTTGTCTAGGAAAGTGAAGGTCATATAATCATTTAATCTGCGTGTTGGGATGGGGTCCTCCTTCCTAATAACTTTTGAAGCGTTGCACTGGAATCCTCTTGAAACTTATTGTGCTTATTTATGTACAAGAGACGATCTATCTTATATTAATAATGTTTTTCCTGTGGGTTCCTGTCGAGAACATGCCAAAAATTCCCACCGAAAAGTATTGGAACCGAAAAAATTAATTTCTGTGCATGTCTTAAAACGATGGATATTAATCCTCTTAATGTATGAACGAATTGTAATATAATTAAAATAAACAGGATTAAGATAAATATGTACCTTAGGATTCAATCAATATCAGGAAATTGCAAAAGCAGCACTGTTTAATTTTTGCAGATACTAGCTGTACCCGGCATGAAAGAAGAAAGAAAGTGTTTGTGTTTTATTCTGTTTATTGAAGTGCTTTTTGATATACTATACTTTTTGTTTTTCCGTCTGGTGCATACGACGAATAAATCAGAAGATTTTCCGACCCGTGAGAACCATTTTCCAAATTTAGTCCACACAATTGTAGCGATTGTCCCTGTGCTTTATTGATGGTCATTGCAAATGCGAGTCGCACCGGAAATTGCTAACATTGAAACCGGAAATACACTCATTTCTTGCAACGACTCGCGCACAAGATATTGTAAAATGATTCTACTAATTCAGAAACCTTCGCGGGCGTGCGCACAACAACTTACCAAAGTTTCATCGCAATCTGATGAATGGTATAAAAACGCATACGAAACAAACAGACAAAGAAACATTCATTCTAATATATTAAGATAATAATAATAATAATAATAATAATAACACACACACTATCCCACAACACCTTGACAACATCCAAACATTAGAAGACATACATACAACACTCTACTGTGCCGCACAGGGAACCATTCGGGCACTTGGAATCAAACAACACAACATACCTCCCACTGCACGGACACAAGAATACATCCCCCCATGGAGACGTCGCCTTGAGGGCCGCATCAGTGACCTTAGAGGAGACATAGCCAGGCTCACACAATACTGTGCAGGAAACAAAACAAAGAAACTTATGTCCCAGGTTAGAAAGATATTCAAGCACATAAATACTCGCCCTTCACATTCAAATCATCATAACCAGGTTCAGGAACATCTCGACACACTAAAACAAAAACTCAGTGCTCTTGCAAAAAGATTACAAAGATACAAACAGTGCACTCTGCGCAAACAACAGAACAACACTTTCCAATACAATGAGAAAAAATTCTACAGATCCCTTACATCTTCCTCTACTGCAACTAACACAAACACTCCCAACAGCGAGGCTTTACATGAATACTGGTCGTCTCTGTGGTCAAACCCTATCCCCCACAATGATAAAGCACCATGGATAACAGAGGAACAGCAACTCACTGAACACTTACCCTGCATGTCCTTCCATGAGATTACTTTCGCAGACATACAGACAGCACTAAAACATGCACACAACTGGAAGGCTCCTGGTGCAGACGGAGTCCAGAACTTCTGGATCAAGAGGTTCACGTCCCTACATGGAAAACTAGCGCTTACACTCACTGACATAATCCAACACCCAGAACATATGCCTCGTTTCCTCACACAGGGTGTCACATACCTACAGAGCAAGAACACTGAAACAGCGCAACCTGCAAACTACCGCCCAATCACTTGCCTCCCCACACTTTACAAACTCCTCACCTCCTGCCTCGCAGACAAGATCTACACACACATCGAGACATATAACATTCTTTCCGAACAGCAGAAGGGCTGTCGCAGGAATTCCCAGGGTTGTAAGGAGCAACTCCTTATTGACTCTGTAATCCTGCGCCAGGCACGCGCGAAGAATAGGAGCTTACATATCGCATACATCGATTACAAGAAGGCATTTGATTCTGTCCCTCATTCCTGGCTCCTACATACTCTTCATATCTACAAAATACACCCCAAGATCACGGCATTCTTAGCTGCCACGATGAAGAGTTGGAACACAACATTACACCTACGCACCTCTAACACCTCCATCACTACAGATCCCATTCCCATAAGGAGAGGTATTTTCCAGGGAGACTCCTTGAGTCCTCTTTGGTTCTGCCTCGCCTTGAATCCACTGAGCCATATACTAGATAACACAAAACACGGTTATAGGCTTACCACAGGCACTGTGACACCATATAAAATCACACACTTACTCTACATGGATGACATTAAACTCTATGCCACAAACAATGCACAACTTACTAATTTACTACAAGCCACCACCCAGTTCACCAAAGACATTGGGATGGAATTTGGAATTGACAAATGCCGCAAGTTACACATAATACGTGGGAAGACTTCGAATTTGGAGTGTTTTGAACTGGACCATGGTTTGGCCATCCAATCCATGGAACAGGGAGAGACCTACAAGTACCTGGGCTTCCAGCAAGCGCGCGTCATTGACAACGCAAACATCAAAAATGCACTGAAGAACACATACCTTGCTCGAGTTCACAAAATCCTCAAAACACAACTCAACGCCAAAAATAAAATTAAAGCTATCAACACTTTCGCCGTTCCCACACTAACATATTCGTTCGGCATAATTCCATGGACAAACACCGAACTCGAAGCACTACAACGCGCAACACGCACTACATTCACGAAACACAACATGCACCACCCCAAGTCCGCTACGGAAAGGATGACTCTTCCCCGCAAGGAGGGAGGCCGAGGACTCATCAACCTCATCACCCTACACGAGAAACAAGTACATACACTTAGGGAACATTTCCACCAAAGAGCAGAAGACTCCTCACTTCACTCAGCCATTGTCAAGGCTGACACACACCTCACACCCCTGAACCTCGAAAACTCTTCTCCAACACTCACCACCCCTGACACCCACACTCAGCAGCTGCGTGAATCTTGGGCTCGTAAGGAACTCCATGGCAGACATCATCACGAACTCAGCCAGCCTCATGTCGACATGGAAGCGTCGAACAGATGGCTGACGAGTGGTGAGCTGTTTGGGGAGACCGAAGGGTTCATGATCGCAATACAGGACCAAGTCATCTCCACACGCAACTACAAGAAACACATTCTACACGATGCAAACACACATGACGACAAATGCAGGAAATGCCACACTACGCATGAGACGATCGACCACGTAATATCAGGCTGTCCCCTTCTCTCTCAAACAGACTACCTCCATCGACACAATCAGGTAGCGTCGATCGTTCATCAACAACTAGCACACAAACATTCACTTATTAAGAGCACGGTCCCATACTACAAGTACATACCACAAAGCGTATTAGAGTCACCCTCATATAAACTATACTGGGACCGCCCCATTCACACAGACAAAACCATACATCACAACAGACCAGACATCACACTTGTTGATAAGGTCAACAAACAGACCTATCTAATTGATATTGCAGTGCCTATCAGCAAGAACATGCAGAAAACTCACGCAGACAAGATCAGTAAATACACTGATCTAGCACACGAGCTCCAGAAGCAGTGGAAGCAGGATCGAGTACGTGTTGTACCCATCGTTCTGTCTGCCACTGGTCTGGTGCCTCACACATTGCACCACAGTCTCAGCACACTAGGACTTCACAAAATCACTTATGCACAACTGCAGAAGGCTGTGATACTCAATACTACACGCATAGTTAGGAAATTTTTGGACACAAGCACACATCCCTAATCATTCTTGCACACATCTTTACAGTTGGCAGTATGTGCTTTGGTCATTGACCCGCCATATTGTTTTTGCTGGGGAAACCCAAGGTTTGAAACATACAAACAATAATAATAATAATAATTGAGTTTTTTTATTAATTTAATGAATAACAAAAAAAGGGGGGGGGGCGGGAGCAAAGTTTCAAGGAATTAGGCCTCAAGTTCTTTCATGTTTGATAATAAAGTAGTTAATTTAACATCACATAAATTAAAAACAAACAAACTCATTTGAAATACGTTGCGTATATTTCATGTTTTATCCCATCATTTTGAAAGAGACCTTTTTTTCTAATATGAATAGGAAAGAAAAGGCTTCTATTTACATAACAATAAATAATGTCAACTGTAGTTGACAATAAAAACTGACTTTCGAAAGGCAATTTCCTGTTTTCATTGAGCTAAATGATCTCAACGGTTATTATATCAATCTGTACAATGCATCTTAATTACTTCCGTTTAAGTTCTGTGGCAATTCCTAGAATCAATTCATTTCTAATGGACAAAATAAAACATATTGCAAAAATAAAACAAAAAAAACAGTTTTGCCAAATTGAAAACAAAAAGAAGAAATTTTATTACAGTAGAGTCCCGATTATCCGAGTTATTGTGGACCAAGACTAAATTGGATAACCGAAAAACTCGGTTAAAGCAAAAATTGAAAATAAAATAGATTGTTAAAATTTATATTTTAACAAATATAAAAGTTATACAGACACACCACATGCAATTCATATTATTACGATAATTAAAGAGTTGTTTTACTTAAAAGAGTCCTTAATTAAATGATAAATAAAAGCTCAGCACGTTAAATGTTCTTTATTAAGTCCATAATTGTTTTTTTGTTTTATGTTACTTTGGCGTTTTTCTGCAGCAATGTTATGCCATTTTTTTAAGGATACAGGATTGCTGGCGTCGCTTCTTCTTGTTGTTCTGTATATTCAAATGCACTTTCTATAGCTTTTAGTCCATCTGTATGGGAGATTTTCATATGTCGATTTTCATCGTCACTGTCTGCGTTATCATCGCTAGATTCATTTTCCTTATTGACGATCATTTCATCTGTAATGTCTTGTTGTTCGTCAGCGTTTATCCAGTCAAGTATATCCTCTTCGTTGATTGGTGAGAATTTTTTTCGATAGTTTTAAAAATAAAAAATGTAGAACCAAAAAAAAAAAAAAAATTCCTAGAAACATTTGATAGCTCGGTTAAAGCGGAAACTCGGATAATCGGGGCTCGGATAATCGGGGTTTTACTGTATTAAATTTTTGAAACGCGTGTTTAAAGGAAAATCTCTCCAATAAGTCAGTCTTGAAAAATGCTTTATATTTTATTAGCCTATTTTTTCAACAGGAAAATGAAACTGCAAATCAGTCATTCTGAAATTATAATGTAGCATCAAGTGCTAAACAAGAAGTTCGAAAGAACTTTAAGCCTACTTTCTTTAAACTGTTCTTTCTTAAGATTTCTTTATTTCTTAGCCTAGTTTTGAACTGTAAAATGAGGCTAATCAAATCCTTCAGTCTGTGTGTTTGTGTCTCCCCCTAAAAACTTTTGAATCACTGTATAGATCTTCTTAAAACTTGGTATGCATATTCGAGAACTAGAAACAATCTAACTTTCATATTTGAGGTCATAACCCAATGGGTCCTTGTCGAGGAATTAACACGAAAACAAAATCCATAAAACGCCTTTTGTACGCCTTTTTGTCTTTCTTCACTTAGTAGTACGTTAAGCCTATTAACCTCGAAACAACTGTCCCCAGGAAGAGCGAGGATCAAAGACACTTACAGTATTTATTTTAATAATTCCGTTGCTCCTTGAACATATTTTGATGTACCACGCAACATCCAGTCATTCAAATCGTTATTGGGTAACAACAATGACATTGACGTATACTTCATTTCCATTAGGTGGCGCAAGAATTTATATTGATTATTGAATACATTTTTTACGGTGATCTAGCAGGGAAAAAAAGCGTGCATCACCATCTAACAACGGTCGGCAGAAAAGAACTACATGCCTGTGTTTTTTAATAAAACAATCATTGTAAAAAAGGATTTAGTGTTTTTGAATGCTAATAATCCAGCTGTCTATTACTGAAACACACGGAACACGCAACATCCACTCATTTAAGACACGTATTAAGAGGAAATTACTTTCCTGCAATGGAAAAGGCCAAGAAACTTGGCTGATAATGTACGTGACACAGGAAGAAGATTTACTCTATTTAAGAGATCAACTATATGACAGATCAAATAGTCTGAGGTCATTAAGCTCATTTTTTTTAACAATATTTATCTGTTTTTCTACAATGGCTTATTTAGTTTTACAAGACTGATAAACAAATAAAATAAGCTAGATATCTTTTTTATTTACATTTTCTCTCATCAGTTTTATGTAAAACACTGATTTATCAGAACTCTTTCTTCCGATTTTTCTTAAAATTGATTTTTTTGGCTTATTTCTGACTCTTAAACAGCCGTGTGGGTGTACAGAGCATCCGACGACAAAGCATTCTCATAATAGGCCTAAACACAAAGGCAAACATAGGCCTAAATAAAGAGAAAAGAAAAATAAAACAATTCCTTTACCACAACGCCAGTTGACATAACTAGGAATCTATGACAGCTGTTTCGTTTTTTCCAGTGTTAATCAGAAAAAGAGATTAACAATTATGGAAGGTTGTGAATCTCACTTTCGCTCCCGTCATTTGAATAAGGCATAGAATACAGTAACGTAGTCTTGAAGACAGAAAAAAAGGGATTAACATGGATTTATTACGTATATATATATATATTCTAATAATGATTATTCTACTTATTAATTTTATAAGTAGTTATGCAGAGCAAAAAACTTATTAAATTATTACTTTAAAAATTCGCATTTCTATTTCTTTCCTTTTTCTTTTGTTTTTATTAATCAAATAATTAAATTTATAGTACAGATCCATTAAGAAAGGAATAAACCACATCTATCTATTAGGTGCTTTAACTTAATATACGTTTATACTGAAATTAATTTGCTTAAGCAAGTTATAAATATACACTTTTGTCAATATATGAATAATGCACTCAGTCTGTAGTGCATCACAAACTGAATTAGAAACATACTGCACGACATTTATTAAAAAAATATACTTATACCATTATATATTAATTTATACATGGTGATTCTCTGCCAACTCGACTTTTATGTCCTCATCAATTTTTGTCTGTCTACCTCTGCATTTTTGTGTTCCTCACACAGAAAAAAGATATATCTTCCTAAATACACAGTAAAAATTATACATAAGTGAAGCATAATCATTTGGCATCATAAAAAAAAGGTACCAAATGTCACTGCGGTTCCTTATCCGCAATTTGGTTGACAACTTTATTACGCAATTGTTGGATCATGCTCGTTCAATATATTTAAACTAACTTCTTCCTTTTATTTCTCATAACTTAATCAATAGATAAACATTGAAATTAATGTTTCTCTATTGATTTTTAAGATATTTGAATTAAAGGTCAAGAAAAAAATTGTTTTTGGGTGTACAATGGTTACAAATCACTGCTGTCCCTTTGTTATTCAAATCCACTAGGAGCGCTAATATTCTCCTGTAGTAATACCCAAAGTAATTGGCAGCCATTATGAGTTGAAAAACCTCAAAGTTACACAGTGCAGTTTGCAGCGCATCATAATTGTGTAATGTTTTAGTTTTGTATTGACTTCTGGTAATTCAGTGAGCATCAACAATGTCACCCTTCTCCCATGGTAAGTTGCAGCAAAAGGCATATGGTTTATCTTAGTATCTTGCATATATCTCCCTGCAAGAAGTGCGATTTCACTTTACCAATTTCCCAATGAATGTTGCCGCAGTCTGTGGTCCAGGGCACCACAATAAGGAATAAAAAGACAGAAGCAGAATCTATGTTTTCCAATACTGCACCGGCCTCATGTGAAACATTTACTAATAGCTGTAACGGTAATAAATCCCTTATAAGGGAAGTGCGTGACCTCGAACGCTGAGAACCGTACGAAAATGTGCTTAGAATATAAATCGCTCATGCCAAAAACAGTGATTTATATACCAATCAGTCATTCTCATGCAAAACTCAGCTGCTGTGTGCTAGCGCCATCCGACGGCGCTAGTGTACCTGCACTAATAAGTACTTAATCTCAAGATATTGCCACCGAAGACAACAAAATATTGTTCAGGTAACGCAATTATTTTAAACAGAGGGAAATATAGCAATAGTCACGACATTGAAATACGTGTGTTTTTGGTCCTATTACATCGATATTTTGTTTCTTCGCATTACCAAAGTTCCTCTCTTGGACCTTCAAAAGATGATCATTCAAATGTCTCTCGTGGTAAGACGTGCAGTTTGCATGAGAATGACTTATACTACTGTTTTTGGCGTGAGCGATTTATATTCTAAGCACATTTTCGGTTCTCAGCGTTCGAGGTCACGCACTTCCCTTGTTAGTGGTGAAGATGAATCCATTTCAGTTGCTGATTGGATGGTTACGTTGTTCGAGCACTCTTGGAACCCTGCAGAAATGCTGCGAAGATGGTTGGAAAGAAACCTTTTCAATATCAAGTTCCTGGTACAGTCTAGGTCAGTAATTTCCAACTCATTTCACTGGAAAGAAACGTGTCAAAGTATGCAAGATATTTTTTCTGATGAATTTATCTGTCGAATTTTACCCACTCAATCGACAGGGAAATCTAAACGGTTTTTTTTTAATTAAAGAGCTTGATGAAATTGAGAAAATTGTGACTCAAACTCATTCATGTTAAGACTACATCATTCAATTTTTAGAAACAAATGTTTTTGCTTATTAAATATAAAATAGGTCTCTTAAGTTTATGAACTCATATCAAGTGCATTTTCAAAAAAGCATTAATTATATAAAAGAGTAATAAACGAAGACAGCAGTGACCAAATTGAACGATTTCTTCACTATACTCCGTTCATTATATTTGTGAAGACACGTGATCACAGTTAACCAATCATTATCATTTCACATTTCTTCACTACAATTATTGCTTCGTCACGTCTGGAATGTCATTGTAAGTTACTTCCGGTGTTTACATCCTATTTGTCCTCGCCCTACAATGTTTCATTTTTATTATTTTAATCGGTTTTTGAATACTAAGAAACTTTTTTTTATTATTTATTATATTTTCGATTTCATAAAAAGTTTGTTTTCAGTCGTCCATTTCTGTTATCAATGCCAGCTGCTCTCTTTTCTTGCCTGGCGTTTCAAGCAATGGGCTAGGCTTAGTGGTAAGAGAGGCTTCGGTTTCGTTAACAATATTGAAAACTGAATGAGATTAAATATCTGCTGCTTCAGCCGTTTTACGATAGAGCTAGACGACTTGAAATAAAAAATAACATTCCAAATTATTCCTATCGATTGACACTTCAAAGTTTTGTTGGCACAAACGAACAACGGTGAGTATTCAGTAGCCGCCATGTTCAAAACGGAAGTACAGGGAATGACTAATGTTCAATCGTTCACTATATATATATGGAGTTGTCACGTGTCAATAAACGAACTATAACAACGCAGATAAAAGCAAAATTCGCTGCCAAACAGGAAGAATCAGAGTTTGTATAACTATTGGAAAAAGAAGAAAACCATGTGTTGTGGATTACTACTTCCAGATATTCTCAGTGACATCTAGCGCAAAGCATTGTAAATAATTTCTATATTTCTGCAAAGTAGAAGAGAACAAGATTGCCGATTGGTTTTTTTTTATTTGTTTTTTTTTAGTCTTTGCATCATTAATAATCATTCACGTTTTTTTTATAAATGTATCTAAAAAGGCTTCGAACGTAGAAAATGACTTAAGCGGATGAGGAAAACTGATCGGATCCCGCGATTGTCGGTCGCTGACAATTCTCTTCACCGTCAAATTCTCTTCACCGAGGGGGGAGGGGGGCATGTTTATTATAGTAAGCAGAGAAAGAAGAATTACTATAAAAGGAAAAAAAAAAGCTGATCACTTAGTTGAACCTGGAAATCATTGCTGCAGAAAACAATATGGCAGCATTATAAGGACAAGGCCTGCACAGCCAAGTTAGAGGTATAATTTGGAACGTTTCACCGTCAAATTTGTAACAGTAGCCAATCTTCCTAGTAATTCAGAAATACACATTCCATTACCCTGACTCTTAAAAGAGTGGAAAACATTCCAAATTATACCTCTAACTTGGCTGTGCAGGCCTTGTTCTTATAATGCTGCCATATTGTTTTCTGCAGCACTGAGTTCCAGGATCAACTAAGTGATCAGTTTTTGTTTTTTTTTGTTTTTGTTTTTTACCTTTTATAGTAATTCTTCTTTCTCTGTGCTTACTATAATAAACATGCTCCCCCCCCCCACACTCAAAAATTACTTTTATGGAAATCAAAAGCAGAAGTTGACAAGAGATTCACCCACCCATCATGGAATTAATAAAGTACAACTATACCTAAGTTGGCGCTGGTATTCCACACAAATTCCATCTGCCTCTTTTCAAGACGAAGTTTCTTATCTTGATAATCAATTCTCCCAAGAAACAAGCCATCGAATCCCATCTAAAATTAAACACATCCATAATTATTAATAAAAAGCTTCTTTTTTTTTTGTATTTATTTATTTTTAAAATTGTAGGAAATAAACAGATTTTTAACAGGAAATAAACTGTTCTTAGGGAAACAGATTTCTTTAAACTTTATAACAATAATAATAAATAAAAAACTACTTTTGTAGTTCATTTATAGTTATAAATTCAAATAAACTATAAGGAAATAAATAAATAACAAACTATTTTATTAATTTAAAAAATAAATAACTTAAATAATGATAAATTTCAAGATATTAAAAAAATCATAGATAAATATTATGTTACCTTTTTTAGCAGTTTTCCTATTTATTTCCTTGTTTTTGTTCTTCATTTATGTAATAATAAAGAATTAAGCACCTTCCCCCCCTCCCTTCCCAGAGCATATTTCTGGAAGAACACTTTTGACAAAAGCGGATTAAAAAATACCGAAACCGAAATAATTTAAAAGAAGCCCTTTTTATATTGCGCCTTAAGATTTATTGATATACGCACTTCCGGCGGAAACTTGTTGCATCCGCCATTTCCGGAGTAATGTTTTCAGCTAGTGTAACATTTCACAAAAATGCCCAACGTTTGTTGTGTTTACAGATGTGCTAACTCGAAGCGTAACGGGATGAGATGCTTCAAGTTCCCATGGGAGCCACAGCGGCGACTGCAGTGGGCGAAAGCCGTTAATCGGCGAGGGAAAACTGGAGAACTATGGCAGCCAACATATTCCAGCGTTGTTTGCGAAGTGCACTTCATAGCTGGTTCGTAGAAATTTACGTTTAGAATTACTTAGATATTAAAACTATACCGCATTTATGCTCATACAATAATCTTCCTTTTTAGGACAGCCTTCGAGTGACCCGAATCATATAGATTTCGTTCCCTCTTTATTCGATTACTCGAAGCCAACAAAAGGTAGAAGTAAAAACAGGTATGTTCAATTTTTAAAAAACGAAAATTTATTTTTGTCTTTTATATTTTACCAGATTTTAATAATGAAACATTCCATATCTTTTTAATGCATTATTATTTTTTTTCTATTACAAATGACATTTAATAATTTAATGATGTAATTATCTTTAAGCAAACAGTTATTAGATATTTCGGGCTTTGCTGAAGAACTGGTTACCCGAAATTGTGATGAATTGGCAAACGGAACGGAAACAGAATCATATACATTACACAAAGGCATGTATAAAAATTTTTAGTTAGTGATAATAGAAGAATTATTAATTAATTATTAATTATTGTTCATTTAAATAAACATTATGGCTAATTTGTAATTTTAGATTACATATTTTAAATAGTCTTACAATAATATATTGGTATCATCGAAATTTTAAAAAAAAATCATAAAGTTATTAATTGGAAAAATATTTAAAAAAATTAATTGCAATAAGAATTACAAGTATTTATAATTCTTATTTGTAACATAATAATTGAGATGCGTTCACGATATTGCTACAGCCTCATCTGAGTGTAAGATAAGTAAAATTTAAATTTTTATGTGAGTAACAATCATTTTAAATCATTATATTTAAAAGATATCCTTTATTTATCTAGCTTAAACAAATGCTAGATAAATATTAACTTAAAATTAAATAAAAATCAAAATAAAATCTATTCCTATCAATAAACGACGAATTTATAATCTACATAACATTAAAGACACGTTTAAAACTTCAATGACAATAAAATAATAATTTTAACATAGAATTACTAATCAAAGATCGATTGATTACTAATGTATATAATTACTTATGTAATACTGATCTGATTACATATTTATAGCAACTCAAACAAAAGATCTGCCTTGTCAGAAATGCCTTCAGTTAGAGAAGAAAATTAACCGTTTGCAAAACACCAATCTTACAATTAAAAGAAAACTTCAGGTAAGCTGTAGGTTTAGAGAAGAACTGCTGAAAATAGTTTTTTACCCAAAAATAATTTTAATTATATTTTTAATTATTAATTTTTAATATCTTATAATCTCTCGTGATTCATTATTAACCCTGTTCATTCTATGGGCCTGTCCATTACGGCTTCAAAGCCAGGGACATATATAAGATTGATTTCGGAGGGGGGAGGCAGACGCGTAGCCAAGATTTTGTTAGGGCAGGGGGGTCCATTACATTAAATTTCTATAAATGACTTTGCTTTCTTTAAATGAAAGTTTAAAAGTAAAATAATCATAATACTGAAAATCTACGGCGAGAGTAGGCTCTTTGAATTTATACACTTGAATATATACATTTTCTTTTCTTTTTTTCTTCCCTGAAAGGGGGCGGGGGCTACAAGTTAGAAATTTGAGCAGCAACAAAAAAAAAAAAAAAAATAACTTACAAAAAAAAAAAGATTTCACATAAATAAACAAATCACGCATTTGTTTTTGTCAACAGAGGGAATCGAGGGACAGCCGTTTCGTCCTTAATAGGGACTCTTCAGCCCTATCCACTCTCCTGGATGACAAACCCAGGAAGGCGTGAAAAAGAAATGAAAATCACCTTCGCTCCCAAAACTGATTCCCGAATAAAATATATCAACAAATAAAAATAAGTTCGAAAATGCACATGAAAAACCTTTAGTCAAACAATCGTTAGGATTCAAAGGCATTTCTTTGAAAAAATCAAACTTCAGAGGCAAAGTAATTACAAAAAAAAACCTTGTCTTGAAAATTTCGTAGACACCAAGATCCCTTTATTGAACCGGAAAAAAGAAAGAAAGAAATTACGGCTACTCTGTACATTTTGAGATTTCGGAGAGTATACTCGCCTGCTTCAAGCTGTAAGTTGAGAGTAGAACGAAACCGAAAGATCAAAGAAAGGGTGTTAAAATATAGACTAGGCCACAGGGACAGAGGTTGGATAAAAACCTTGTGATACAAATAAAATTATATTTATACGTTTTTAACTGCATTTTTCTATGACTTCCATCTCAGGTTATCAGTCTATTATAAACCGCATTAGCTTCCTTTTCAGTTGTCGCCCTCTAGTGGTGAAATGCTAGAATTAAAGGACAACCCCATTTTTTTCATTTACATAATTACGATAATAGATGTCATTCAATAATAGAAATTTCTTAATAGACAATAATAGTTGAAATGTAAACTATTTATGCAAGAATAAACAAGATTTTAAAATGGAGTTTTATGAAATACGTTAAGAACAGGGCCATCTTTAGAGATAGACGAGTAAGATACAGCCGAGTAACTACAGCCCGGGCCTGTATCTTTTTTTTTTTTTTTTTTTTTTGGGGGGGGGTCTCGATGCCAATATACAAAATATATATATAAAAGTATAAAAAGAAAAAAAATATTGAAGAAAATATATAAACATCAAAATCATTTTATCGAAGTAAAATTATTAATAAACAAAATGATTTTATAATAGCAACCACAATGTACCTAGCAAACAAAAATAGCAACCATAAGGGCCCTTCAGAGGGCCTCGCAAATGCTAGGGATGGCTTTGGTTAAGGATCCACAGTTTTCTCAATGTAATTGTCGAAATGGTTGACTTTAAGTAGTTATTAAATCGTGAATTGGCTAGAAACATTCAATTGCTCTATCTTTTCTATTCTTAGAATTATAAATTCAACTGTGACTCATAATGAAAAACTCTTTGTAATTTAATTGTAGGTTTTAGAAAAAGAAGGAAAACCAAAGAGACGGAGGAGAAAAAAATAGAGAAAAACATTCAAGCGATATTATCTATTCTTAAGTCAGGTAAAGAACAATAAGAGGTTTGTAATGAATTTTAAAAGGCCAGATAGTTTACTCGTCGTAATGTAATAATAATTTATTACTTATTTATAGAAATTAATCTTACTGTGAAATTGTAGTTATTTAAAACTAAATGAATATTTTTTTAAATTAACATTTGTTATTAAGTCCATTTGAATAATAATCAAAAAATATAAATACGATTTTCCAGACTTGATTTTCCAGATCTCGACCAGATTTGAAAAAGATCGGTAGGTCCGATCGAAACCTGGTCGAGATTTTAATGAGTTTTAATGTTTTTTAATTAATGTGTGTCTGACCTTTTTTTAAAACTACACCATTTTTAATATGCTATATGCTTTTATTATGTTTATTTTAAATTTAAATTTTTATTTCTTATTTTAAAGCCTAAATTATTTCTGAAAATGTATGGATGTATTTTTCTTTTCCTCTCCTTGCTTATATTTTTTTTTAAGAAAAATATATTTCCTCCATTAAGATTCATGATTTGGAAATTAAAACCAGTTTTTGTAAATTCCATTTCTAAAATGATAATTTTTTGCTTATAAAAATTGATTTAAACTGCTTTAGTTTATTTAATTGCTTTTAATTATAAAAAAGAGAGAGAACTTATTTTTACTGATTATTACTGATTATTATTTTACTGATTATAAAATTTCATATTTTGTGAAATGTGGTTTTTATTCCCTTTCTTTTTATTAGGTTCGAGAAGTGTCGTAGATTTCTACCGTAACAAAAAAACAAACAAACAACAAACAAACAAACAAAAGGCAATCTGCATCAAATCAAAAAGTGGTCGATTTGATCCGAAATCAACACCTACACAATAAAAGGAATGTGAATAGCGAAGAATTACGAACAATAAAATATTAGTGTTATTTTCAAAAAGCCATTTTTATTTATTTTTATTTTACTTCGTTTTGTGAAACAACGATGACTATACAACTGTAGATCAACGTGTATTTGAAGGCAAATGTCTGAACATTGTATTTCAAAGCAAAGAACTGTTCAAGAACTAAAGTAATTTAGTCCTTCGTTTGCAGTCTGTACATTGGCGCCATCTGTAGTTGATAAACTGAAATGAGACTCCTCACTTTAAATTCTGATATTAATTTTAAGAGTTTGTTACTAATAAATATTAAAAGCCATTTAAAAAAAACCCAAACAAACAAGAGATATGTACATATTTTATGTCAAGCATTATAGCAAATAATGCTTTATTAAAAGAAAAAAAAAATAGTTACTATTAAAAATCATTGGCGGTAAATATAAAACAAACTTTAAAAATTCTTTTTTATATATTTTTATATATTTTTCGTGTTTCTCTAAAAAACCAACTTACATATGAGGAAGAGTTAATCCTAAATTAATTTGGATTCTCTATTTCAAATCGATGTTCCTTTTTATTTAGAAACAAGTGTAAATTTTCTTAAAATGCCAAAAATTTAAACATAACTAACATCTTATAAATAACTTCTTCAAAAAACACACAAACACCTATGGCAATATTTCGACTTCTATTTTCAATTTTTAACAATGAATTCGCTTGTGTATTAACGTGGTGATATCACGTTATAAGTTGTTTGTTTGAGAAGTTATTCTTGTTTTGTATTATTATTTTTCATTTTAGGATAAGGAGACGTGTTCTCCTTTCCAAAAGGCATGAATAAGGCTTTGAAAATAGAAGTCGAAATATTGCCATAGGTGTTTGTGTGTTTTTTGAAGAAGTTATTTATAAGATGTTAGTTAAGTGGAAATTTATTTGTTCGAATTTATTCTCTACCTTTTACATTTAATTAAATTGATATTATTTCTCATTATATCAAAATAGTTATGATACTGTAGTATTTTTGATATCCAGTAACAATGGATGTTATTATTTTGATATCTTTATTTGGATATCTAATAATGGATATTATTTGGATATCTAATAAGCTACAACCCTTTTTTCTGCTTCTTTACTAATAAGTAAGATTTTTTTTATATTAAAATCTCTTACAATAACCTTAATAATTATTCGTATAATTCTGTAGCTCTTTAATATTGGTCAATTTAACATAAGATTGTCATATCAGCGTTTCTAATATTCAAAGCCGGGGATTGTTTCTGCAGATTATTAGAAGCATAAGTAAGCTTCGGTTGTTTAGCCCGTGTGTGGGAGGATAGGGAATGTAATTGAAATACTGATGCTTCTCGGGTTACGATGGGGTTACATTCCGATGAACTTATCAAAAATAGAAAGTAGCGTATGTCGAATGTGATATGATAAATACCAAAGTAAGATAAATATCAAAAAAGTAAATAAGAAAAAAAAAAACTACTGCACTGAATAAATAAATAAATAAATACTGTGAATACTAGTACTTGGAAAATAAATAAACGAATACAATTTATCCTGTCAATACATGTGTAGTATTGTATAAAAAAATAGTTTTCCATCTGTACATGAAAACACTGATACCTAAATGCTGTCGATGGTTGAAATAACCGTAAAGCAGAAATAAGCCACAAAGCTATTTCAAGATAAAGACTAACATCAAAATTCAGTATCGTATTTTTCTTTTTTATTTTGCATTAATTACAGGCCTAATTCCTTTGTGTATTTTAATTCTTCCATCTAAAGTTGGAGGTTTACATGCTAACTACATAGTAATAGTGTGATATGACACGATTCGCTAATTCCAAAATTTTTTTAATGATATTAATGAGAGAAATGTAGATATCAATTTTAAAATGGAAAAAGAGTTCACCGACACTTTAAACTTCTTGGATGTCTGTTTGATAAAAAAAAAAAAAACAATAATTTGTTTTTGAGACATTACAGGAAAGAATCACAAAGTGGCCATATTGTAAATTTTATATCGGGTCATGGTGTTTACAAAAATAAGGATATTAACAGAATTGATAGAACCACAAGTTCAGGTAAGGAGTTCAAAAATGAGTTAGATAAAATGAAAATTATATTGAAGAAAAATGGCTGTGGAGAAATTTTTACTAACTGGGATCAAAGGCAAACCAGAAAATCAAAAATCCAGGCAATATGGGTAATAAGCAAAACAAATCCTTAAATAAACAGACCGTTTATTACGATAAAAAAACTATGTTTTTTAGCTTCAACGCCCTGTGACACTCTAGTAAAGCTTTCTTAAACTCGACAAAAAACATTTTATTACCATAATTTATTGTATAATCTATGCAGGAACTGTACATTTAATCAAAGTAAAAAGCGAAAGTTTGGTATACTTATAGTTATGTTCTTGTTATCATAGTTAAAATTATTGTCTTTGTGAACATTAAATAAAAAAAAATGTCAAATCTGATCCGGATTATCCGGATCAACGAGGGCCGGATAAACGAGGTTGTAGTGTACTCATGAACATCAATTGGTGAGACCAAGTGTTTTCTAAGAGACATCCTAGAACAGCTGCTTCACGCATCTGTTTGGTGATCATCAGCTAGGTGTAGACACCAGTAAACAGCAAGGTCTCAGCAAAGTACGAAAATTCATTGAAGCCGGCGGAATGCTGGCACATGAATTTTTTAAAACTTGTTTTTAATTGCGAATTTCTTGTTGTTTATTTCTTGTTTTGGAGGCTCCACTTTGATTACCACGAATGTTCTATTATCCTCGGTACTTACAGTTCAGTTCATGAAAGAAGAGCTTTTGATGATGTAATATCTTAAAGATTGATGTTTCCAGGACGCAATAGCGCCATCTATTGCTAAAATCCGTAACTGAATCTTATTACGAAAACATTCTGGATTTTTGTATTTTCTACAGTTACGAATACATAACAATTAAAATTGAAATACTTAAAAACGTTTCACACTATTCCCATTGCTTGGCTAGGCAAAGTTTGTCCTTTCTTGGTCACGCTTATGCGATCACAAAACGACGCCATCTTGGACTGACTGCTCGGAGTTTATGTTGATGACTGGTGACGTTGGTTCCAGACAAAATCGATCGCTACGTAATGACCATATATGGCTAACCCCCCCTTTTTTAAAAAAAAAAAAAAAAAAAAAAAAAAAACACTTTAAAAACCGCTGCTTACTGCCAACTACTCTTTACTGATGATCGCCAAAGAGCGTGAAACAGCTGTTCTACGATATGAATACACACTTGATCTCCCCCCCCCCACTGCTTATGTAATCTTTGTATTTACGTTTCTTTCTTAAATTTAATTGGAATCTGCATCAGATTATTAATTCATTTGCTTATGAAAAACAGAAAAGAATTGAAAGAAACAACAAGATTTCCCCAGTCTAAAGGGAATAGGATATGTTCTTTAACTTTTGTTAGCTATAAGAATACCACTCACCTGTGCAAAGATGGACGCCTGTTCCCTGGAGTGTCCAAAGGGATCTATCTGCCACCCGATCTTGGGAATTGCACATTTCCCAAAGATGTCCTGTAATCTTCGGAAACCCCACGTCATCTGATCAATAATGGCGTTGTAATGAGAAGCCCCTTCGTCATTCATACTCCATCCACCCCCAATGAACTCCAGCTGACCTGGGCAAAGCAATTGGACAATAGGTTAATAGACTTTCTGGAATAGACTAAAGAAGAAAGGACAGGAAATAATGAATAGAAAGATATGAAGACACGTCAACATCAGTCGAAAGAATATGGAAAAATATCACTGAATAAACAATCAATATTTATTAAAACTTAATAAATTACACCAAAGTCTGTCTCAATTTACTACGACTTAAAATAAGAGAGATCTATAAATAGGTTTTTTTTAGTTGTTTGTTATATAATATTTCGTCAGTAGAAGAATCTCCTATAAAAAAGTATAAATGAAAAATGTTAATAATTAAAAGGTTGAATAAGGTTGTATATTATTTTTTTAACTGTGTGGATTAATTTCGGTTTAATGCTGTCAGTTTTATCTTATTTATTATATAGTGTTAAAATTATTTATTCCAACAAAGTTTTCCATAATATATAGTTTTAAGCTGAAAGTATTTAAATTATAGTTACTTAAACTATGAAAGATTACTGATTTGTTGTTAACTAATATGTTTTGTATTCGTTCAGATATAAAATTAAGACAGTTTGTCCTTCATGCGTGAAAAACTATAAAGATTACAAAAAGCAAAATTGTTTTTGGAATTAATGCAATAATTAAATATTTCTAACTATGTCTTATTATAGAGTACTACTTTTTTTACGGAAATAATACAGTATTTAATAAACAAGTATAGTCTACTGTCGAATGCTTTCGTCATGAAATTAAAATAAAAAAACTGCAGGTTTTACAAATTTGTATACAACATTTGTTAAAACGACTTGAGAGATTAGGCGGTTTTTCAACCATAAGGCCTGTTTTACATGTTCTCAAAAACTTGCCACTTGCAGCTTGCCAAAATAGATGTCGCTTTACACAAGGGAGTAAACTTACAGTGACAAGTCTCGTTTTGCTCTCGTTGATATCGCTATCAAAATGCTGTGCAACGAAGTTGCCGTTACTGTGCAACGAAGTTAATTCTCAACTCACCCTACTGCAGAATTAAAAAAAAAACGATCCCGCAAGAGAAGAAAGTAGTGGATGAAGTAATGGATGGAAACACGAACCCCATCAGATTCCAGCGGTAAGTTATTCAGATTCCAGCGGTAAGTTATCAATTAGTATTTCAATTACATTTTTCTGCCGCTAGGCGTGCTGGTGTCGAGTTGCTTCTAAAACTTGCCTGACGTTAGATCTTACCCTAATTAGAGCAAGTGAGAGATTTTTCGAGCAACTTGAGGCAGGTTTTTCGCGAACATGTAAAGCAATCCAAGGAGAACATGGCAAGTGTGGGGAATAAAAATGTATTAGGGTGCTTCTATAAACTAAACGGTTGTGGTTAACACGTAATTTAGTACGATGACGTAAGGACTTGTTCATGATCAGAATAGGCTACTTTGGGTCGGGTTAAAATATTTATGGGTAAGAAAAACAGATTTTAAGTTTAAAAATAATAATAGTCAATTAACTTCCGGTGCGGACGGTGACCTTTTTCAGTTACATTTCCGCATACTGAAGCGAAATATTGCATTGTAGCAACAATTAAAACACTTTCAACTCATTTTATAACGACAATGCTTTCGTTGCAATGCAACGAATCTTGTCATGGATATTCTCTGAATTAAAAATTTTCATTTACCCCCCCCCCTCTCTTTAAATGAGATTTGGTGAGAGTTTGCCGGAATCCCTCCTCTCCCGTTTTGAGCTCACTAATTAATGGATGGGTTCATCGAAGTGAGGAAAGTTTCAAAAGCAGTATTTGATTATTTCTTCAAATAGAATAAAAATGAAATATTTTAATTCGCAGAAATGAACTCACCTTCTCTGACTAATCGTCTGACAAGGAGTCTTGTAGTAACATCTTGTTCCTGCCACCATCTCCAAAAGAACGCTGTCTCCACATAAATGAACTTTTTCGAAGGATCTTGTTGCAACTGAACAATTACGGAGTCCAAGATGTATTGGACTGATACCATCGCTACGGTGTTCTTAACTTAGAAAGAGAGTAAGAAGAGTATTAATTCCATTCATTACCTATCAATTAAATTGTACAACTATATTAGAAAGTAAAGGTAATATCAGCGGAAATGTAGAAATTCTTAACTAAAGGAAAGGAAAAGCAGCACTTGAATAAAAGGAGAAATTGCCTTTCTGATTAGATTATGGGAAGGAATTGGGAACGGCCGTTTCGTCCTTCTACGGACTCATCAGCCCAAAATTTGTGTAGAAATTCTTATAAGGGCAACTTTATATATACAGGGTGATTCAAATTCCCTGTATAAACTTTAAAGGTAAGCCAGGAATACAAAGAACAAATCGTATTCATAATGGAAACATATTTCCGCAAATACCACACGAATGTGGTAGAGGGCTCTGTTTGGCAGCACAATAGTTGGACAGTGTGAGCCATCGTCATTTGATATATTGATCCTACTTTGTATGAGTAGGATGCATTGCTTCGCTAATGCTGAGAGGGCAGATATGCACCTAGCCTATGGAGCAGCGACCGGAAACGGACGAGCCACCGTACGATTGTATCGTAACAGTATTTTTGCACATGCTCGGCAATCCGTGCATCGACGTTGTAAGGCGTGTTGCAAAGTTGATGCAAAGAACATTGAGCCCCTGCTGTGGGGCAAGTGTACTCGTTAATGTCATATTGCAAACATAGGGCTACAACATGTTGTTTAGCTTGCTTGTTATTTTTTTATTTCCGAATCTTAGTATACCTTCTAGCACAATCGGATGGCGTTTGCGGATCACTATGAGTACGGTTTAAATTTTATATTCCTGAAAGTTTCTAAATGGAATTTTGAATCATCCTCCATTCATACTACATGTGTATGTGTATTGTATATTAAAGTTTAAAAAAAAATATTATTTTTATGTACATTAAATATAGTATACTTTAAATATATTAAGAAAGAACAGGAGAAATGTTAATGTTCGTACATGCATACCTACCTACCTACATTTATTTACATATATGCCAACCATTATGGTAGTTATATTGAATATTTTTTTTCCTTCTCAAACGTAATTCTGAATGTTTAAGAAGCATATTCTAAACATTGTTTCTAGATTCCTAAATCTACTCCATACAGCAATGTAATTCATGTATCTCATAAGCAAAGTTCTCTTTGAAGCTTATATTGTATCAAAGAAAACGGGCTAGTGAATTTGGTAATACCCAATTGATGAAATAAGAAAGAGATTAAGTCACACATGAATTATTTCTATTTCTATTTTGTGTTGAAATGTAATGTACTGCGGGTGGCATTCCCAATGTCACATTAGCTGCCCGATGCTTCCCCGCATGCCTCAAGCTCTCCGCTCATAGACTGGTTTAAGGAAAAGCACTACTTCTCAATGAGACATTGGGCGTGTCATCCACAATATGTCTTTTCGAATCAGTCAATTTATTGTCTGGATAGGTATTTTTTTTTTATGCTTTGCTTTCCCATATCTATTGCCTTACACTGCATTTCTTCACTGGTGAACTATTTTCGATTACCTTTATTACTTGTTAGAGTTGCAGCATTCAGCACAAAATTGGAATAGCGACGATACGAAGTTCATTATTGTGAAAGGAAAGTTTTACTTGATTTAAATCTGGGATTCAAAATGATCATGGATTATTTATTGTTAGATTGATTCGATACAGAACATAAAGTGGATTTGTAATCATTACTATTGTTCCATTTCGAAATACTTTTATCAAGTAACAGCACTATTTTATATTGTTACCAATTAAGAGATTAAAAACAAATTTTAATCAGGGCTTCTAAAATTACAGTCAAGGGTTAATAAAGTTAAATTTCAATAGTAAGCCAATGATTAATTCATGACCTTTAGACAATTTAAAAAAGATTTCCCTTGCTCGAGATAAATCTAAATGCCATAAACTTTCTCGTATTTATCGCAGCTGTCGCGTTATAATTATAAATTGAAAGTCCCCATGTTACAGTCGAGAAATGGACTATCATATGAGAGTGTTAGAAACAATTCTTCTTTGACTTAAATGCTGTTTTAGACGTGCCATTTAAGTAAGCAATGGTAATGGCAATATGAGGATAGATTGCCAATGAATAGAAAGCTTTGAAACTCTGTATGACAAGCTTTCATAGTTACTCCATCAAACGAAAAATTTACACTTATCAATTATGGGTGAGAATACTTCGGTTTACTTATTAAACCAAAATAAGCTTTTAATTTACTTCTAATTTAATTTTAATTTAAACAGGAAATACGCATTTCACTTTTTCAGCTTTTTGTATATCTTCGTTTTCAGTTTCGACATTTCTCGTTAAATCTCGACCAGCAACGATATGTTTTCGAGAATTCAATCGGCTTGCTGCTTCAGATTTTCAGGCCGAATTCTGCTATGATTTTGGTTAATAATGTAGCTTTTTCTGGAAGCATCCACGAAAACATAGGGAAAAGATTACCTTTGTTCGTGAAATCAATTTTGTAGTCAGTAATTTCGATTAAACAGATAGAAATGCTACTGGACTTCAAAGTTCTACAATTCGACACCAGGTGCGCTGCGGTCAGATTGCTGCTGCAGATGGACGGCAATCTGTTCTATATTAGAGCAGCGGAGGTAAATTCTTGGCCATAACCTGATGGCCATCCGATGACGTACAGATTGCCTACTTAAATGGCGCATCTAAACGGTCTCAAGAGATAAGAAAACCAATTCGAAAGGCAAAGATTATTCATATTTTGAATTGTAGATAAATATTTAAGCTTTGAAGGGGATGCAACCGTGGCACAATTTAGAAATATTCTTTCAGACTTCTTGATTTTAAACGAAATGTTTTCGTCTGACAATAATTTTTCCTATTTTCCTATATTCCTTTTTTTTTTTTCATACACTTTGTTTTTCTTATGCAATTATTATCCATTTATTCAACAGCTATCAATACCTTGTACTGTATTTGTAATTCTTTTTCTAATACCTAAAAACAATAACGAAAACGATTGAACATCTGAAAGTGGAATAACAATTTAAAAACACTCGTAAACAGTTTTAGGCCATTTTCCGCCTTCTCCACGTGCCGGGATGTTGATGTCACATTGTAATTATTTCAAATCCAATGACTTTGAAAAAAAAATAGTATTTAGCAGAGCTGCCACACGAAATAAAAAATAATTTGTTGTTTTCGTTTCAGGCAAAAATTGTTTCCTGTTTTTCGTTACTTTTTTGTTACGCCAAGATCTAAATTTCGTTTACTGTTACGTTTAATATTATAATGAAGTAATTAGGCAAGAAATACGAAAGGTTATTTATTTATTTATTTATTTATTTAGTGTAAATAATTTACTTTATATACAACTTTACATTAGATATATTTATATTATAATATTGTGATGAGTTTTTACATTTATATTTACATTTATTTGTATTTATCCTATATGTTCTATTTTTAACTTATTCATTTATTTATCTAATCAAATCACTTGTTCAATTTCAAATTCCAAACGTTAACGTTTATTTCTATTTTGTTTACTTTTAAATCCCAACGGCTGGAAGGGCTCCCATCATGCACCTTAATTTAAATCCTTCTGTTAATTTCAGTTATTATTTAAACCTTCCAATCATCTGTTAAAGCCCTCCAGCCAATCAGCAATCACTGTAAATAAAGCTATAAAAACCCTTGCTCTCCCTCAATAAAAGAGAACCCGTTCTGATCCAGCATCAGTCTCGTTCTACCTTATTCCACGAACCAAGACACCAGCAAAAATCACCATAATATACGGTTATATTTCTAAATTAAAAATTATTTATTATTATTATTATTATGTTTGTATGTTTCAAACCTTGGGTTTCCCCAGCAAAAACAATATGGCGGGTCAAGGACCAAAGCACATATTGCCAATTGTATTATTATTATTATTATTGTTATTATTTTAAGTAAATAAATTTCCTCACTCATGTTTAGAGATTACATATCATCTTTAAATCCTTTATTAACAGGTGCATCGGAATTGTCATGATTTGATGGGGGAGAAAATAAAACTTAATTTAAAAAAATATTAATTATTATTCATGATATCGTTTTATTTCAATAATATGACTAATTCATTTAGTACTGTCGTTTTCATGAGTAATTTATTTAAATTGTCGTTTTATCTTTTACCATCGAGTCGCCCACCCCCACCACCCACCAATTTTAAAAAATGGGAGAAAAAAAATCATTAGGGTTAATTTTCCGCGAAAAGTGATAAAATGCAGAGGAGAGGGAGGAGTAAAGTACGCTGCGTAACGTTTTCCGTTACTACTGCGTGTAACGTTTTTCGAGTTAAATTAATCAAAAGTCATTCCGTTATGTTCCGAGTAATGTTTTCCGCCACTGGTATTTAGATAATAATGTAGTTTTGTTTTTCTGAGGAGATTCTGACAAACCGTCTTTTATTTTGTTTATATTCTGTTCATGTTTCAATTCTTACAATACTTCTGCAATGAAACTTAAGTTATTTGGTCAAATATTTGATACTGGTAATTTAATTGTAAACAATAAATAATAATAATAATATTTGTATCACAGCTGCCAGTTCTTTAGCTGGTGTTGGCCTTCAAACGCATCGAATTCTTCCCAAGAATCTAGGATGTCGTAATGTATCGGCGCAAAATATGTGCTGATCCAAGCAGTGCGGTTTTTTGGAGTTGACCGATGGAAATTTTTCATAATAATAATAATAATAATGAACTCTTAGTTCAACGTTACTTATGATATTCCAGTTTTACAGGTTGTATTTCAGAATGAATTTTTTTTTTAAAGTGTAATTTTGAATTTACTATTGTCAGCGTCAGGATGAAAATTGTTAATAAAACCTCTTACCTCCAGTGTAATATTGATCCACTGTTTTGAGCCAACCGACATCATCGTGAGTGTGACATACAATATGAACATTCAATTTATCTGGTTTTATCTCTGGGCAATTCTAGACATTAGATATACAAGAATAGATTAGTTATAAAAAAAGAAAAAAAGTTACTTTAAATGATTTAAAAGGTTAATGTTTTTGAACAAAGATTACACTTTTTATAACTTTTTTTTTGGCCGTGATACAAAATTTACCTTTGGCCCATACTTTCAAAATATAGTCAGGACATGAAGTACAGTCGAACCGCAATATTCATTAAATTTGTTTTTAATCCTTCTTTTTATTGAGAAAAAGTTGTTAAAAGGTAAGCGTAACAAGCACAGAAGAAAGATGGAAACATACAAGCCCACTGCAGAATTCGAACCCAGGTCACAGCCATATAGCAGTCCTTGACCATTCGACCTGCCCGAACTGCCACGTTTGTATATCAAACAAACTCCTCTCACAGATTTACCTACACTTTTATAAAGGGAAATCTTAGAAGTTATTTTTCGTAACCAATCTTTATACTTCAAAATTTTAATTAGTCAACTAAAGGAATTTTGTTTTTACGTATTCTCTTAATATTCAAACTTATAGAACTAAATTGTATAAATTTCACTTTAATTAGAAAACAAAGTTTTTGATAATTATATAATATAATTATGAACTGTACAGGGCTCCATGAATTATTGCAATTTTAAAAAAAAAAGTAATTTCAGTGCATGATGTAAAGGCTCTCGTAATGGTCGAGGGATGTAGAAGTGATCAACTAGGCCGTGATCGCAAGGATCTCAGTTCAAATCCTTATTAAATTATAGGAGTTTCTTTCACTGTAACGCCATCAGAGGACATAAGAATCACCCGAAGAAGTCTTCAGAGCCTGCACTTGAAATTTAGTCCTACACTTACATGGTGGACGATCTACGTGAAGAAGAAAATGGTATTGAAAAACCAAGAAAGTTAAAAAAAAAATACGTAGGGAAAATAGTAACTACTGTCCACTGAGGACTGGCAATAGAACGTGAAACAGTTGTTTGGAGATGTCACTATTGCACCGATAAACACTAGGTCCACCTATTAATGTTTTTTTAAAAAAATACTATATTAAAAAAATTAACTATTTACTTGGGCTTGTGTTTTTTTATAATTTTAAAACTAAATTACAAGGCGGAATTATTAAATAATATTATGTTATAATGAAACGAAATTTGTAGTTATTGATACCAACTGCTGACCATCTGTTCTAACCAGATTCAAGATTACCAAGGAAAGTTCAAGAACTATAATCGAAGGGAAAATTAAAATTGTTGTATTAATAATTGAGAAATCTTCCAGATGTTTCTAGAAAACTGAGATTTTGATGAAACACATTAAAATAAAAAATATCAATAAATTAGTGAAACAGATTCTGCTTGAGTTTGTCTCTGAACATTTCTAAAAAGCCAGGTGCTATTAAGAATAAAATTTTAATGAATCTTTATTTGTATTTAAGAAAACATACTGAGAGAACTTTTCGCCTTAACTTTGTCAACTGATGGAAGCTGTAAGACAATTTTCAGGGATAAAAAGATAGTATTTGACAGTGTTGCTAACACAGATTCACAAATCTCAGCCGTGGGTAACCAAATGAACGTACTAAACAAGCGAAAAATTTTGTGTAGTTTTACTAGTAAACCAAAGTTAATACTGATGAAATATTCAAAACAACTTAACAATTCAACCCATTCGTTAAACGTGAAACTATTTAAAACCATCTTTACTTACTCTTTGGCAGAATTCCTCGTTATATTCTCCAAACGCGAAGCCGCTCACCACATGCACCCACGCCAAGGTAACGAGAAACACGATGCACCAGCCTGCTTTCATCTCTGATGGTCTCATTGCTCTTTAGCTCCTCTAAGCGCGACTCCTGATGGCAGCTTTTCCCATGATGCACCGCTCAGAGCCATGAAAGAAACTTATCAGGCCAATCAATCCGATGAATGCAAGATCATTTCGTCCCTGGCCTTAAGAATTCCACCTTCCCCTCTTCCATCAGTCATTAGGATAATGTGGGCCTGGAATCCTTTACAGTAATCCCAGTGTCTGTTATTGTGTTTGGACGTCTAATTCAATACTTCCTGCTTCGTTTCATTGCATCGTCATACGATAGAAAAGATCCATTAATTTTTTTATAGTGAAATTAAAAGGTGATTTCAATCGAACCTGAAAGAAATGCTTGTCAATCACAGCTGGTAATAGGCAAATATTGCTGATACTTCTTCTCTTACAGAAGGTTAAGTAAAACGTACTCTTCTAACCTTAACCTTCTTTAACGAAAATAAAAAAAATCAAAATGAAATTCCAAGCAACAATCTGTTATTTCAATACTAAAAGTGCATTACTTCGTGACTGCTAGTAAGGCTCTAATTAATTATTACTGGAAACCATTATTGAATAGTTTACACAACAACATTGTTATCAACAATCTTTGTAATATAGAAATTTTCATAAAATTTACTATTGAATATCAGATTGTTTGTTCTATTTTTAGGGAGCTGTGTCGTTTGCTCGCTAGGCTCGCTAACCCATCTCTTCCAAGAATTTTTTGATGTAAGTGTTTAATGGTTTAATAATTTTAAATTATCCAAAAGATAATTGCCACATTTCTTGTTTCATATTTTGTCAGATAGATTTCAACAAATTCACTCTTTCAAGGAGGTTATTTATCTAAATTTAATTAGCCTCTTAAGTTTAAAAATGAGATTCATCAACTTAATCAGTCTAAGTGTGCAAATAACTTTGTATACCTCTCTAAGGGACCGTTCAAGTAGTATGTAAGCAATGTTTTAATTTATTGTTCAATGGTTTTACTGTACAGTGATTTGGCAAATCTTACGTAAGCACAAGGAGGGCAGGGGTCTAAAATGACTAAAAATGTGCTTACGTAGTACTTGAACGGCCCTAATAACTTTTGAACTGGTGAATAAATTTTCTTGAAATTTGCTTAGATGATTACAGACAAGAGAGGGAGCTCACTTTTATACGTATTTGAAATTTTTGTCTAATACTTCCTGCTTCGTTGAGTAATTCGCGCGTGAAGATTTCGAAAAATGTTGCAAAAAATTAGTGGGAAGAGAAGGAATAAATTTTCTTAGTGCACGTGCCTATGAGTAAAATTAATGGGCTTATGCAACAAGAAAATAATCAGGATTTATTTTGTTTTTTTATCAGAAAAGATAAAACTTTTGTCTAATAGAAACAGTAGATTAGACACATACTAATCAAAATTAAGTGAAAACTTTTCAGTTATATCATTAACAAGACTTAAAAAGAAAAGAAATTTTAAAGAAGTATTTATTAAGAAAAGAAAAATAATTACTTTGTACAGCTTTACTGTTGAAAGTATCTCCTGAGTTTACAAATTCTCGTATTAAAATAAGACACTGAAACATGGAATCAGTGTATGCTAGTCAATTACAAAGACCTACGAAGAAAGTAAATAACTTTCGTCAAAATTTTAGCTGTTCTTCATTTTGTTTTGTTATGATTCAAAAATCATATTAAAAATCACAAAATTCCTTTTTCCATTATGCAGGTGTTAAAAAGTTCCACACGGCACATATTCACTTTTATCAATAAATTGCTTGATATTTCAAGAATTTGACAATTTAAGAAACAATACTTTAGCTAGTAGAATATTCAGTGTAAATTAAGTAAAAACAACTTTTAGGAACTTAAATTTTACAGGCCTGTTTTATCAATTAATCTAATAGCTTTCAGTATGTTTTTTTTTTTTTTTTACCCTTTGAAAAAAATAAAATTATTTTTATATATCTAAATCTTAACTTATCGTTCTCCATTTTGTAAATCTCCACCGTCTGTTTGTGCAGAAGAGGAATGTACTGTGGCAGAAGAGTAGATGCTTGAGTTGATCGACAGGTCGCCTCAGCATTAGGCATGTCGCATCTAAGTGTATAGAATTCTCTAAGATCAACTTCTTTACCCGTGTCATGTGCAGCGCTTGCATGCTGTCTCGCCAGCGAATTTCTCTCCACGTGTCAGATTTTGCAAATTGTATCTGCAGCACTATTTTCTTTACATAGAATTCTTTAGCAGGAATTTCATTACGTACTTTCACAGCCGTCATCATTGGGCCAATGCAAATCCACACACTACCATGCACACATGGCATCAACAGCAGTTCTCATAGAATGTCTGGGCTGGTATTGTTGGACCAGTATTTCTGCCTCCTAGGCTGAACGGGGACATTTACAAGCATATCCTTGAATCCCCTTTATCTGCATTGCTGCAGAATGTCTCGTTACACATCCGTCGTCAACTGTGGTTCAATGATAGGGCTCCTCCTCATTTCAGCCTCACTACTCGACAACATCTTAATTGCTCCACCCTGGCCGTTGCATTGACAGAGGAGGACCAAAACCTTGTCCTTCACGGTCTCCAGACCTAAGTCATGAGTGTACGCCACACGGGTTCTTAATGTACAAACATTGCGTGACCGCTTTGCGAAAAGGTGTACAATGATTCAGGGCCTGTTTGAGCATATCCGATAATCCTCACGGTGTGAAGCTTGTATTGAGACGAGCATAGTCCGTCTCAGATTTCTGTAAACTAGTGTTAATGATTAACAATTCCTTTGATGTGTACTTTCTGTTCGTTACGTCACGTAACAATAAATTTTACTTAGCATTATTCATAGTTGCTGCAAGCTAACAAGAAAAGCATAAGACTTATAACAATATCGTTGCAAGCTATTTAACCACTGTCTCCAGAAATGTAGGCGGATTATAGTTGAACATTGATTAAAATATACATTGTCCACGGGCAAACAATGTTTTAACTTCAATAATAGAAATCTTCAATTATTTTCTATCATTTCTTCATATTGTTTTCAAAATTGTAAATGTATACTGTATATTGAATGAGCTTTGAAGTCTTAGTATTCCAATAAGGCTTAACAAGCCAAAGTAAATAAAAGAAAAATTACAAAGAAATGACAGAAATTAACTTCAAAATCTTATTTTATTACCGAGATTGGACTCAGCCTTGTTCTTGTTCTCTTCAAATTCCTTTTGCCCCTGACAGACTCGTACGAGTTGAAGCATTTCTTTTTGCTTTGATTTTTTTGTTTTTCCTTTTGAAGGAAGTCCACTTTCGGTGAGAGTAGTTTCCCTTATCATTTTTGCACTTTCTGAGCGTTTCATCGGAGAGTGGATCTGGCTGATGAGTCCCCCAGATCACCGATGAAAGGTCATATATTTTTAATTTCTGCGTCGTTTCTTGCACTTTTATCTTAGAAATGAATCTCCATTTGAAGATTTTTCTTTCCAAACTGTCCATTTGTTTGTCTATACACACATCACGTTAAAATGGCTAGACAGGATTCCATAAAATTTGATATGTACCTTACCTATGGTCCAAATTAAATACAGGCTTATACCCACATGTTTATTGTTTATTTTTCTGTCCCCAAAATCCCTGGCTAAAAATGACTGGCATTTCTTTAAAATTTTCTACGATGTTTATTTATGTCCTTCTTAAAATCTGAACACAATTATTTTGTCTTTATCTCTATCTTCCATAGTCCACAAAATTGATGCCTAAAGCTGCTTATTCAATCTCTAGTATGCAATGGGATAGCTGAGTATATATCGAGTTTAAATATTATTTCTTATTTGGTAGTAACAACTTAATATAATTCTTGAAGTAATGTATCTCCAACATTAGTTTAAAATCATATGTCTTAGTTATCTTTATGTTAATTGCCGCTCTATTTTTAAGAACTTAAGAAAATGTTTTTAAATTTTCAATGATTTGAAGCTTTGTATCAATAAAGAAGTGGTTGCAAATGGATTTCGAAAATTTACTCTAAGGAAGCAGATATTCTTATCTCTTAGGATCTGTGGCTGTTGTTACTCAACGCTAGCAGCTACCCCTTTTGTGATTACGTTTAATATTCAAAAAATATATACTTTTTTTTTATATCGACCCTTTTACTAGTCACTTTTATATCATAAAACTCTGCGTATTAGTGTAAATTTACTTAAAGTTAAAATAACTTAGCTCACCAGATTTTGCCTGTTCTGAGGGAATTCTCGTCCGTTATTTTCGGTGACGAATTGTGATCGCCAACATCATCAACTTGTAGTCATTAGCACACTATTCGGCTTGTAAACATTGATAGCTTTACAAATTGCTTCCAAAGCTGCCTCAGGAGCACGCTTATTGTAGTAATATTAAAAGATGGCCACCAGACAAGCATGAATAATGTTCCTTACAATCCACCTACATTTCCATAGCTTCTCTTGACCACGACATTTTGAAAAATGGCGCTTTCTTCGCTGCTGTCGATGTTTTGGCGTGACGTCATTAATCTGCGAGTGTGTTATTGGTTGTTGTTAATGACCAAAGACAGATAAAATAGCACTGTATTCATTTCCAATCACAGAAAACAGAGAAGCAAAATACCGTCACAAAATGCTGTCTACAAAAAGTAAAAAACAAACTTTCAACACGTGATTATGGAAGCAAATTAGTCATTGTGGAACCATCATTTTATTTCTTAGTAAAAGTATTTTTTTTTTTTGCTTTATTTTTTTTTTTTACGATTCTTCCTTTCTTCCCCCCCCCTCCTATTTTCTATAATTTTAAAGAGATATCTGTAATGGAAACCGTCACCCCTTATCGATTGCTGCTTTTTCTTAATAACTCCAAAAATATAAACACAATGTGAACCGTCCCAGTCTCTTACCGATGACAACTCAAAGTGCGAATCCTAACTTTAGCTTTGTGCCTTGCGATTGATATCTTTCTTCAATTATATTTCAATTTCTTCTTTTCATATAAACTGTTTAGTCAATTAAATACACAGAAAATCAGTTCACGTTTTAAAATTAGAAATATAATTACAAAATATTAAATAAAAAAGATCAAGCTATAAAATAAAAATAAAACAGTAATATTAAAATCACATTTTTATCAAACAAAATAATTACAAAGCTTTAATATAATTGCTATTTTAAATGTTTTACATATTAAAACAAATATTGAAAGAATTAATTTCTCAGTTACTATCTTGTATTCTATTATGAAAAAATAAATAATTGTAAATAGATGACTAAGATTCAGTTTTTTTTTTTTTTTTTTTTTTATATACTTGTATTTATAAATTGTATATAAAAATATCAACATTATTATATCTTGAAGATTGAATCATAATTTGTACAAACTTTGATGGAGTTGAAAACCAACTCCGCAATTGTGTTTATTTACATTTTTAGTCATTTTTTTTTTAAATTTGAGATTTAATATTATTTTTAATTTTGATCGGATTGGTGTTTTATCAGAAATACTTTTTTTTTTAATTCTACGAATTGCTAGTTTATTTTTTTCTAAATATGTATATTACATCATCACAGAAATACACTTCACTGGATAAAAACTATTTAAATATGTTATATTCACCCACCATTTAATAGTCACAATAGAGATTTCTTAAGTTACATTACATCTTTCACAAATGAAGATATAAGGTACAGTTGGTCAACAGTGGCGCACTGGATGATTGGAAGTGGAGCACTGCACCCCTGGTGATAATAATTAAAGAAAGACAGTCTACTCATGCATAAAGTAATAACAGTCGATTTGTATATGTTCTGAGAAGAAAAAAAAATCTTTAAAATCAATTTCATAAAAACCTATCTTACTTAAAAAAAAAAATCTAAATATATCTACAGTAACAGTTTTATATAGGAATTGAATAGTCCTACAACAGTTGTATGATGATATTATGCATGAAAAAATTGGCGCATAAAATGTAATTGATCTGACGAAAGGTAATCTTTCGAAAGTACTATTTTGACCTTTATTATTTTATCGTGGAAAAAAAAAAAAATATCCAATCGAATGTATTCTGAGATGATTCTACATAAATATTTATTCTATAATAATAAATACGTGGATAATAAATTTCTCACAATTTCTACAAACTTTTTATATGTTTATTCTAATAAATATACGAGTACACATATATTTAATGAAAGTTTTTTTTGTCTCAAAGATACTTATTCATAATTAAAATATTTAATACATATATGGGCAGTTGGAGTTTTTATTTTTTATCAAAGTATTTTATAAAAATAGATCCTTTATTTATTTTAAATTATCCTTGAGTAATAAAAATCACAGAAGCATTAGAAAAATGGTTTGGAAATTAGGGCATTTATTTAACTTAAAAATATTTTTCCAGAATTCATTTTTAAAATGAATTTTAACTATACAATTAACAATAATTATAAATTTTCATTATTAATTGAATATGAATGTATTTTATTAATAGTATTTATGCTTGGTTTCCATACTTCAGACAAGTGTATCTCTAATTTTTCTAGATGAACAGAAGAATTTGGAAGCATAAAAAGTATTTTTGAAACATATTAGCTATCACTAATCCGGCATGACAGAAGTAATCAATTTTGCCGGATTGTTGATAGTTTCCTTAAAAATTTGTAAGAAGTAACTGCATATCTGCAATAAAGAAATAAATAGGCGAGAAGCATTAAATGCAAAAGAATAAAATTTTAATAACTAAATAGTAAACTATCTAAGTTGTGAATACTGTAATAGGGCATTAATGATATATGCACATGAATGATCACTACTAATCGCAGCGCCACAAGAAATCTGGTGGCAGGCAAAGTGTAGCTTACAATTATGCTAGCAAAAATTATGCCGGTTTATTGATAGTCAACTTATATAGAAATGCAATTTCAAATATAAATGAAATAGTATCTCGCTCATTTTTAGCCGAAGGTGATAAATATCTATTAGCCAAAACGATAATGAAGGATATATTTCACTATTCATTGAAATATTAAACTTCAAATAACGCTAATACGTCATGAATGGTCTGTTTTTTTGAACCATTTGCAACACTTGAGAAACACTGCTTTAGGACAAGTGTTTCAGTATTGTTATTGCTCTTCAGCTGTAGTTATGTCATTGAAATTCTGATTTGAAATCTATTTATAAAAAGACGTTTTTGATCAATCAACGAGAATCCATAATAAAATAAATTCTAATTCTTGAATCTTTCCACATATTTAAATCAAACAACTTTAAAATTAATTTTGTATGTACAATAATGACAGTAAATATATATGTTTATTTTAATTTTTTTTGTTCTTTGATTTGCTGTATAGAAATAAGTTGAGGAGATCAGTCACATTTCTTTTTATTACATTTTCTGAATGAATATGAAAGACTTTTTTTTTATTTTATATACATAAAAAAATATATTGCTCATTTTAGAGATAAAACCACAGTGTAATGAATGTTGCCAGCGCCACAGTGGTCAAAAAGCTGAAACTGTGAGCTACCGCAGCTGTATTACAGAAATCGTTGCTACACCTGTATACTAGTCCATTAGTTTCATCCGTGTACTCGGATTGGCCGTCTATTGGATTGTAGCTTATATCTTCTGGCTGGATGCAAGAACGTTCGATAACACGGCCGTCACTTGCTAAAAATACAGAAAAAAATTTCAAATTAATAGAAATAAACAATGTATAATTACATAGTTAAGCAACTCTTACTACAGGTTTAACAACATGTGAAATGTGTATGAAAGTAAACGTTATCAGTTATCGATAAGTATGGTTCGTGATGAGATCGCATTCTAGCACTGTCTCTAGCGAACTGAAGATGTTTTTGGAACTAATGAATCTGAAAATGTTTCTATGATTGTAATTCAGCAATACTGCATCCTTGGAACACATTTTTCTGATGGAGTTCGGGTAATCTCAATTTCTTAACAATGGGACAATCTGAAGCAAGAAAAATCAAACTGTTGACTTAACACAAAAAAAAGAAAGAATAACACTACCTTACCTTTATTCTTTCCTATGTTTGATATCCATTTTTCTACAATTTTTTAACTGCCTTTGACGTTCCAATTTTGCTTTTGGGTAATTTTTTTACAATAAGATTTACGTTGTATCGCTTTTTCAGGAAATTAGACAGAGCCGGTCTAAGCAGACATGGGAACCGAGTGGAATCCCTTCATCAGGGACTTTCCAGAGAGGTATGGAAGGGAGGGGGGGGGGGAAAAAAAAAGCTTATAAAAAAAAAAAAAAAAAAAAAAAACCCTGTATGTAAATATTGATCGATTACTGATTAATTTTCGTTAAGGTGGTAATGTGATATTACATGAGGATGGAACATTATAATAAAATTTATTTATAAAAAAAAAACCTTTGTCGTTTCCTTTAGTTTTCTTTTCACACTTTGAAATGCTTTTCTGTTCACATCTCTTCCTGTCTTTGGTGCGGACATTTTAAAGAATGTAATAGAGAAAATGTAAACAACAATATGGTTCTTCCGCAGTCTTGTTGAACAAAATTTTCGATATATAACTTTAAAGCATAGCATTTTTTTAATAATCTTCCCAAGTTTAATCTATCATTAGGACCCCGGGGTCTGATTAAGAGAAGTCTGTTCATTCAGTCTAAAGCCGGCCTTGAATATAGGTAGGTGGGTGTATGTCGCTGGGGGCGCACTGTGACCTATGAGGCTCCCAACGTTACATTGATCTCGAGAGATGAGATGAGATCGGGTGGTCAGCCCAACGCTCGCCCGCCTGTACCCCCTAAAAGAAACCTATTCTACAGAGGGCTGGGTGAACCTTACGACCTGTTTGTAGGATAATTTAAACTAGAAAAATCGAGGTCGGATATTGAACCGCCTTCCTGCAGTCAAGCCTTACGACTTGGTAGCCTTACGACTTGGCTACCGGGTTCACTCTGGATTAACTGCTAACATTTTGGCATCAAAACATTAACCCATCTGTTTCCAGTCTTCTCTTTCTTTCGCCATTTTATTCATAGTGTTAAAAAGAAAAGTTCACTTTTAATTGCAATTATTTAACTATTTATTTTGAATGCTACTGTCGTGAGAATAATACAAGTCATGGGTCATTGGCAAAGAAATTTTCTATGGAAGACATACCGTAAACTGCTGATAATTTGAAACATAGGCCCTATAATACAATGCTTTCAGTTGAAAGAATTTTAGAATAACGTTTGATTGCGTTAAGAGAAAGATTTTTTTTTTTTTAAAGTTAACTTTTTTTTTGAAAATTTGTTAATTATTTTTAATTTTATAATTTTTTAATAATTTTGTATTTTTTATATATTCTTTTCATTTTTATTTATTACATATATTTTAAACTTAAAAAATATATAGAGATATACTCCTGTTTTGTTTTGGTTTTGTTTTGCGATTTTGTTTGGTTTTACTACGCTTGCGCTGTTTGTTTAAGGAATTGTGGATTGTCGTCATTACTTTGGAGATTGATCTGTTACGTTACTTTGTATCCGAGCGGTGGAAGTAACATGTAACCCGTTTAATGATTTAATATTTAAATATTGTTATTTTAAAGTGTGCTGGTCGTTTAATTTTCAACAAATTTTACAATCAACGACAAAATAAAGTACAAAAAAAAGTTTGTAGCATTAATGAATTACAATAAGACATTATTTGGCGAACTAATTGTGATCAAGGTTGGGTTTGGTGTTCGAAACAGTTCGGATAATAAAACATGAGAATATCTTTGTCACTTGTCTTTAGGATGATCCTTGTGAATAATTTGGTCTCACTCATTGTTATTATTAAAAATTCAAATGCGCTGTTTGAATTTTTATGCTTTAAAAAAAATTAATTGAGGCCTGCGCACTTCTGGCCCAAGAATTTTCTAACCAATTTTTCTTTGGTGAGTTTTTCATTGTGTATTTTTTTCCTTTGAGGCATCACTGCGCTTCTGATGTAATATCCTGTTTATACAAGAAAAAGAATAATTAGGCCTGCAAGAAAATTATATATGCAAGGCCGAATTACAACTAAATAATGTATTTTGAAATATGGAGTATTATTGGTTTAGGAAACTAATATTAACTTCGAGGGTAACTGCTATTTCTTTGCTGTAATTCATATATCGTCCAATAAATAATCGGAAATGAATACTTTAGCAGTATACATAACTTTTTGGCTTAGCAACCAGTGCACTAAAAGAAAATACTGTATATTTTTCGGGAGAGAGGGGGTGAAATTACATGTAATTCTTATAGTCAAAAGATTTCTTTGTGTTCATCTGTCGAACCTTCTGAACAATACTAAAATATATTTCAGTCATTTCTACTTTGATTTAATTTGATTTCCAATGAACTCACAAACTGTATCCTAGCGATATTTGTGGGGGGTCCTGAAACAAGTTAGGCTAAGTCCAAATCAAACGGACTATAAGCGTCCTCAGATTTCGATTCTAAGTTTAATTTGAGCCTGAAAGTGAAAGTGATTTGGAGGATTTTAATAAAAAAAAAAAAACCTATTCAATTAATAGCTACACAAAGTAACAAGCATACGCATTTCGTAAATGAACCTTCTGTAAAATTTTCGGATGTAAAAACGTTTTTAAACTTTTTACACTTAAAATTTGTAAGATAAAAAGGGTTAATCTCTAAAGATAGTTCTTTCCCATATCTTACGTATATGCTATCTATTGAATTGATAGTTGAAGACAATATACAGTACTGCCTCATTTCCAAAATATCACACCGTTTATTATTGCTTTCTTATATAATTTATATACAAAGTTAGTACTTATTATTTTTTTTTATTGTTAATCGTTTTACATATGGCGCCTGCGCGGTACATTCTAATGAAAGTTGACTATTGTCTTTGACTAAGCAGGGAATCAGAATTATTTGGTGAATCAAAAAGAAGTCTCATTGCTTTTTATTACAATTATAATATACATTTGTAAGAAAAATATATTTTTTTTATTTAGATCAAAACTCTGCACACTGAAGTCCCACTTGTGACGATAACAGTTGATAATTTTCAGACAGTTAATTGGTCGTGGACGGCCATTAATTAATTCAGTAAAGAACTTTTAATTCCAAATGGAAGATACAAAGAAATATTTGTGTCAGCTAATTCTCTCAAAAGTTGTTTGTTTTCTTTTTTCTTTTTCAGATTAAAGATACACTCAAAAGATGCTTCGTTGCTTTTATCAACAAAAAAAGTAATTCAAATCTCCAACAACAGGTGGCGCGCAATGTCTATAAATATTGATATTATGGACGAATAATTTTTTAATTTTTATTTATTTATTTATTTAATTTTTTTTTTCTTAAACTAATTCTACCTATATTTTATCAATAAAGAAAGTGACAGTCTCAATACACTTACACAAGTTTAAAATATAGAGAAAAGCCTTTATATGAGAATATCAAAATAAAATAGGTTATTGATATTGAATAGAAAATAAGGCCACTGTCTCAACAAAACTGTGCTAACATACATTTTAGCATAGATATCTCTACAATACTGTTCTAATTTTGAATCCAAAAAGAGAAATATAAATAAAAATACGACGAGATGATAATTATGGTCTATTGTTTTCTCCATTTCCTGTTTTCCAGTTAAAACTGTTAATGCCACCAATTTTCAGGCACTTTTTCACATAAATCCTCAATTTTATTGCTAGTATTTCCCTTTCAAAACATAATAAATTATTTTATCCTAATTTTTTAATTAGGGCGAAAGTATTATTTCCATTTCCTACAGATTACATAGATTATATCGTCTCTATAAATTGTTTTGACGCAAATAAACGATAGTAATATTTTCTAATTTACAACGTAAAATGTCCATTAAATATTCACTTATTCAGATATTACGATATAAATATCTCAAAAGTAACGATGAGGTACAGAAATTAAAAGAAGGGTTAGTTCAGTCAATACAGATTTCTTTTTCTTGATAACTATGTCAGAAGAAGTTCATTGCAAAATAAAAAACAAGAACTTAAAAGCTACTTTCCTTGAATTATAGAAAAAAAAAAAAGTTCCTTGAAATGTTGTTGTTACAAGTTTGTTTGTTTTTTTTTTTAAATTTACAAAAAAATTAAAAAAAATTTTTAAAAATACGAAAAAAAAAAATAATTTTTTTTTTCTTTCAATGTAAACGACCAAAGCGAAAGTTTATTCACAAATTCTAACATTATTGTTGTTAATATTATTGTTCTAGAAGAGTTGTTGCCATCCAATCAAGATACCCGCACTGAGTTTATTTTGCACCATTTTCTTGAAAAAATTAATTCAATTGACATTACTTAAGTTTTATAAATGATTAATCATTATCAAACTAAATCACCAAATTAATGATTAACGCTAAAAGGATAAATATTCATTTCTTAAAAACAATGAAGTATTAATAGAAAAAGGATTACAATCCAATATTTAGATTCCAACGAGTAGGAATTTTTGTCACCCTTTCATGCTAAAGTAAGATTACTATGCGTCTAAGTCAGCTAGGCAGTCCCTTTCAGGTGTTGGGACAGAGAACTTGAAAAAATAGGGGTGAAAGGTAAGTGCTGTAGGGAGAAAGGATTAAGCACAGTGGGGGTGGATTTTTCTGTGGACTGAGATTAGAAGGGATCTAAATGACTAATTTCTAGGAAATTAATCAACGCAACAGTACAGTTCGTCATTTTGTGGAGATAACTTGTGCTTTTTTTTCACTCCTGATTTTTTGAAGAGGAAAAAAAATCAAAACAGCCTTTGATTGATTTTAACAAAGTTATTGCGAGGACTAGTGCTGCAACTGGAGTCCCTGAAAGAACAATTTTTAAAATGAGCAAAAAGGAAAAGAAAAGCAGAAGAGAAAGGTTAAGAATGCGGAACACCCAACAAAAAAAGGCTGCCTTATAAGAAGATATATACAAACATTCAGGTTTTGAAATCTTAAAAATATTGGATAAAGTATCATATGAGCAACCTGAAATATTGTTAAAACAAAATATAAATTACATAAAATTAATGGAATTGATTAAAGAGGTTACGGATAATGCATATTTTAAGCACAATAACAACATTTTCAAATAAGTAAAAGGTTTTCCAATGGGGTCATTGTTATCAGGAACTTTATATAATATATAAAGTTATATAATGTTATACTAATCTTTTAATGTTAATGTTAATTTTAATGTTATATGAATATTAAACTGTTGTATGAACATTTCATATAACATTTCTTTGTAAATTTGATTACTTATTTAAATATTTTTATTAATTAACCAAGTAAATAAATAAATAAATAAATAAATAAGATATTATTACATATTGTTGTGGAATTAAAAAACAGTCTTATGTGATCCTTTTTTTAGTATTTTGGAGAATTCAGCTCTTCTGAAATCGTCATTTAGATCCCTTCTAATCCACAGAAAAATCCACCCCCACTGTGCTTAATCCTTTCTCCCTACAGCACTTACCTTTCACCCCTATTTTTTGAAGTTCTCCGTCCCAACGCCTGAAAGGGACTGCCTAGCTGACTTAGAAGCATAGTACTTGAAAAGGACTTACTTAATAAAGCTTTAAAATGTAAAAATTAGATGTCTTTTGTCCTGAAATATGCAAACTATGGTTCAAGAATAGTCCGGTAGCCAATTGGTAATGCGCTTGACTGCGGCCTGAAGGAGCCGGGCTCACGCTGATTTCTTTGCAGACGGGGCTCTAGGTTTTAACAGTTCTAGGGTTTTAGAATGGTTACAGGGTTTCTTTTCTGGACATTAAAGGCGGGTGGCCGTTGGTCAGCAAACGCCGGATGTCTTATCTTGCACTACCCCAAGGGTCACATGACCTGAATACTTTAATACCGGAATACTTTATATTTGATGAAGATCCATCTAGCGACTCAAAAGATAGGGAGGGGGACACATTAGACTCGAATCTTATAAATCTCCCCTTCTTAGATAGACTAACAAAGCTCTACAATACTTTGATGAGGTTGTGTCTTGGTATAGTAGCGAACATTGCGAAATGAAAATATCATAACCAATAATAAAAGGAAAAGTAATTAGAAAGAATTTAGGTCTAATAAATGAAACAAACCAATTCACAGTTTTATAAGTACACACTAAACATTGTAAAAAAATCCAAAACAATTTGCACTATCAAATGCTTGCATTGTTAAAAGTGATACAACTACTGAATGGCTCGCAAATCTTATTTATTCAAGCTGTTGTAATTCAAGGGTCAAGTGTAACTTCCATCACGGCCTCCTCGATACATCATTAGCATATAAATGGGCTTGCATGAATGTCGTTGCCATCCAAGCATTCCCCTTGGGGGCACATTGAGTTTATTTAGTATGTCTAAACGTTCATTTTGTCCAGTGGCCACATTGGGTCACGGTATACTATTCGATGACATCATAATCGATTCAGTATAGGTAGATCTCAATTTTGTGCAACTGCCACTACTTTCCTGATCGATCAATGGCCACCTAATCCGGAAGTGACCTTTATTTTCCCCACCTCTAGGACACTCGGCTTGGGGCTTTGAAGGCTGCTACACATACATACACTTGAATCCTAAAAGCTACTGTACGGTGTCAGTAAAAAAAGTGGAAGATTAGATTTAAGATAAGAATGGAAATATACTGATATATGTATTGAACGTAATCTGACAACAATTCTTAATATGGAAGTCATAGTAGAAATATTCTACACATGGACAAATTTCGCACACCAAACAAAACTTGAGGAAATGTTAAAGAAAAGACGATATGAGAACGGCCGAGGTAAAGATGAAAGGATGGAGTAAGAAATATTACTGCAAAGTTCATTAAAATAAGCAGTGATTCTCAGAATTTTTTTGGTAATCATCCGAAGACTATGGATGTATGGGTGTCAAGGACATAGTCAATATTCGAAGGTGAAGGACTGTACTATATGCGAAATTATTCTTTACAACAGCATTCATGTGTTCCTTCAACCTAATGTGAAGAGGTCTTTTTGTCTCGCCGATGTAAAAGCAATTCTGTCCAATGCATTTTAAATCGTATAAATTATACTGTTACAGTTACACTGTTACATTTATTGATAGCGATGCTTCGAAAGGGGTTATTAGAATTGTTGACAAAGTTAAGAAGAGTATTAATTGACACTGACATTAATACCAATATTAAGATATTTTTAAAATGTGATTGACTGCAAAATATAAGGTAGGAAAGTCAGGTTCTTCATAAACCATTCTTGAAACTGTTATCAGTGATTCCTTTAGTGTACAAAATATCACTGATAATAACGTCTTAGGGGGAGCGTAGTTCTTATAGATAAAATGCGATATCTTCAAATGTGGAATTACTTTCTTGAGAACACAGCAATGTTAAAATCCAATCTGATTTGGATGACATCACTTAAATTGCTTCCATTCCATTGGTAGTTGGGTTTTCCGAGGTCTTTATAGGGCAGCGCAGATCTTGGATTTTTCAGCGTCTAATGAAGTTCTCCGGTTGAAACTAGTTACCTGCATTTAATCCTTTTATTTTAATTATGTCTGTGTTTCTTTTATTGATGATTTTATCATTATTCTTTTCTTTTAAGCAAGTTCTGTGACGCCAAAGCAAGCATATTTACAAGACAGCATACCTATACCTTCTAAATTATAACATTTTGAATACTGGTGACAGTTTAAACTTAACTAAATTCTTTTGTAAAGTTGTGAAGTGATACAAGTACATTCAATAAAAATTTAAACTCCATTTCCACTATCAGTGTCAAACCTATCTTTAAATTAAAGAAACCATTGTGAAAATTGAATCAGTTTTTCTGATTGTTTACAAAATTAACAATAGAATATTGATACGATCTCAAAGCTCATATTACATTACCGCAGTTTATTTTTTTTTCTAATGAATATCAATATATCGTCCCAGTTAGAACTACGACAAACGATATTTGTCAAAATTATTTTTTTTTTAAGAAAATCGTAATATCTAGAAATTACTTTTTCGTTCGAAACTGTACTTTGTTTTAAACGACAATTTTGCTTAGCATAATTTAGATCCACTGTGTACATGGTTACATATACAATATATATCCTATAACTGTTCCTGTATTTACCAAGAAAGTTCAATTGTTCCATTAACCTTAATGGAACAGTACTTAAATAGTTACTATTTCTGTTAATTCCTACTTGCTCAGTAAAATAAATTGTTTAAATGCTCAGTAAAATAAAATTCAATGAATTCTCCTCCTTCCAAAGGAAACTGTAAGATTTCAAAAGTTTCACTTACTTTTTCGATGAACTTTCTTGCACATGTTTGGTGCCATGTCAGGATAGTTTGGGTAGAAACGCTGATTGCAATCTTCGACTGCTACAAAATGTGTTTTAAATGGATCTCCACAATTGGGGTCGACGAGTGAAGAACAGGAATAACATCGCACAGCAGATCCTTCTGGAAAGAAGAATCAAAATGGTCTTTGAACATAATGAACAGGTTATAATTCAAACTTACCAACCACATGGTAACAAATTATAATGCTTGTCATATTAAAAGAATTCAGAAATACAATTCACCATGGGCCTTGAAGCCTCACAGCTCATTAGCTCATACCTATCAAAGTTTCTTTGTTGCTAAGTTTTAACAACAGTTTAGCTAACTTAGTCGTAGGAATATTGTCTGATTTGGCACTTGGGTAAGTCAAATATAACCTGACCAAGAATTCTACAACAACTAAAACCTAAGATATTACATGATATTTTAACAGATTTCTGCTTCAAACAAGCACATGATGTACTGGGTATCTGAAAATACTTAACTGTTAAAAAAGAAATAGCTAAAAACAATAACGCTTATTTCAATGATAGCCTATTCGAAAATCAGTCAATAATCGTCAAAGCACGCTCTGGAGAGAAACACATTTTTTGAAAATTAATTCTTATAAATAAACTTAGAATTTTCTAAACAATTTTCAATGTTGAAAAAATTTTCAAAAAGATAAATAATAAAAATAAAAAAAAAAATATTTCGACTAAGTTTTAAACCATCTAAAATAAAATACTGTGTTTACATTAATAAAAAAATCTTTATTTCAATTTTTATTTAGTCTGAAACACCTGTATAATGTAGCTACTGAATTTTAGGTTCTACGTAGTCTTAAAAGCTTAAATTGGAAGAAACAGTCGAAATCAGAACTTAAAAACGTGATTAAGATAAAGAATGAATAAAGAATTACTATCAATAATAATAGTTGAGTCTATTAGGAAACTTCCTTATTTGGCAATTTCGGATCACTTACTTTCTCCTGGAATCATGACGTCAAACATAGAAATGGCGTCTTTGAAAAATCAAATTACTGTTAGTCATCGAGGAAAAACAGCCAATCCACGGATATAATTTGGAACGACTATCAATATTTCAAGAATCAGAATGATGAAATACATGTGATGAATCATGAACGAACCCAGCAAATAATCATGACGAGATGAATGATGAATGTTTTAAAGAATGATTTACAGAACAACTGTTTCCAAATATTCAGCCAATTTTGTTATGTTAATGGACAATGCGCCTTTGAAGTTGAAAAGCCTCGAACCAGCAACCAGCAGAAAAGCCGAATTGATTAGATGGTTGACCCGTCACGGAATTCCTCACATGACACAAATAAAAAAGGACCTTTTCAGGGCCAATAAATATACGAAAGAAACCAATTTACTTCAAATTGTAATAAGTGAAAGCATATTCAATTTAAAAATAAATTGTAAAAAAAATACAATTAATAAAAACATTTTCAATAAAGTAATCTTAAAATAATAACAATAATATAAAAATTTATTGTAACTGTAGAAAATACAGAATGTTTTCGTAGTGTTTGAATTTTAGCAATAGATGGCACTGTTATGTCCTGGAAACATTAATCCATAAGGAAATTACGTCATCAAAAGCTTTTCTTTCGTGAAATGAACTTTACATTCTTTGGTTAAGTTTTACTTAGTGCATTTCTTTATTTTTCTTGTAAATAAAAACAGATTTTTTTTTTTTATTATTTGATGCTTTTGTTGATTTATTTAGTCGGCTCCCTGTGGCTCTTTCAAGGATGATATGAGCCTTTCATCGCCCACACTTCCAGTCCTTTACCTTCCGATTTTGTTTTATTTATATTTATTTCGATTGGTTGCGACCTTGAGTCTTGATACAGTGGATTATACAGGGTGTTTCACTCGCTATCGAACCCTGATTTTTCCCTTATAATTTTCTAATTAATGGAAGTAATGCAGAGAAATTTGACAAGGACATACCTTGGTTTAGGAGAAGCATGATTACGGAAGTAAAGGGGAAGGAAAGTGGCAGCGCTACTGTCTTGACCGATTGTCGCGCTTGCGCGAAGTGATTGCGGATTACGTTTTCGCTGTTCTTGGCATTTATTGTCCTTGTCCTTCGCATATGAACTCCGTACTAGCTATTTTCAGCAGGATGGTGCTACCTGCTACATACCTCCAATATCAGCATGGCTGGAATTGTTTCCTTCTTTGAAGATCGTGTCATTTCTAAGGACTTTGGCCACCAAGGTCGCCTGACCTTACCCAACCGGATTTCTTTCTATGGGGCATGCTGAAGGAAAATTGTATCACAAGCCACGGACTCTCATGAAACTGCAAGAAAAATTCGACTGGAAATTGAGGCTATGACTCTCGATGTCTTGGTGAATACCTTCCGTAACAAGAGAGGCGTGTAAGGCATGCCATGATGCTAATGGCGACCAGTTTCAACACTTGCTATGAAATCATCATGCTTCTCCTAAACCAAAGTATGTCCGTGTCAAATTTCTCTGTATTACTTCCATTAATTGTGAAAATTATAAAGGAAAATGAGGGTTTGATAGCGAGTGAAACATCCTGTATTTAACTTGTGAAGAAACAAAGGAAAAGACTGCAGACTGTTTAATTTAATTCTTTTCAAAATAAAAATCTATAGGATAAAAGAGATACGTACATTGATATCTATCAATGCACCTCGTATCTTAATTCCACTGTAATCTTACTGGCTCTGATACGATTAAAATTAATTGGATTTAAGAAATTGAAGTAAATATTTACGGAATTAATTAATTTTCAGAAAATGAAATATTAGATGGTGTTGTTTGTTTTCAGCAAATATTCTAAATACGAGATTTTTTTTTTCATCTTTTTTAGAAAAAAAATTGTAAAAATAATACAAAGGAATTAAAAATTAAAAAAAAAATTATGAAAAATTTTAATATAAAAAAAACAGAAAGCGCATTATGTATTATTGAATTTTGTTATGTATTCATAGACTTTTCTTGAGATTTCTTCAAATAGAAAGAATGCTGAAGAATTCGAAACACATTTTCAATCAGGTCCCTGAAGCTCATTAGGCAAACAAGATTATTCTCACAATGAAACAACTTAGAGGAGTTTCTGAACTTTTATTTTAGAATTAATTAGCTTCTCCCAGAGACAGATGGCGGTAATTATAGGAGTGTGGTTTCTTCCTCTCTCCCTTGTTTCCCAGAAAAAGCAAAAGTGTCTGGGATGGAGTCACCTGATTCAATTATAGCAGAGAGAGTCCAGGTGAGGCTAAGTGACCAGAACGCTTCGACTGACCAACCGAAAAATGCAGACATTGTGAGGAAGTACAGTGTGCATCCGATACACTGAACCTGTCAGACCAAAACACAATGCCAACGTTCTCCATAACAACTCGTGGTTTATTGCTCTTAGGTCATCTGGAAGTTCCTTTACGTTATTGCAATAAAATATTGCAATTCAATTAGATTCCGCTAATAAAATGACTTTTATTTTAAATTCAAATTTTTTTTCTCGAATTTACCTAAATTACATATCATAGCATATTTTTACATTGCAATTTCAGTTGTCTGCCTTTCTATCAATATTTTACATATAAACAGCAAAATCACTTTTTGATAAGCCAAATATTTTTTATAAATAATACATAAGATAGACAATGACTGTAAAACTGTAGCATTTTTATTGGGTTGGCCAAAAAGTTCGCTCGGCATTTTTACGTAGGTTAGCTCTAGTAGCTCTTTAACGTCATTCGACACCATTTTGTTAGATTGTATTGTGACAGCTGTCATATCAGCATGCATTTAAAACAAAACTGATCAAAATTGGTGAATTTTGTGTCGCCAATTTAATATTGAAGAGGAAACACAATAAGCACATAAGATCGCATGTTTTTTTGAAGATCAGTATAGTTACAACTTGGCTGGGAAGTTCTGATTCATCCGCCCTATTCACCAGACATTGCACATTCGGATTTCCATTTATTTTGGTCTTTACTAAATTCCCTTAATGGAAAAAATTCAATTCCTAGAAGATTATAAAAGGTATCTGAAATAGTTCTTTGCTCAAAAAGAGAAAAAGATTTAGGAAGATGGAATTATGAAGTTGCCTGAAACATGGCAGAAGGTAGTGGAACAAATCGTTGAAGACGTTGTTCAATAAAATTATTAGTGAAAATGAAAAATATGTATACATATATTACTTTCTTCAATACAAAAATACATTAAAATAAATATATAAAGCATAAATAAGTAAATTAACAACTAACTCTTATATGATATTTTTAAATATCATATGAGAACTCCTACACAAAGACAAGCAAATGTTACCTTAATAATTATTAGTCAGTAGTCATTAATTAACTGATTAAATAATTATGAATAATTACTAATTTATTCATTTCAAATTTAAAAAATAATAAAGCAACTTAAAAATGAAAGCTTGATTCTGTTTATTAATAAAACAAAAGGCGGAGAGGAATTTCTAAATCATACCGAAAGAGGTCACTGATGATGATTGTAGGAGCATTTTCTTTTCAAAACTTTTGTTAATTTTAGAAACAATAAATTTTAACAAAATATTGTTTTAAGCGTCTGTTTCTTTTTTAAATATCAAATATAAAGTATCGAAGTCACCTACAAAAATATTTTTGGGAAAAACTCATTAAAATTTTCTTTATTTGCTTAATGTTTAAATATTGTTCTGTTCCTAATTAAAGTGAATTTATTAACAGAAATTACCATTTACTAATTAACATGAATTATCTACAATTTGAAACAAGTGAATATAATTTTGTGCTCAAGCATAAATTTAAGGGCGACCCATAATAATAACAAAATTTAATAAGGTAATTAATGCTTTTAGACAGTGTCATAAGAAAAGCGGCCCCATAATATGCACAGTACCTCCTTCTCGCGTTCCATGTTACACCCTCTGATATTTTTTTTGAGATGATTACCTTTGTGAGACACGATGCATTTATATGTGAGACATCCACACGTTTGATTGGCAGACGATTTGCGTCATTACATTGTCAAGTGTGAGGGCAATTCCATTGCAAATTTTCATATCCAAAAACTGGTAGAACTTTTGCACTCACCCAATAAAAAGAAAACAAACTTAACTTCTAGTTGTCGTTATTCGTGATCCCTCTAGTCATTTCGGAATGAAAAGAATTTTTTTTTTTCCATCGTATTTCCAAATGAAAGGATCTTACCTCAATTAACCTAATCCAGTGTAATTTAAAAAGATTTTTTTTTTTTCCAAACGATATCAGGTAAACGTAAGTACCTATTTTTATTACACATTTGGAGGGGTTAATGATTTAAAATACACACCAGAAAGCAATTATAAAAAATGGATCTCGATAGTATATAGGTACCTTTTTCTTTGTTAATAGGTATTAAGGCTTTTAACTAATCCATTGGGCCCAGTTGCATACTATTGAAATTAATCTGACAACTAAGTAGGTAGGTAGGTGTAGCAACTGGGCTGGTTGGCAAAGTTTCATTGACCCTGGACTGAGATGAGGTCAAGTAGTCAGCACAACGCTCGTCCGCTTATCATCCCAAGAAAGAAATCCGGTACTGTTCTACAGAGGGCTGGGTGGATCCTAGGACTCTTCTGGAGAAGAATTCAGCATGGAAAAGGTCAACCAGTCAAGGATCTTACCACTTGGCAACCGGACCTACTAAGTAATACTAATTTAAGTAAATATATCTTACTTAGTAAAAAATGGTAAAAAAATATAGTTAAAAATGGTAAGTAGGTTTAAGGTTCTTTCGAACTTCCAGTTTAGAAAAAAAAATTTTGCTTCCTCCCCCCTCCCCGAATCAACCCAGATTCGTTTCGATATCATACAAATGTTTTTCAAAGTAGTTTCCGTCTACGATTATCTCAGTCTACTGCGTGAGATGCTCCTTCATACACTAAATTCGTTTGGTCCCTTATTAAAATAGTATTTAATAGATCTACAAGGTGAATGCAGAGATGATTAGAATCAGTTTTAATTACATAAGAGATTGAAAAATAAAGGCTTGTGCTTGAAAAAAAAAAAGGGTAAGGAGGCCAAGGTCTTTAAGCACGGAAAGTTATGTCATGATGATAAATAGCAATTACGAAGTCCACACTCCGTTACTATGATAACCTCTTTTTTAGTACTTTCGTATTTTTGTTTAAATCAGGGTTTGGTTTAAATCAGGGATACCTACTTACCTGAAGTGGCGTGTTTTATGTTTAGAAGTAGTACTTTGCACCCCTGCGATAATAATCATGACTAGTGGACCCGTGCGAATAATTCGCAACAAAAAACCACCTTTGAGAAATAATAAACAAATCCAACAGCTTGTGTGCATGTTAGTTAAACACATTGTCAATAGATGGCGTCTTCTCAAGTTTTATAAAAAAGTTGACCCGTGCGAATAATTCGCATGGTATCTTGACCAGTCACCGGATGGTAATGTGGAAATAAATAAATGAACAGATTGTCAATAGATTGCCTTCTACATTTTTACAAAAAATATTTTTAAAATAAATTTTTTTAACGAAAACATTAATTTTAAACAATCTGTTTATTTTTCATCATTAGCGGTGAACGTAATCTTGAAAATATCTCAATCATTGATTTCGATGAAGTATTAAGGGAAATAAAAAAAACACCTTTGAGAAATAATATATGAGAAGTTGACTAATTTTTATGTTTCTATTGTTATAAATCGTTTATTTTTATTAAAATATAAATCTTTGTTTGTTTTTTTATCTGTTGTTATTAAATAAACGATGAAATATCATTTAAAGTGCATTTTTATTCAAAAAAAGGAAATATTTGAAGGTTACAACGCTAAAGCAATATTTTCGCTTTCGAAAAATAAGGCGCTTCTATTAAAGCGTGTCTACATTTTTATAAAAAGTTTTTAAAAATAAAGTTTTTTAACGAAAACATTAATTTTAAACAATTTGTTTATTTTTCGTCATTAGCGGTGAACGTACTTCAAAATGATGCCTCAATCATTGATTTTGATGAAGTAGTAAAGGAAATATGGCGTTCCGACAAAAAAAAACCTTTGAGAAATAATATATAAAATAATATATGAAAAGTTGACTAATTTTTATGTTTCTATTGTAATAAATCGTTTATTTTTATTAAAATATAAATCTTTGTTTTTTTTTTTATCTGTTGTTATTAAATAAACGATGAAATATCATTTAAAGTGCATTTTTATTCAAAAAAGGAAATAGTTGAAGGTTACAACGCTAAAGCAATATTTTCACTTTCGAAAAATAAGGCGCTTCTGTTAAAGCGTGTCTACATTTGTATAAAAAGTTTTTAAAAATAAAGTTTTTTAACGAAAACATTAATTTTAAACAATTTGTTTATTTTTCGTCATTAGCGGGGAACGTACTTCAAAATGATGCCTCAATCATTGATTTTGATGAAGTAGTAAAGGAAATATGGCGTTCCGACAAAAAAAAACCCTTTGAGAAATAATATATAAAATAATATATGAAAAGTTGACTAATTTTTATGTTTCTATTGTAATAAATCGTTTATTTTTATTAAAATACAAATCTTTGTTCTTTTTTTATCTGTTATTAAATAAACGATGAAATATCATTTAAAGTGCATTTTTATTCAAAAAAGGAAATAGTTGAAGGTTACAACGCTAAAGCAATACTTTCACTTTCGAAAAATAAGGCGCTTCTGTTAAAGCGTGTCTACATTTGTATAAAAAGTTTTTAAAAATAAAGTTTTTTAACGAAAACATTAATTTTAAACAATTTGTTTATTTTTCGTCATTAGCGGGAAACGTAATCTTCAAAATGATGCCTCAATCATTGATTTTGATGAAGTAGTAAAGGAAATATAGCGGTCCGACAAAAAAAACCCTTTGAGAAATAATATATAATGATGATGATAATAATAAAAAAAAAAGTAAGCCTACTTAAGCATACAGTAATAACTAAAAAGCTGATATATAATTTTCAGGAAAAAAATCTTTTATATTTACAAAATTTCAAAATGGGACAAAATGGGACTTAATACAATCGATGGTTCTTCGTTGATGATTCCTCAAAAGGGATTATTCTTATTATTATTATTACTTGGGGTGAATGTGGGCGGCAGGAAAGCCAATTGCGACCTGAAAGATTTACCTGAAAAGGGATAGTCGGGTTTCTTTCTTTTTTTTTTTTGATAACAAAGTCCTGCTTATTAGCCAAAAAAATTGCTGCTTAAAGGTGCAACTAAACTAAGAGACATTCCTTTTTAACAGTTACCTGCTAATTTGTCAGCGATTATTCCTCAAGAAGTTGGTCTCCGTTTTCGCTTCTGTAACATTGTACCTTATTCGTATACCATATATGTTAGTTTTGTGGAAATCAACATGAGTTCAAACCAGTAAAGAAGAACTTTTGCTCTGCATTCATTCCACACACTTTTGGTATTTTTCTGATTTTGATTATGTATTGTAGAAAAGGGGAATTACCCATCATGAACATAATGAAGACAAATTCATATCAAGTAAGTATGGCTGAGGATACATAATAATGAAGAAACAGCCGTACCATACTCCATTTCATTGATAAGCGCTTGGCATGAATTTGTTTTTATTACGTACATGATGAGTAATTCCCCTTTTATTTAACATCTTCATCTGCACGTTAAGCTTTATTTCTGTAAAAGATTATATATTATATGATGAAAAAGAAATGCTAATTATGTTTGTATTACAAGCTAAACATGACTTGGAAAGTGGTACAAGAGCTGTTAACTAAATTCATGAGAGAAAAAAAATGGAATGGAATTTCCACCCCTGATCTACTTCTTTCACTCTCACTCTCAAATTCACTCTCAAATTACATATCGGAGACAAAAAATAAAGGGTTAGAGCAAAATAGTTTTAGAAAGCAATTATTGCATGTTCGTCCGTTCCTCTTGTCATTCGGCAGTAAAACTCACTATTTGTCCTCTAAAGCTGAAACTCTTTGTTTCTTAATGAAAGATTTCTATTAATTTTGATATTGGTTTTAATACAGTGACGATTTATTATTTTTATTAACCTTTCAAATGGGTACCTGTTTTATGTAATATCCATCTTTTGGAAAAATGAAGGGCCTTTTTTAACCAAACCAATAATTATCTTTTCAGAGATCCGTACACGCACTTTGTAAAGAACAGGTTCTGTCCGTCCATTGTCATCTTCAGCCCAAACTACAAATCGGACAGACAAGACTGGTACTGCATTGGAAAGCTGATAACGTATAGAGGTGAGTTCCGGTCTACCATCACGTCTTTACAGGAAGTGGAAGTGGCCGAAAATGAAATATGTCGTCACTCCTTTAGCCCGAACTAAAAGTTGGCAGATATATGAGTGGTACCTTCATAACTTGTAGAGATGGGATAAAATACCTGGTTCCAGTCTGAGATCACTTCAGCCTCTCAGGAAGGGTCCGAAAATGAAACTAGTTTTTTTTAGTGGGTTAAAAAAAATTGTAATGACGTGATTTTGTTTTTAGTTGGATACAACGTGACTTGGTCTCTGCTTTGTTTTTTTTTTTTTAATGAGTTACACACGATATAAGCTAGATAAGTACAAAAATATTTGCAATTGCTAAATCAGTTTGGGTTTTTTTTTTATTATAAATCGAAAAGAAACTTATCAATCTTTTTTATTGAAGATGGAAAACACAATGCACCCTCAGTAATTAAAAAACAGAAATAAAAACGAGCATAGTTAATGGAAACAAAGCTAAACACCCAAGGATATTTGTTTCCGTTATGTATGTTCTTTTTTATTTCTATTTTTTAATTATTGAGGGTACATTGTGGTTTCCATCTTCAACTTATACTTCCCCTCGTACGCCTTTTTGGGTCCTGAAGAGAGCACAACAAGCTCGAAACGGCCGTCTCACCTTAAAAACCCAAAAAAAGGCATTTCTTTTAATATTGGTTTTTTTTATTATTATTATTATTGTTCTTTGTTTTGTTGTTTTAGTCGATCGTTGGTTTGGCATTTTGATCACTCGCTCGGAGCGCAAGAAAACTTAGCCCCATCACTGCTTATAAATATCCACGAGTACATATTTTTAAATCTTTTATGTATGATTGCATTAGCATGGTAAAACCACAACGTATTGAAATCCAAAATAATAATAATAAAAAAAAAAACTGGACTTCAACATTGATCATTGAAATTTACTCTACGTGTACTAATATTACTTCAGATAAGCTTAGATTAATTGAAATTGTTTATATTTATATTTATAAGAATCTATAATATGAGGTTAAAATAATGTTCCACTTCTAAAATGAACCGTTCCATCTATCCTCTGTATAACGGAACTTCCTTCTCAATATTCTGCCCTTGGCAATTCCAGATGGCCGAATTCCCAGAATGCATTATTCATTCAAGCAAATGGACATGTCCAATTGTTATTATTGGGAGTTAGAATGATTTAAATTCTGATATAAACAGTTGTTAATTCAGTTTTAAGACTACATTATCGGATTCATCGAAAATATTGAGATTTTCAGAAGAAGAGAATAAAGAAAAAGTAAAAATGCAATCATACCGAATATCCCAACCAGACTATGCTGTAACAAGGGTTAATATGTTAGATCTGTTGAAAAATACAGCAGAAATGCCATCTATTCCGGTTTAAATTAAATATTTAGAGTGTTCCTAATGATTTGTTCAGTCCCCCACATGAGACAATGGTACGAGGTTAGATAACCGATTAACCCCCATCTATAGGATTAAGTGATGCTCTCTCTGAAAGGCCCTAAAACTTTGTAGTATATATTTATATGGAGAATGAATTGTAAATATGACTAAGTATAACTATAATAGCAATTGCCAATGATATTGTAGTGATTAAGCTCGCGTGAGCTGGTCAATAATAAGAATTTTTTCATCCTTTTCACTTTTCAATAAAAAAAAAATTCAGTTTTGTAAATAATGAGATGATTATTAAATAACGTCATAGCTCTGTGGATCCGATGGTTAGGCACTGGACAACTGGCTGGTGAAGCTGGGCTCACTCCAAGACAGAGATAGGGGAATTTTTTACCCAGATTATTTCTTTTTTCAAACGGGCCTTAGAGTGTATCCAGCCCTATGTACACCAAGGTTATTTCCTCGGATTGAAGCCGAACGAGAAAAAATATTAATAAATGAAGTTTAACGTGCAAACGATTCGTTGGAAATCGGAAAAACTCTCATCATGCACCAATAGAAACAAAAACCAATTCATGCTCTAATTTTATCAGGGGAAATCTGGAACATCTCTTGCATTTCGTCATCATTATGAATCTTCAGCCACATTTACCCCTCAATGACAAAATCGGATGCGTGATAGGTAATGGAACCCACAACCGCTCCCGACAGTGGGTTCCAACAAAAAACAAACAAGAAAAAGAAATTCCCTTAATCTCACAGGATTTGTAAATACGACCCTCAAACAAAAAAAGACAAAAAACAAAAAACAAAAAATTATTTAAAATTTAATCTTGTTGTTTGACTATTAATGAAAAAAATAAAATTAAAACAGGTGACATCCGGGAAAATTCCATATTAATTCACGCTAATTTCGTTTTCGAAACGGCCTACTGGCATTATTATAAAAATCAAAATATTTACAAATAGTAAATAAATTCAGGATTGAATAGTACAGGATAATTATCGTCTTCCTTGTTAGTAGTTTCACTTCACTGTGGTCCTAGAGGAAGTACATTGTATTTCTTATAACTATCGGAAGCTTTACGCAACTAACAGTTTCCATATTCTGAACAAAATGGTATATTTGTGCTAATCCAGGATCTCCTGATTTACTGAATCCTCAAAGTTCACATTCAAATTTTAATTTTTCTTTACTAATAATGATATAAGACACATCCTCTTCCTATCAACGCTATATTTTGCAGGTTATTACTCAGGCATAATATATATGGAAAAACTCTTCGTAAAATATAATAAAGAATTTGGTTTAAATGTCAGAAATAATTATTATTATTTGGTAATAATGAAGCAGTTAAAAGTAATAAACTGAGAAATATAGCGTTGATAGGAAGAGGATGTGTCTTACATCATTATTAGTAATTTTTCTTTAAAAAAGAAAGAAATTTCAAGCAAAGCACGAAATATCTTGTTCAAATCAAGAAATTATTTCCATTGTTGTACATATTGAAATATCATCGCCTAATATTATTTTTAATAAGGTGAAATTAGGCTGTAAATAAAAATTATATATAAAACCTATAAGAGAATTGATAATTGCAAGATGAGACTGCAAATATTCAACGATCAGATCAAATGATCTTTTATTAGCAATAAACTAATATGGAATTGGGCGGAATCGCAGCTAGAAGAAGCAAATGAACAACATAAACTTCAAATTAAGATAATAATACAAAAGAAACAACATCAGACGACAATTAAATTGGATTCGATGGCTGTATATTAAGATATCTTGGGATTTGTGTTAGGTTAAGAGGCAGAATAGTTAAATATTTCTTTTACTATCAGGCATCAATAGAATTACTTAGAATCTTATTATCTTTAATAAAATTTAAAATAGGTCAGCAATTAAAGTTATAATATAATGCAGGATAAATTGTCAGGCTTCTTAAACTGAGACAGATAAAAATTTTTTTAGCCGAATTAGATTTTATTCTGCCATACTTTAGATTATGTGAAAAATTTATAAAAATATGGACGTTTATTGAAGGATTACGACAGAGGAAAAATCATTTCAACATTAATTGACCCATTTTATCATTTCAACGAGCATAAGTAGATCAAGGGCATTAGACCCTTTTTCCTGTGTTTTTCGTCCTGAAAAAGTCAGAAACTAGATTACCTCTGGGGGATGTTCGAGTGCGCTCGCCCAAGACAGCAGAGCTATCAATGACAAGACGGAGAGATCTCGTCTTCAAACGCGTTTCATAATCCACGAATACTCTTCCTTCTACTCGAAGAATTATCAAGTACTGTCATACGTCAGAATATGAGCGAAAAAAAAAAGGTAATACAATTTAATGAGAGTAACAGATTACATGTTAAATAGCAGCTTAATTTTTTGTAGAAATAATCGATCATTAATGAGGATCTTGGTCTGATTAAAGACCTGGGCATGGATTTTTGTTTTCCTTAACAGTACACATCGATAAACGAAATCACATCCCTCATCAAGAAATACATGGAACGATCTGTCTTCATACGATTCGTACACTTTTATAATAAAATTAGGAGAGACGAGGCTTGTTGCTGAATACCTCTTTCAATTAATTTCTTCCATTTTTTTTTTTTTTCAAACGTTACTGAACTACTGTCTGACAAATGGTTCTTGATGATCGCGTTTGCGCGGGAATCACGAAAATCACGAGATTTGGCCATTAGCCTCTTCAACAGGTCTCAAGGAATGTAGTATTGTGAATGTCTGTCACTAGGAAAATGCTAGAGAAAAAATGTTAAAGTTGGAATTTTACCTTCAGCGTAGAGGCGATGGATGCAGCGGCGAATAAGGCATCGGTCAAAATCGTCGACATCAGTAATGGGGCTTGCTCGTGGCCGCTTCTTCCCCGGAGTCGATAAGCCTTCTTTCTCACCATTTTGTGAGAAGACATGGATAGAGGCTATTCTCGCGTCAATCACGTGAAATCGCGAAAATTCGGGATCGTCAAGAACGATGTGTCGGCCTATAAATTACAGTATCCTCAATAAGCTGCGATATTTACATTTTAAACGACTGAAGTTGGAACTCCTTTTTTGTATACGAAATCAAACAAATCCCTTTTATTGGGCTCTTCTTCAATACTCATGTATAAAATGTTTGGCATGAAAGATAAATCGATAGATAAAGAATCAGATTAACAGAAAATAATAATAATTATTAAAACAGTAACGGCATACAAAAAAACCATTAAAAGGAAGGTTAAAAAGATAATAATATACACTGCACCATTACATAACTGCAATACATAACTAATTGTTTCTCAAGCGTAATGGCTCATTTATCGATGTCAGGAAATCGCACTAGGAATCAAAGATTACAAAACAAATAATGGATAGTCAATGGTACATATATGGCAAACTTACTGTGGAGAGATGAATTTAGTCTTTTTTTAAAGCTACCAATTACGTAATTCCTGCTTCTGAAGTAGCGTAGTCTTGATGCTTACTGTGAGGGCATCGTAATAGGTTTTTCTACATATTCTGCTGCTGTTTTTCTCGTTTTTAGACCTGATGATTTCGTAAGTGCGCATGAAAGGCCTCGTCTCTTTTATCTTCATTGTATAGGTTAATTCCCAGAAATTCTTCACTTTCATCTACTTGATTACCAATAAATATGTTACGTATTCAGTGTTCGCGTCCAATCCGTCTCTCTACTGAGCTATCACATGGTAATTTATTACAATCATGTTACTGCCACAAAGTAGCACTTACTGGAGATTTGAGTCTGTTTTACTAAAATTGCTGTAAGTATTGTAACATTCTGATGAATTGGCATCTAAGATTGCTAAAGATCTTGTTTCTTCCATACATGACTACGGAGTTCGAAAGATGTAATTTCAGTAATGCATGGAGTTGGTGTAGGTCGAAAAATTCTTGAAATTATTTTATCATTACAGTTGAATCTCGATAAGTCCGACACGTTCGGTAGTCCGACGCCGCGTCGGATGACGTCACTGCGCTTGCTGTAGACATCTCCCGTCTGCCCCGAGACTCACAACAGTTTCAGTTTAATTGTTGAGTTTTAATTAAATATGTACTCAATATGTATTGAAACAATATACGTACTGTAGTACATACAGTACTGTGTATACATAACTTACATTTTCTTGCCTTAGAAGTCAAAATTCAGTTTAAAAAAAATCAACCTTTGGTAATCCGACTTTTTTGATAATCCGACACTCCCTCGGTCCCGTAACTGTCGGATTATCGTGATTCAACTGTATTTTATTTAACTGTGTGTGATTTTTAGGTGATTAAGCTTCGCAGAAACATACTATTCACAATCGTACTGAATACCCAAGACTACTGTAGACTATACTGAGGTCTCAGAAACGTATAACCACAATTTGCCACACACAGATTTTGCAAATATTTACTTGCATTGCAATATCTTCTGGGTTTTCACTATTGCATCAATGTTGAACAGATGCTGCCTGAATGATGTAATTAAATGTTACATTAAAATATTTAGGCAAATGTATAGCCAAAACTTACTTTTACTTCAGTTGTTTCCTAATTTATTATTGAAATGAAATACAGATATTTCTGTTTTGTTTTCACTTAGACATAGTGGTTTCGTCGATCCACAGCTACAATCTCAACCCAACTCCCAACATCCCTTTCATCAACAAAAAAAAAACAAAACAAAACCGGATGATGTATAAATTTAATTCATAAAGTTTTAGACCAATCCATTCGATGCACCGCTTTGAATTTTTATCAAAAAAAAAATTATCAAAATCCTAATCTAAGATCCCGAAAACCCAAAGAGTTTCATCCAATTAAGAATAAAATAAAATCTGTAACCGCCATTTTTGTTTTCCTAAATTTCCATTTTTTTCCATTCCATTTTCTACTCCTTAAAAGGAATTTCTGATAAAAATAGATAACATCTGCGGAAAAGAAATTCCAGTTTCAAGTTTTCCAAAGCAGGGAAGAAAAAAACTGATTGCTTCATTTCTAGAAAAGTCGTCTAAACCCAATCAGATTATTGAAATCAAATCAAGACATAAACGAAGTGAATTACCACTGCTATAATATTCTTGACTCCAGTGAATTCACCGTCTACCGTCAGCGGAAGTTAATTACTTTTACAGCTTTTGTAAGGAAACATCTTCTTGTTCTTTCTATCCCGTGAGGATTCGATTTCTGGTTGCATGATGTTTTCACAACCTTCTTGGGGCTATAACTATCCAAAGTTGTATGGAGTTTATCCTTCTACGGATGTAATACCTGGAATAAGGGGAAATTCTGAGAAGAGAAGATTAGAAGCTTTTCAAATGTGGTGCCAAAAAAATGTTAAAAATTCAATGGATAGATCGAGTTAGTAACGACGAAATACTAAAGAAGGCTAAAGAGAAACGAAAAATTTGGAAGACTATCCAAAAGGGACGATTTATCATGATAGAACACATTCTAAGACATAATAGTCTAATAAAAGCTATTTTGGAGGGTGATGTGTGCTGTAGAAGACAAAGTTCCAAGCGGAAGGCCAAGGATGAGTATATGATGTAAATAAAAGAAAATGTTGCAGTGCACAGTTACAAATGAGTGAAGAGGCTTGCGAAAGAGAGAAGTACTGTAGATGGAGAGCTGTAGCTAACTAATCTGACGACTTAGGAACAAGAGCGCTCACATCTCTTTAACATTTGCATAAAAACGGTGGGACAGATATAATTCGCGACCTTTTATACATGTAGATAATGTTTGTTTTTAAGACAAAAACCCGACATGCCGCAATCAATTTATAAAGAAAATAATTCTTTTTACATCAGAACACAGGTGGAAATTGCACTTGATCGTAACCACGGAAATCAGTTTCATCATCAATTCGTATTTGTTGATCCAAACGCAATCTCAAGAAACTGTTTAAGTTTCTAAATTTTCGATTCTTGGAGGCACTCGATGTATCATTATAAAGCATTATAGTAATATTTAATTACTAATTTTATAATCTAAACCAGAGCAAACAAAAAACGATTGTTTTTAGAAATATAATTCGCAGAAATTAAAGAGGAAATTGGATTTCGTCACGATGACTGTGTGATAAAAGCCTTATTGCATTGTATTGTGTTTTTGAAAGTTTTGAAAAGTATTTACGGTGGATTGACGAAATCAATTCTCACAGCTGTTCAAAATCAACCATCAAGAACGCTTTTACGTAGGAGGAAAACTATGAAATGAATGTGAATATGTTTTTTTCAATAAAGCTTTACTAATGTAGCAGTGCTGCTTCGTTTGTGTTTGTCCGATATAAGAAAAACTAGAAACACAAAATTTTGAATGCTGCTCACTCAAATATTTCATTTATATCATTCCTTTCTTAAATATCCCTATTTGTGGAGTCCGGAGCCCTGATATCATGTTTGGGGATGATACTCCAATGGTACCTTAGATAATGGATCCTACTGTTGGTTAGATGACCGGACCTGTGAAAGAGGGTATTCGGACAAAATCTCGCGGGACAAAATATCGCATAGCGAAATAAGGTATCGTTAATTGCAGTTAAGTGCAATGATTCACGCATTGTAGTTATGTTTCAGTTAGTTGTAAGTTAGGCATCGTCTGGTTGCAGGATTCACCCCCTTGCAGTTATGTTTCGGTTAGGTTAAGTGAGGCATCATCAGCTGCAGGATGTATCTGTTTTTCTTTTTTTGTTTTGTTTTGGTTCACGCGAGATTATGTCCACGCGACATTTTGACCTCCCGAGATTTTGTCCCGGCGATGTTTTGGCCACGAGATTTTGTCCTGCGAGATTCTGGCCGCGAGATTTTGTCCCCAAACCGTGAAAGAGTCTAGTTGCTTGAAATATTGTGACTATAAATTAAAATGCGACTTGTGAAGGATGTTAAGGGAACGTGGCCCTTGAATTTCTCAGCAATTCAAAGTATTTTTGGGCTTTTGAACTGTATAATAATAATAATCATTTTGAATTTAAAAACGAAATATGTAAAATTATTTTTTTCTTTTAAATAAAATTAGGCGTTTTAAAAAAAAAATCTTTCTCCAGGGCCAGGATTTTTCGAATTCTGAGACCTCTGATGTATATGCGATCGGACGTTAATTTTCGGACCGTATCTGAACTGTACTTCAAGGTTATTATTAGTATATTATTCCTAAAGAAAATTGATAATTTTTAACTCCTGTATTGACAGATTAAGACTACTTTTATATCCTATGTTTCGAATTCGGATATTTGACAGTCGGATAATCGAAGATCTACTGTAATACTTTTTGCTTAATATTTGTCAAAAGCGATCATTCTCATCCATACCCTTCGTAACATTCTATTTTTTAACATTGTTGATTTCAAGAAAAAAATTATCTGAAGGAAGCCAAAAAAAGGAAAGTGCTATTTTTGTCGATGTCAAGCAATGCATTAAGCCTAAAAGTCATTAGAATTACACAGATTTTCAGTGAAACGATCGCTGTGATAATGGTTTATTGTCTCTATTTGTTTCATAATCGCAAACCGATTTCAATGATTGTAGATCAACATCACTCATCACTGTTTGTCAAGGAAATTATTAAAGGTTAAACGGAAAAGAAGAACAACTATTAGGCGTACTAGAAAGCTTCATTTGTAACGACCCCGCCCCCATTATAAAAGGAACTATTAGGATTCCCGTGTATGTATCTGTGTGCAACGCCGTCCTAAACCGGGAATCGGGATCCTATGAATCATACTCCATTGACTCGCGTGGCCTGGAGATCTGGGGAAAAAAAATCCAACTTCCAGTCCAGGACACTTCCGGTCAAGGTCTATTTACAGGGTCAGAAAATGGTAGTAATGGACAAAATTGGAGTCTATCTGTAAGAAGCCGACTATACTGATAACGAATATGATATCACTACCCAACATTCCCACCTCCGGTTCAAGATGGCCACTGACCACTTACTAAGGATCGCTCGAATGGTGCAAAATGGGAGTACAGACATACTAAATAAACTCAATGCGGATACTGATTCTGCTGGGAATTTTTAAGCGACAACAACTCTCCTGCAAGTTCACTTGTATATAAAGGAGCCATGATGGAAATTGTACGTGAACCTCGAACTGCAACAGCTTGAATAAATGAGCTCTGCGCGGCAACCAATAGTAGCGTCACCATATTAGTGAGACTAACAATGCAAACATTTGGCATATTGTAAATTGTACAGCGTCGCTTGCTTTTGTGTTTATTACAAAGCGAGTTGTTCCCGATTTACTCTTATATATATATATTTTTTTTATAAAAATAAAGTGAACTAATTTTTTTCGGTTCCATTTTAAAAACCAAAAATATTTAACTTGTTAATGATGTTATCAAATAAGATTATTTTCTTTTTATTACAATATTCCTCCGCTTCCTTTTTGTCCTTTACTTCCGGGCAACGACTTTTAAATTTTTTTAGAAAAGAAATTTTATTCTACTTCCGCAGTAATTTATTTCCCCTTCTCTTTACTACTTTATTTCTTTTAAGTTCTTTTTTTTATAGGAACAACAATTCCCTCGCGAGAACAATTGTATCAATACTTTAATATCTTCGCCATTAAAAGAAAAATATTTACTAATGAATATTGTTATTATTCCTTCCGTCTAAATATAGAAGTGTTGAATAAAAAAAGCGGCTTCATTCAACCGTTTAAAAAACAACAACAATTATCTACTAAATACGAATCTCCCTGAAAATTTTTGCTTTTTAAAGCATAAAAAAGAAATATTGAACGCATAGAATGTATTTGAATAAAACAATGAAATTAGGCATAAAATTAAAGGCTAAAAATATATTACTAATAATAAAATAAACACAGATAAGTAAACTAATTAATAAATACTTATAGTTCAACAAACGGATCTTGACGATCTCGTTTGCATGAGAATTACGGAAAAGACGAGATCTGGCCATTAGCCTCTTCAGGAGGTGTCAAGGAATTTAGTACTTTGAATTCTGTCACTAGGAAAATGCTACCTAATGAATTTATTGTTGTTTATTGACTGTTTTAAATTTATGAAAAGTATATTAAAATATAGCAAAAGTCTCATGCATTGCCCCGTATTATAATTCATTTCAATATTTCAATGAAATGTAAACATAAATATATATGAAACACTCATGCATTTTTTATTTGTTTTTGATTTTTGTGGATTAGCAAATGAAATAAATGAGAAATCGTGTGCCTTTTTAATTATTAATTCGTTAATGTAATGTTGCATTTTAAATTTAAAATCGATTGTCTTATATAAATGTATTTATATAATCCAGTTATTTTTTTTGTATTTTGTTTTGTTTTGTTTACGTAGGAAATTTTTAAAATTAACGTTTTTCTAATATTTTAGCAATTTTTTTTGTGGGCGATCAGTATGTTTGACAGCTCTTCCGTCTAATTTTGAGGCCCTGAAAAGGCCCTTTAAAGGTAAATTCTGTTTTTTTTTTCTTTCTTTCAGCTGTTTCCAGTAAATAACTGCGTGAATTGGGAGATGTACGAAATATGTACGAGTAGCTTCAGCTACTCTGTCTTGAACTCTTTCTAAAGGAAAGAGAGGTCCTCCATTAATTAATTCCCTCCGACAATATTCTTCAACTTGCAATATTATTTTCCGTGCGCTGCTTCGTATTGTACTGTTTCTCGACATTTTGTGAGAATACTTGGATAGAGGCTATTCTCGCGTAAATTACGTGAAATCACGAAAAAAACGAGATCGTCAAGATCCGTCTGTTGGACTATAGTATATTGTAATACGTCGACAACATTTAATCATAAACCTCTCCTCAAATTTACTTTCATCCTTTTTTCGTTTTTATTATTCGATTATTATTTTAACTTAAACTTTCTTTTTTCATCATTATATTTTCTAGCTGAAAAAAGAAAGATGAAATCTGGGCGAAGGGCACACACGTTCTATAAGACGACGCACCGGCCCTCGGATAGATGGGCCGGCGGGTCAGTCCAAGCCTGTAGGCATCGGCTACTTCAAGAACACTTCCCAGGTAGGCGCCTACTTCACCATACAATATCTATTACTATAAATCTACGTCTCAGGCAAATTTGAGCTACAGGTAAAACGTACAAGGCCCAGAAGTGATCCAGGTCCAAAAATAAGTAGCAGGACAACAGTGAGAACAGAAGGAATTTCGCGTATAACGGTTTAGAAGATACTTCATGAGGAGCTCCTGTATCTGATTCCAATGCGTCCAAGGTTGATTCCAGCAGATTTTTCTTTAAGGCTGCAGTTCTGTCGTTGGTTTCTTGTGGATACTATTAACTCTGCAACTGTAATTTTATTCACTGACTAAGCTTCATTTTCCCGAAGTGATATTAAGGAATTTTAACATAAAGTGCACTTATGAACACAGGAAAACTTATATGGAATAATCCATTGAAATCACCAATAGCAATTTTCTGTAAATGTGTGACCCGGTAAAGATAAAAGATCTGAAAGGATAATTGGTCCCTGCCTCCACAGTTCTTTGATAAATGGCAAAGGGTATCTGGATTTCCTTTAAAGACACTTAACCGAGATGATGGAAGACTTCAATCTTGAAAACCAGAAGGCTATTGTGGATGATGCACAACGGAATCCCAGCCCGTTTCAATCATGAAGTCCGTGCTTTCCTCAGCTATCATTTTCTACAATGCTGGATTGATAGAGGTGGCCCTGTTACTTGGCCTGCATAGTCTCCGGATTTAAATCCTTTGGATTCTTATCTTTCACAGCTGGAACAGAGAATAGACAACGGTTTTCAGCAAGATTTGGAACACACCGGGAATATGTCAGAGGATTCGAAGTTTTCTATCCCGAAGTTTGCACATTTGTATTGAAGCAAGAGTTGGATATTTCGAACATTTACTTTGATGCCTGTTCATGGAGGCTTCGTTGAACACTTATTTCTGTATCAGTTGTTAATTTTTTGTACGTTATTAAGTTCATTCACAAAAAAAAAGAAGAAAATAGAATGTTTTATAGTCGAGATCTGGTTGTTTATTGATGACTGCTCCTAGCTGATGATCGTCATATTAGCGTGAAACAGCTTTTCTAGGATGTCACTTAATAAACAACTTGGTCTCAACCATTGACAGAATGTTTTATATATGTAATTTTTGGAAGTTACATGTATACAGCATTACATTGTACGTATCAGTTACATACATACGTATTACGCGCGCATTAACACATCATATATCTAATGTAAAAATGGGTATGAATTTGTAAACGATGCATTTCCGACCTTATGTTTATTGTACATTTTTTTACTCAATTGTCTTGGTAGAACCTGTCACTGACGTTTGTCGGTATTTTTAAAAAACACCCTGTATATCATAAATGTTTATTGAGATAGTTATTTCTTAATGTAATAAATTTTTGCTTTATTTTTGTTTCATGATAAGCTAATCTTTATCAGGGCTAAAATTTTCTATTTTGATGTAGTATTTAGTTCGTTACTTAGAATTTTAATTTTTATCTGTTCTTAGAATCGGTGACAGGTAGAGCAGCACTGTTTCGAAAATACTAATTCACCTTTCAAATGAAGGAAAAGATGCTTGCTACAAAGTATTCTAGGAAACATTCTAGATGCTTGCTTCAAAGTAATTCAGAGAAATTATTCTCTCAAAATTACAGCTAAGTAGTTCTCAGGAGGTTTCAAAAGAAATAAAAAAAATGTTCCTGGCAAATCCTACAGTATACGGGACGTGAGAACACATAAAATGTGTGCGCTTGTCGTACGTATTATTCATGTATTAAAAGTTAATATTAAAAAAAAGTTAAAAAAATAATAATATTCAAGCATAACAACTGTCGTAAGAATGTGATAGTAAACGCTATGATTCGTATTAAATATGAAACGCAATGAGAAGCTGAACTGTTTAGGAAGATAGTTAAGGAGATTTAAGTTGCATTAAGATAACACGGTTAGTTTTATTAATTTTCTAATGCTCTTTTTTAACAATTATCTATTCTATAATATCTTTTACAAAGAAAACATTACTTCAATAAATTACTTCTTACTTTCTTTGAGATCGCGTCCTCAAAGTTTTAGCGGAATTTAAAATCTAGGGCCCGGTTAATCAAGATATGTGTAAATAATTTTTTCCCTGTTTTTTTTTTCTTTTAAATTGATATAAATATCTTCCAAGTTGTTCTGATTAAAATAATACGGTTTTTATTACGAATCTTGTAACCTTTTTTGGTCAAGGAGTGTTTTGGGACCAACTAAAACAACATTTTATCATTAAAAAAAAAAAAATATTAAAAAAGTTTTTACGACAAGTATACATGTCGAAATACAAGTATACAGTATATGTATATATGTATATAATTTAATATATCATAAATAAATTATATACAATAAATATTAATAAATAAATATATTATATACTTAATTATATATAGGACGTGGTTTTACGTATATATAGAAAATCTTTAACTCCAAAGATCATATAATTTTCAGTTCCCGAACAGAGAACGTTGTTTGTTTATATTGTTTTGTTTGTTTGTTTGTTTGTTTGTTTTTAAGAAAAATCCCAATTTTCTTCAAGTCACAATTTTGAATTCTTTAAGACATCATTTAAAAGAAAAATCAGATGCATTCATGAATTTTTAATTTTTGAATAACTTTGAATTTTTTAAATCTACATGCAGATCTAGAAAAATACATTTGGAAAAACTTTTGTTAAAAAAAAACAAAAATTATAAGTTTCAAACAAATTTCGTGTTTGTAGCCCTTGTCTTTTGGGATAATTAAGCATAAAATAGTCATAAAATAAATATAATAGAAATGTAATATAATAAGCTAATCAAATTAATTATTTATCAATACAATTTTTACATCAGAAGAACGTTTAGCAGGTATTCGTCACTTTAGGACCCGTGTGAAGGAGAATTCAGGGTTGAAAAATTCCCGATCTCCATCGGAATTGGGGGTTAAACCCGGTTCTCCAGCCTACACTTGGCTACAGTCCTTCCAATAAAGTTATAGTGCAAACAGAATCCTCCAAATTAAACTAAATTAAAATCACTGCTGCTATCACTTTATTGGAAATTTCTGAGTATAGGTTTCTTTAGCAAAGGGTTTTACGTCTGTCCAAAGGTTAAGCGAAATGAAATAAAATTTTAGTGGCTGTAGTTTATCTACTAGAAAGCAATTTGAACTGCGAAAAGCCATTTCAAAAGACAAAATGAAATGAAAAGTCTTATATTCACAGAATTGTTTGCATTTATGAAGAGCTGTTGTTTAAATTCCTATATTGTTCTCTATCAATGTAATGTATCCTTAGAAGTTCAGAGACAGAAGCAAAAATACTGATCCAGGAAAATAAATCTTAGCAAAAATGCTAAGTGATAAAAAAACCTTAGTTTTTTTTTGTTTTTTGTTTTGTTTTGTTTAGTTGTTAATTTATAAATTATTATTTCACGGATGTAATAAAGGTGCCGCAAAAGATCACTTATCCATGGTAATTGGGGGACGCTAGATGTCGAATAATTAAAAAAAAACAAAAACATGATTAATCCAAATTCTGTTTTATTGGATTAAATACATAAACCTATAAAAAGATAACCGTTCTTGTCGTATATAAATACAAACTGAACACGATGCAATAATGTTTAATTATGAACAGTTTTTATTTAAAATATGCAGTAATAACTTGCGTTATTTTACGAATGCACAGAGAATTTAAAAAAAAAAAAAAATCCGTCATGCATACAGACATGATGATTTTGTAAGCCTAGCAATTTGGGACAAAAAGGTTTGTTTTTCGTTTTGTTTTTTTGATAGGCAAGAATGTCGTTTTGACAAAATTAAAAATTTATATATATTTGAGAAGGCAAAACTCAAATCTGGCTTTTCGAGTTTCGCAGAGCAAAGATTTCAATCAATCATTTGCAATTTGGAAAATTTAGAACGTAAAGAATATAAGAATAAAAATTAACTTATATTACTAAACATGAATAGCCGGACAGCTATCTATATATAAATAGAAACTGCCAATTGATTGTTCTGAAATAAATAACTATATAAATTTATACTCTTCACTGTAATTACATATTAAAGAAAAAGAAATCAAGTTAATTAAATCTAATTAAATTATAATTAACTTCTAGAGAGTCTAATGAAATTACCTGAATAAATTCTTTCTTAAATAAATTAATATAAATAAAATCTTGCAAAAAAAATCTTTGGAAAGTGATGAATTTCTTTTTAATATATTTAGCTAGGCTATAACGCTTACAATTAGCTCATAGCCAAGCGCTTTTCAATTAATTACGGGTCGTACAAACTTAAATTTATAAAAATTGATCTTTTAATTGCGTAGATATATAATAACCTTTTTTGTCTACAAATTGGAGTACTGCTTATTTAAAAAGCAGAACAATAT
>JAFIDM010006943.1:19563678-19576138 GCA_023159025.1 Thereuonema tuberculata
TTTGTCTACAAATTGGAGTACTGCTTATTTAAAAAGCAGAACAATATGCTTTTACATTGATTAAAGTCCATCAGATTAAATGTGAAAACATTTTAATTACACAATAAAATTATAAATGATATTATACTTAATTAAGCTCTATGCCTCCTTTCTTTATGCACACTATTAAAACTTTCAAACATTCACTTCATAATGATGTATTCCATTCGCTAGCAAAGGAATTTCTATTGCTACCGTTTATTTGTTAAAAATCTGCAGATAGCGACTGCATCCTTCGTTTATCATTGGATTACTCCACGAAAGGAAACAATATAGATTCAATTCTGTTTTGAATTTTACAAATAATATTACAAATAAGAAGCTCTTAGTAAAGAGAGAATTTGATGAAACATCAGGAAAATTGAACTTTGAAAAAAGCGTACAGGAATAAATAATGACTGATAAAGAGCGAACGATAGTCAAAACGGAAAAAAACAAAAGAAAGAAAATAAAGTTGAACCGGAAACAATTTTGTATGAACCAACGATAATAATGTAATTTAGAAAATTAGGAGAAAATAAAAGAAGTAAAACAGTTAATTAAATAATATATCAATAAAAGAATATATTTTAAAATGAATTAAATAACCGGTCATTTTTAATGTGTGGCAACAATACTTAATGGAATATTCCAAAACGCACAAAATAAAATATAAACATTTAATACAATTCATGTTACATCACATGTTTCGAGAAACCGATTCGCTCCTCTTCTTCTCGAAGAATCGCCATCTGAGGAAGAGGAGCGAATTGGCTTCTCGAAACATGTGACGTAACAGAATTTTATTGAAAGTTTATAAATTTTATACTAAAAGGGTGAGACCAGTGTTTACAAGTGACATTCCAAAACGGCTGTTATGCTCATTTGGCGATCATACGTTTAATGATCTCACCCTTTTAGTGCGTTAATACACTTCCAGGCGCTTTTTTTTATTTTAATTGCGCATGGAAACTTCATAGAGGCTGTCAGAGGACAACACATGAATTTCCTTTATTTTATTTTTAATGTGTATTTTGTTTTTAGTTTAGATTTGTGGAGGTGCCGTGTTTATTCCTACAGTTTATATTTTACTTTGCGTGTTTTGGTCTGTTCCATTATGAATCGAATAATATTTATATGAAGAATTTTTCACAGCCGTACATTTATGTTGTCCCGTTATAATGTGGGTTCCCACATAACAGAAACAAGGATTACAAGACAGATTAACTAAATTGGATTAGTTGTTCAAATTTCGTTGTTAATTTATTAATCGATGATTACTAAATTGCTTGATTAGTTAAAGAGATTATGATGATATTAGTTAAGCCCATTTCAAATCATATGGCTGATTAGCTTTTGGAGTATTATTATTATTATTATTATTATTATTATTAAAGATGTAAAAAATCAGAAAATTTTTTAAATACGTAACATTTATCGTATTATTTCGATTTCAAATTCAAAAGTTTAGCTTAAAAATCATTTTGTCACTTCCCCCTCCCCCTCCTTTGTCACATATTTATATGTTCTTTCAACATAATTACAATTTTTGTAATAATAATTACTTTTCCCCAAATTACTTTTTTTTTTATTGTATAGTTGATACTGTATCTTAGTTTTAATCATGTAACGTTAAAAATGTGCCTAATTTTTTTTTTATCAATTTGATCAGCTTTGTAAGTAAAGAATATCATCAAATTACAATTTAAAAAAAATTAATAACAACAATTATATGATGCATAAATAATTAAGAATAAATATCAAAGCTTTTTCAGCCATGTTTAAAAAACTTCTACATGTTCACCATTCGTTACACGAAGCACATACAGACGGAATACGATTTGTAGTCATGTTCGCTTCATCAATGGTGATCCTTATTTCAGGTCATTGATATCCCCTATCATTCTTCGGTATCCGATATCTTTACAACCCCATAAGAAAAAAAAATGTGATATCTGGCGAAGAAGGTGGCCAGAGAATGGTGTCACCCCTTCCAATCCATCGGTATAGAAATGTTTGGTTTAGAAAATCAAAAACACGCAGTCCTCAATGAGGCGGTGCACTATTCTGCTGAAAGAGGATGGTCGGTTGAAAAATTGTAAGCATTCTTTGTGGACATCCTGTACTACCATGTCCCATTTTAATTTATCAATTTCTGCTTCATCAATTACAAGTTTGGGTTTGAAATTACTGATGAAACACAAATTAATAAATTACAATCTGAAATGTATATATAAAACAATGAAAACCATAGTAAGAAGTAAGTTTCCATTATTTCAATATTAGTTACAAGGCTGAAATCACTCGATTCCAAAATACTTAAGTCATTTCGGTAATATTAAGATAAACTTAAGAGGAAAATTAATACGTCTGAAACTAATGTGATTAAAAATCTTATTTCAAAAACATCAACTCATTAGAATCAATAAAAACAAATCTTTTAATTAGCTGCTCCCCCTTTTTTTTTTAATAAAAAATGAATAAATTACGAATTGCCATGAAAAAATTATAGTTGCTTACTAAGGAGCAACTGATGATAGAATTAAAAGATTAATTTTTAAACATTTTTTCCTTGATTTAGTAAGTATGTTACAAACCGAATTTTGTATTTCAGTTATGTGGATAGATACGGGAAACTTCGTTAAATTGCAGATTTGTAGGAAAGAAACTGAATGTTATTCCAATAAAAGAATTAGGTACTGGATTAAAAATGAGGCATTTCATCTTTCAGTCTTCGCTAGACATTTCAAAAATTTGTTTTGTTTAATTTCTGCAAGGTTTGTTTTATGGTTTTGCACTCAACAGTTCTCTCTTCTGAAATTGTGTTGTTTTTATTCTCAAACTATGCTGTTATAATACCGTATGATTTCAGAATTGTAAGATTAAACATATCTGACTGACTGGCGGACTGGCTACAGGAATAATCAGGGTGAAGGCCGGTGGGCCTATCTTTTCACAAGTGAACGGCCAGCCAGCCGGGTCGAAACATGTAGTTTTTAATGTGTTAAATGTTTTTTATCTCTTAATTTGTGTGTTGGCCTCTTTTTAATTACTTTACGTAATTCACACACATTAAATTTGCTTTTCAATTTTAGCTGATTAATAGTCAAAAATTAGATAGTCCAATTGGTTAAAATTGGATTAATTAATTCGAATAATGTAAGCAGGATTCCCTTACATTTGGAATCAGCAACCTGGTTCGAGGTTAAGTGATTGACCCTAGTACCAAACTAAGGTTGATCCTTCCTAGAACTTTTGTATAAATATATCTTTTCAGAAAAGATGAAAATGAAAATACATTTAAATATTATATGACTATATATTCACATATCTGAAAAGCATGCCCTATAAATATGCATAACAAGTAATGACCTATAATGCCACTTTAAACATTTTATAACCATGTAAGGATGAGTATTCATTACTATGACGCAACAAGAAATAAACACAAATACAATGTTACAACGCTAGCAATAATTATACTAAGTATTTGCGGCCCCTTCTTTTATTGAAATATCTGCAATCAGAAAGAAAAGAAAAAAGCCCCTCTCCGATTTTAAGTTATATTTTTAATATGTTATAATTTTAAAATCTACTGTATGATTTTATTTCACATATTATTTTTAAAATTTAATGTATTGTTTTTCTTTTTTTTTTTTTTGGACACTCAGGTTTTTTTGTTTTTTTCAATTTGTTTAAAAAAATAAATATAAAAGAATTGAAAATTAAGCGCAAATAATTGCTATTCAATTCCACGTGCTTATAGTTGATTGCCAAGCAAACTATAATATTATAATTTAAAACGCAATCCAATTAATAATTGCATTAACTACTTAGTAAATATTGGAGCCACAAAAATAGTACTAAACAACAGTGCACACAGCATTAATTAAAAGCAACAAACTGACACTGCATTTTTTATCATTTATAGAACACTGACATTAATTGTGTCAATTTGGTTTTTCCAGAATTTTCAAGGTAATATCTTTCAGGGTATTGTGAAGAAGCTTTCTAACTTTGTTCTTGGGTTCAGTGGCGTATCAAGGGAAGATACGACGTTTTTCTTTTCTTGTGGTTAATTACAAATTTGGTTAATTACAAATTTGGTTGATTCCAAATTTCGATTATCATAATCCTTCCCATTCCAAACTACTGGGTGGGTCTAAACTTAAGTTGTCAGATACTTCAAAACCAGTTAAAAACTCAGAATTCAGGCAGTATTCAGGAATGAAAGTAAAATTCGATCTAAACATTCTTTAATATTTATGTAATTATTAGATTTAATTACTTTCAAGAAAAACAAAAAAATACATTTCAGTATTTTGAATGACAAAAAGTTGTTTTTTTTTTTTTTGTTTCTTTCTTTTTACAAATATCTTCACTTACCTTGAGGTAGAAGGAACAGTAGAAAAGTGGGAATTGTGAAGTAGAGTTGAGTCTTCATGTTCTTAGCGCCGTAGATCCAACTACTATAATTCCGCGAGAGCTGCGTCGTTCGCAAGTCATGTCCCGGGCAACAGACACTTGGAAAAACGCGGTGTTCCACTATTCTAAGCGAATCGGAGCCCTCAGGCGGTAATGAAACGGAGTTGGTGACGCTGTTCATGGAAGGAGTAATCGATCACCACCTGTTGGCTCGCAGCTAACGGAGCTCCTAACCAGAAACAATTTAACTTGGTTTAAAGTCAATTGCAGCAATTGACTAACTGAACATAAAGTAGTTTCTTTAAAGCAATCAACCGTTCCCTATTGCATTAAAACTTTCAGAAAAAAAAGTGAGGGTACAAAGTGTTAAATGTTGCTTTTTTAATGATGAAATTTTATGATTTTATTAAGACGATTATAATGAAAGGATTACTATCCCATTTCGTAACTTTTAATTAATCCAAGAATTAATTGATTAAATTTAATAATATTACAATTACAACTTTGAATAAAATATCAAGTTTTTAAATAGCAAAAAAAAAAAGTACGCATTTTCATGGATATATGAAAATTTATCAACATTTTTTGGATAGTTGTACCAAAGAAATTTCTCTCTCTTTGGCTGTACTACGCTTAATAACACTTATCAGTCGGATTTACCCGTCAGCAGAATTTCAGCATTATGATTGGGGGCAAATATTTTGAATTGGTAGCAGGGCCGGACTTAAACACCCAGGGCCCCTAGGCACTTGATATTTGCGGCCCCCCCATCCCGAAAATCTAGAACCAAAAAAAAAAAAAAGGAACAAAAAATACGGCTGGCTGGGCCCCTAGGCCCAGGCCTTCTAGGCCTAGGCGGAAATCCGGCCCTGATTGGTAGTCAAAAATGAATAATGCTTGTCGACTTAAATTTAGTTATTTTTTTTCCTCAAAACATTGGGAAGGCATTGCCCGTCTTGTCCCCCCAAACCAATCCAAATTCTGCCTATGGATTTACCCATTTGTTCAGTTACTCAGTTTTATCTATGTACGTTAAACCTGGTTTGTTTTTTTATGTTTCTTTATTATAAGACAATCATTTTATTTTTTATACTTTTTAATATTGTCCAAAAAATTAAATACATAAATAAATAAATCTAGGTAAATAAAAATGTAAATGTTCGTTTGTTCAAAATCTTAAATCTCCGAAAGTTCTTCACCGATTGCTTTAAAATTTTGACACAACGTTGCATTTGAATACGCGCGTTTTTTTTACATATATCTATTATATAGATGTCACACCTGTGACAGGTAAAAACATGCTTTTTTTGACAATCCCAGGTGTGCGGCGCCAACCCGCAATGCACCTGAGTTAAGCGGAGAAGACTACAACGGGCTGGGAAGTCGTATATTCTCCGATCTCAATATCAATTTACTAAATAAATAAAGTTACTAAATAAATAAATACAGTAAGTTATTATCCAATGGAGCAGCACATTGTTCCATTGCCAAGTTAAGTATGTAATTATAATACATAATGTAATCTGAGTAGATAAGGCTTCAAATGCATTTAACATTGTCTTTAGAGAATAATATTGAACCGATAATAAAAAGAATAACAATGCACAAAACGCATTTATTATTATGCTGTGTGCTCTTTTTACTATGCATATCTTAATACAATTGCTCGTTAAGCATTATCAGGGGGAAAATTCTTAATAGTTATTGTCGTTTCATATATTTTGTTTGTCAGTTGTTATATTTTTTTCAAAATCTCAATTATTAATTACGAAACAGTAAAGAATGTCTTGGAGACAAAATTGAAGCCTGTACACCTGTCTAATCTTGATAATATTTAATACAAAAATTTAAGAATACACAAACACGACCTCCGTTTCAGTTACAACACACCGTAATTTTTTTCAAACTTAGACTTGAAAAAAGTTACGATGTGTTATGTCACTGAAACCGAGGCTTCAATTTTATCTCCAAGTATGAACAGTACACGTAAATTTATTACCAAATTATTATTAATTATTATTAATATTAGTAAAGAATGTCGTCTATGGTTTTTTTTCCTCATTAATAAAATGATTATAAATTAATTATAATCATTTATTTCAAAATTAAATTGCAGTAATAAAACGTTCTCCAGTTATTATTTGATTACGGAGTCCAGGATAATTATAATCTAAATTCTGGACCATATTTCTCTTAAGAACTAGACTGGCAAATTTTAGGTCATGGCCTAGGAGAGAAAATTTTTGGGGTCGACTTTTACAAATGCGCAGTTTTTGGGTGAATTTTTTTTTTTTCTTTTAATTTCAAATTTGAATCATAAAAATTTTGGTTTCGAAAAATTCTTCTTTATAATTTTATCCTTTATGCCAATATTGTGTAATAATTCTCAATATTATTGATATCATAGTTTTGTTGTGGACGATTCAAATATTATTGAACAAGAAAATATGTATGAATCATTAATATTTAAAAAAGATATTTACAATAAAATTACAACGTTTCGGCAATTACGGTACAGTTGCCTTTATCAATAAAAGATCGTACTTAACGTGTGCCTAACTTTTAGCATGAATATATGAAATAATAAACATACATTGGCTTGATTAAAAAACATATATAATTAAAGCCCAAAATACATTACTAAATCTTCCCCAGTCATCCACGACTGCCTTGTCATTCAGTGGTTAAAGGAATTAGAAAGGTTCATTTTATAGATATTTTTGGAGAACAGAAATTTACATAATCGTTGAATCGTCCAATTGAGGCGTACGACGTCTTGAGTGAAACTGTTGACCAATCAGAGGTAGGAAGGGTTATATTAAACGGAAGGTATCAAGAAGACTTCTTACTGGATTTTGATTGATGGCGGATTGAGGTTGTTGGCCCTCTTGTGGCTAGATATGGAACCTGGTTTTATTTCTTCTAAGCGGCTTGATATCTTGGGGAAATAAGATTTCGATGAAGAAATCTAAGTAGTTATCTATTAAGAAACTGAAATATCTATTGAATAAACTAAAATAGAATAAAATTGCGAATTGTAACCAATTGGAAAGGAATTTAATGATTTGTTTAAGCAAATCGCAATCAACTGATGTGAAGAGCTCTGTTGCATCTACAGACATCATGTTACATGTTTTGGAATCCGTAACATGCTGATGTTATTAAAGAATTCAATGCTTTTTGATGTCACCTATGGAATTACGGGAAAAGGTCTTGATCCTATCGAATACGTATTTAGAGATGTTCTGAATGATCGTATTCTTGCAATTTATTGTGAGTCTAACTTTGAAGAAACCTTCATTATCTTTATCCTTATGAGTTTTTGGTAGTGCTCTGATAGTAGGTAATTTGTTGGAAATTAATGAAGATTTCCTCTATTTCGCTCTTAGTGAACCCAGGCTGGATTCCTAATGCACGTAATTTTTTCTTTAATATATGAGAAATATGGGTATTCAAATCACAGTATGTCTATTAGGCCTATGTAGGATGAGGGAACTCCTTTGTTTTTGTACAAGTTTTTTTTTTTTTTTTTTTATCTTGCTATAAGTTTATCACTAAAAAGCATAATAACATATACTGCTTTAGAATTAGCCAGAAATTAGGGTCGTAAAGGATTTTATTTCGGCATCAGGTTTGGCTTGAAAGGAACTTGGTCCCCCTTCCATCCGAAATTTTGAAAAAGACAACCTTACTTTTTTTTTACCTCGTTGTTGTTTATATCTTTTAGTCACAGGATTTTCGGAATTTCTTGTAATTAATTTAGATCTTAATTTGATGAGAGACTTATATAATAATACTTCCGAGATTGCAGGGATATATCACGGTTTACCTATTGAGCTTCACAAAATAGTGCCTCACTAAATCTTATTTTAGATAAATATATAAAGTTAACAAAACTTTATTTTCTGTACAAGATTTATAAAAGTAGATTTTATAGACATCATCTTAAATTAATATTTTAAGTATTGGTTTAAAAAATTTGAAGAAATGTATATTAAAAAGTTTTTAAACTTTTATTGTAAAGTACTTCAACTAAGATATGATGCTTTAAATATTACTTTTATATCCAATTCCCTCCCTAAAATATTTAAAACCATGTATTTTTAAGTGATTAATCTTGTGAGAATTTAGGGTGGTGCCGGGGAAGCCATACCTTCTCCACAAAATTTCGAAGTATGAAGATTATATGGAAGTAGGAATAAGCATGACACCTCCCCAAAACTAAACTAAAAACAAAATACACTTTGAAAATAAAATAAAGGAAATTCATACGCTGTCCTCCGATAGCCTCAACGAATGTTCCATACGCAAGCAAAATAAGAAAAAGCGCCTAAAATACGCATTAACACATTAAAAAAGGGGTGTTTACAAGTGACACTTGTAAATTGGTGATCATCAGTTGAGAGTAGTCACCTGTAAACACACCAAGTCTCACTACAGAGGTGAATACAAATGGATGTAGGAATAACTATGACACCTGCATAACATATGAAGATTTTTTTTTTGGGTTTGGACCGACGAGTCAGAGGATTTTGGCAATGCCTCACCTTACACCGAAAATAAAAATCCTAATGTCATCTATGATTATTTTTCATTTTTAGTATAATTCCTATTCTTACTTTACAATATAATTATTATTATTTATATTGCAATCTTTCAATACAACATCGTTTCCAATTGGTAGAGATTGGCGAACGTTTACAGAAGATTCGGGATCAAAACTCCAGCTTTAGTTCAAAATGGAGTCTCGCACTGAAGTTAGGATTATAGGTCTTATTTTTATTTATTTATTAATTTAGAATATTTTATTAGAATGAGAGGAGAAAGAATTACTGAAAGGGAACAACTGCAGTACAAATTAAAGATCACAAGTGTGTTTTATTTAGACAATCATATTATATTAATTATTTTACATTTTATTGCAATATGAAATAATTAACTGTTTATATTAAATGTTCGTCATTAAAGGATTGTCCCTTACCTGTGGTTACGTGATTTTTAAACTCTTCGATGATATAACGTTATTTCCGGGAAATTTAAAAAAAAATCCATCCAATATTGCATTAGTTCAAACGTTTTTCAGGTGATTGCAAATTATAATTAAGGAAAACAAAAAAAAAAAACAAAAAAGAAAAGGAAAAATCAAAAGTTCGTTACAAAGACCTCACATTATAATTTAGAATTTTATTTCCCCTTATTTCAATTCACGTGTTTTTGTTAAATTCCTTTGAATTTGCTCTATGTTGTGAAGTCAGAATCACTTCCGCTTCTCATGTTTCACAAAACCCTCAAGCTTTCAAAATTGTTATTATTACAGATTTGCTCCCAAATATTTACAATATTTATTGTTTCTTACATTTATTAATAACTTTGACATAGAATTTTATAACTTCATATTCCTTATTCTTTTTTTCAAGTTCTGTTTAAAATTAGCCACTTTATATGTAATTAAGATGCAGCAAGTATTTCCTAAATTAAACCATTTAATAATAATAAGTTATTAGTTTTACTGTAATATTACTACATTATTGTTACCATTATTAAACTACGGATCCAGCGGCTGCGGCCTGGAGGTTCAATTTTATGACGAGTCGGGGACTTATCTCTGGAAGGTTTTCCTCAAGATAGATCCTAAAGTACACCCAGCCCTCTGTGAATTGGGACCGGGCTTCTTTCGCTGGGTTAAATACGAAAAGACGTCGGATTGACCACCTGCCCATAACTTCATCCCATTGGTAACGGAACATTTTGTGGATTATACCTCCAACGCCCACGAAGGGCCAACATCGCCTTCAAAATGAAGACCTTACCTTACCTTTCAACGTTTAGATTTCCTGATTACTGACATCCTGTTCACTGGTTAAACGAACTTTTTGTAACTATTTTGTAATACTTTCTTTTACAGTTATTGGTTATTCAATAATTGGACTTTTTTCTAAAAAACATCAAATTAACTGAAATAAGGAGGAAATAAAAATAGAAAAAAAAAAACTTTTCAAACTTCCTCAATACAAATCATGGCATTTCAAAATTATATAATGAAGTTTACAGAATTTGAAATAACAACTAAACAATATTTGAAATAACAACTATGTATAAAAACGTTTTATTATCGACTCGGAGGAACATCATTTAGACTTCAGAAAATAATTTTATTATGATCAAAAATGACGGCACGAACAAAACGCCTTTAATGGCGTCTCAATTCCAAATAATGCGTAAATATGAACTGCGAATAAGAATTCCCATCTGTCCTGTTTGTCCCATATTTGCCAAATTTGTATATCCTGTTTTATAAGTCGATTATCCAGTATAATCATAAAATTTAACAAAGTTATAAAAATTTAAAAAGTCAAAATTTTAACTTACATTTAATAATTTACAATAAAAGAAATGAGGTATTATCAGCAAAAAATTATCGTTATTTGTATTAGAAAAAAAAAGGACCTTGATATAATGTAAACTAATAATTGAAAATTATAAATAATCTTGCTTAGACAGGCAATTGTTTGGATTTCCCTTACAAAGGAGTGAGAATGGCATTAAAAAGAAAAAAAAAAAAACCTAAAAATAATCCCGGGATAAGAAGCAACAATAATGGTCCTTAGTAAGCTGAATGTGTAGTTAATTTTCGGAAGATAAGTACAGTAATTTAGTTAGAAGTAAATCTTTCAAATATTTCGATTCATAGACTGACTATATTTCAGAAACAAACAATAAGGAAATTATTTCTCGTAATCAAGTGTTGTGGCAATTAATTTGAAAAGAGCTTCGATTCAGTTGAAGGGCTGACAAAAATAGTTCTTTGTTATTATGTCATCATTCCGCTAAATGTGATTAGCTGATGTGTGGAAACTATCGTTGAAATTAAAAACAAAATGTTTTAATTAAACTCTTTAATTAGAAGAAACTCCATACTTTAATACATTTTCCTTTGTATACAGTATTTACAAATATATAAGGTGTGGAGTTCTTCTATATATATAAAAGATATAAAAATCTGAATAATTGTTTAAATTAAAAACTAATTATATTATTTTTTTCTTCTTTGTTCTTACTTTAAGCCTTTAGGTTGTTACAATCCATTTTTTTCATATTCAAAATCTCTCTCTCTCATTCACGGTCTTCCTGTATTTCTTTTTCCTTTCAGAATTCAATCTCTAACTAGCTTGAGAAATCTTTGTTTTTGGGAGTACATTAATTCTCTTTTAATTTTCTATTTTTAATGCAACTATTAATTACCTCAATTTTAACCAATTACTTTTTCTTAAAAGATATTAATTGCAACTTGGACACGGACAAGCGTTTGAGAACCTCTGATATGTATAAGAATGATGCAGTTAAAAACTTCTTACCTTAGCAATTTTCTAACATGAGAATCCGATAACAATGAACAAAGGTAATGTTTACAGCTAAGAAAAATAGATTCTTACGTCATATAAATAAAAACAACTTTATTTTTACTTTTCTATAAATATATATTACAGGCACTCAAACACTGGCAAAGGACCATTTGTAAGTAGAATCTTGAGCAGAGTACTCCTACGCAATTAATTAGGTCTATTAAGGCTGAATCCACCTCCACATTGCTATTAGAACCCACACTGGCAAGGCGATTGTGAAGAGGGTAAAACTCATTCGCCTGCTATCGTTGCATAAATCAGTGAAACACCTACAATAATCGTCCCCTTCATTGGTTTTGAAGCAAGGTTCACCGTCTTTGGATAAATCACCTGCGCAGTCACGAAGTATGAAGATGTTATTGTTCTCTGCAAAGATAAAAAAGAATTCATTAAACATTAAGATTAATCAACAACAGATATTCATAAACAGAAGTCAGCAAACACGTGTCTCTGTTAATTTTACAGAATCTAACATAATTATCGAGATTTTGATCACTTAAGGCTATAATAACAATTTGTACAAAAAAAAAAATTACAGTAACCAATATAGTTCATTTGAACTGAAACTTGTTGTAGCTGTATTATATTAAAACAAGGTAGGGATAGCGATTAGT
>JAFIDM010006943.1:19584959-19606211 GCA_023159025.1 Thereuonema tuberculata
TATTTTATTTATTTACTTATTTTTTTAATACTAGAATTCTTCGGCAAATATCAGACAATATATGTTTAAATAATGCAAAATATTCTCAAACAAAATTCTGATTCATTGAATGAAAATCTTCTTTTCGAAGACAATTCATTCCAATAAATTTATAATGACGAGTAATTCAATTGAAACGGAATGACAATATTAGTTAGGAAACGAACGATCGCTGAAATCGAAAACACATTAGTGTAATCCAAAGTTTGTAGCTGCAAGTAATGGATTGCTCAGTCCAGGTATCTCATTATTGTTGAAAAATTCAACAGTTGTAAACTATTCGTGAAAGAAGGTAAAAATAATGCGATATTATTTATAATCGTAACTTATTACACCAAATTTTTATTGACAACTCAAATTTTTTTAAGTAAAAATTTCATTTATTATTTCAGTTTTTATTCATAATTTTTCTAATAATGCTATTAGAAAATTTCAGAAAGAGTATGTAATATCTTTTTCTAATAAATAATTCTACAACTCTACATTCAAATATCGAAAATCGTTCGAAATACAACCCCTTGTTCATACTTTTCTTTTTTTTTCATCTTAAAATGGCCGATACTATAACCTACCAGACACATTTACATTTCCTTCTGGGAAACCATGTATGTATATAACATATTTGTTTTATAGCATATTTGTTTAATTTCTTAGAATATTATAGTTATAATGTTATAGTTACGGTTATAAATGATATTTAACTTTGAACAATAGTACAAAACATCAATTTATAAAGTTCCATAGTCGTGAACAGTAGATGTGTGAAGATTTAAGTTAGTAATGAAAGAAAAGATAAACAAATAGAATAGACAAATATTCGTGAATGTGAGCTTTAATACCCAAAATTTACAGAAAATTCGTTTCTTGATATGATTGTATGAATAAGCAAAAACTCTGGCCGAACGAAATTTCAATGAAATTTCAATTCAACCCAATCTACAGGGTGGATTTATAATTCCCTTTATAAACTTTAAAAGTCGGTTCTACTCAGTAAACAAGCAAAAAAGTCCAAATAAATACGGGTCCGGAAATGAATAGTCTTCGAGAAAAACGTAGTTTTCATTATCCAATGTATGGTTGTTTGTTGACACAGTAGGATGCGATAAAACATATTTCAAAATATTCATAAATTAAAACAGAGATACACAAAATAAGGAAAGAATGATTTAATAAACGAAAAAATCAAAACAATAAAACAATAATTGGGTCCGGAAATGACCAATCATATCTTGAATAATGAAAACTACGTTTTTCGCGAAAACTATGCATTTCAATTGACGCCATCTTAATTTGTTCAATGTGTTTATAGAAATTGTTCTTGGGCGTCTCTTATATTTGCGCCTGTAATAATATATTGACATATATACAGTGCGTTATAAAGTTTTTGCACGCGTTCCTGCCTCATTTACATTTCTAGACGATCAAAATGCGTTTCCAAAGAAATCACGATTTTTGGTAATCGACGGCGCTATGGTCTCTAACCTGTTGGATAAGTAGACTATATGCACATGCAGCAAAACCACAGTCTCAGAAAACTATACGCTTTTTTCTTTTTCTTCTTTCAAAACACAAACGCCTGTTTGGTTGCCGCAAATATATTATGTAAATTCAACATAAACCAACTTTATAACTTCGTTCAATAGCATTGACCATGAAGAAATAAAAAGATTTTGTTGACCTCCTTCTCCCTGTACGCTGAAAGGTCGAAACGGACTTTAAGATCGTTGAGAGTTCTAAAATAAATACATTCAAAAATCTTAAGGTTTGTTTCTTTAAAGTCATTAATTTAACATTGCGTCATCTACCTTTTTAGTTACTTCCTCGTTGTCTAATTCTCGTAAGAACTTCACGTTCGGATTAGCATAACTTGATTCAATTTTAAAAGCTACAGAAATCCGGTTTAGTTCTTTACATCAAGTTGTAATTGCGTGACTCTTTCTATGCAAATCGTTCTTCTATAAACAGTTCTGTCATTTGGTTGAACCCTGGAATGTAAGATATCTCAGCCAAGGTCAAAGTATTAAATAGGCTATTAAGATGAATGCATTACAAAGCTATAATCAAAAAAGTGAAAATTAAATGTTTTACTCAATTATCACATGAATAGAAACTGGAGCTATCAGAGTTTATACTCTGACAGCTCCATTTTCTATTCATATGATAATTGAGTAAAACACTTAATTTTCACTTTTTTGATTATAGATTTTTAATGCAGTCACCTTAATAGCCTGTTTAATACTTTTGCATCTAACGTTGCATCTATAAGGACGACGATGCTTAATTTTTAGTAGCATTCTGACATGTTTTTTGGTAAGTATAGCTGTTAATGGTTTGTTTAACATTTCTATATCTTTTAATACCCAACGGTGAGAAACAGAGCAAGAATAAACATATTTTACACATGCACAGTCTGTGATCAAGATTATTCAATAACTATATATCCTACGACGCTGAAACTTTAGCTTAAGTTATTAAAAGGAAGATCGGTATTAATTTTAGTCCAAACGAACTTTTAGAAAAAGGGCTAGAACCCAACAGAATATACGACTGCAAAGTATAATATTATTATTTCAGAACTGTATGTATTGGAAGCTGAAACTTAGGTAGGAGATAAATTAAGTGTGTACTCCATATTTAACTTAATATTGATTACGCCCGTATAGTGAAAGTGTCTAATCTGTCTTCATTTCATTTCAAGATCCACAATAAGGTGTGGGCCGCAACAAAAAGACAAAACAAATCGCGAGCCATATTACAGTTAAACTAATTGAAAATTAATAATAATTTTTAAATTATCCCAGAATTGCATACAAAAATTAAAATTTATCAGACCCTTTTTTAAGACTATTCTTAAATTCAATTCACATTTTTTCTTTTCTTTTCTTATGACTACATTTTTCACTTTATTAAATTCCGTGACTTTCCATGATTAATCAGGAACCATAAAACCGTTTTGAAATACAACTAAACGAACTATTGAAAATAGGATTCGTAAATTGTTTCTTATCTCCCAAGCACAATTTAAACATTAAATTTTATTCCTAACCCACAAAAGCAATAATATCAAAAAAAAAGGACGTATTGTTAAGGAAAATTGAAAACCAGGATAAGGTGGTGGATCTTTTCGACTGTCCCAGGATACCCATTTCGTGCTGTTCCTCAGCACTGCATGAGGGACTGCGTTTCTGTTCCACGAATAGAAATGACACTATTTGCTGGTGACATCGCTTTTCGATAGATTTCCGCCTCCATGTTGGCTTCAAATTGATCTTCTGGTTCAAATATTTTTTGAAGAAAAAAAGTTTTAGTTTTCCGTTCGAACGTTCAACGCAATGGGACAATAAATGCTTGTGAGATTATTAAGTGCATCTATCTTCTAATAATTAGAACAGTGTTGGTATATTTTAATAAGTTGGCACAGGATTATATGTTTTCAGTAAAATTTGTTACTTCTTCACACAATGTGGAATCAGTGGAAGAAAAAATAAAATGCTACAAAAACAATTGGATGCAACACATCTACAGAATGGACAACACCAGAATTCCAATATACCGCATTATACTGCAAACAAAAACGACATAGAAAACCAGGTAGACCAGGGAGACTACTTGATGAAGCCGAAACAGGTCTATAAAGGCCTAGTTCGTGATTGATGATGATGATGATGATGATGATGATGATGCTCCTTCACTAAGATACCTCTTACAGATGTTTTAATATCAAAAGAAAATTTATAAGATGTCTTGTTCTCTGTATGTTTTTGTACATACAGTAGAACCTCATTATAACGGATCCTATTATAACGGACGTCGCTTATAACGGACAGTTTTAAAAAAAAATTGGCAGACTACAATTAAGGTGAGCGAAGTGAAAGACCATTTAAATTTTGTTATTCAATATGTTGAACAATCGCAATTGAAAATGTGCATATTATGAAAACTTACGGCACCTCCGTCAATTAACTGAAGAAAGAAGCAGCAAACAAACCCAGCAGAAAATAATGATTTTTTTCAAACCAATGAATCTCAGCATTCAACATGAACTAGGACCTTCTTGTTCTAAAGATTAATGCAGTATGTACGTACACATCTTTTTCAATTCAACCTACTATGTTGAAGGCTGTTTTTTATTTGATGCGTAATAAACACTTTTTATAGCTAACTATTGTACTTTCATTGATGTACACCCTGCTTGCATTACATCCCTATAATAATTACTTGTTATAAACCGGACTTTCATTAAAACGGACAACCTTCAGCCCCAATTAGACCGTTATAATGAGGTTCTACTGTACATACGATATGTGATATCTCATTCCAATACTACCGAAAGGATCTTCTTGAAACTTGATGCTTGTGAACCAGAAGCTATCCCTCCTTTCTAAATGAAGATGTTCTTCTTCAGGCAAATTCACCAGTACGGCGAGATGAAATCGTGAAATGGCGGACGACAAAGCTTACAACTGCGGTGACGTTTAAAACAGCACTACCATTTCTTACGATCAATAATATTATATTTTAAAACAAAAATGCTGATATTACAAATTACATAGGAGATCATCCCCATAAGTCTTATTCCTTCGCATGTCCGTGTATTCTTTGTTAACCATAGACGCATGGAAACGAATGCATCGTTCCACCCCGGCATGACAGCCGGCACAACTTTTATTTTTGTACAGAACTTTTTATTTAATGTAATTTCGTTTTTAGTGACCCATTTGCCAGCTATTGTGATAGCTTTTGCGTTTGTCTTGTCCGTCCGTTCGTGTCTACCCACCCCTAACAACTGCCGAACGGAAGATCGGATCGGCAAACGGACTTCACTATCGTGTTCCGAGGCCCAAACACCATAGGAATGAGGTATTTTCATCGGCCAATGCCCCCCCTCCCCCTCCAGGTTCGAGATATTGACATTGTTTTCATTGGATTTCCGCTGTTAAATTAAATATTAAAAATGCAACCACTTCATTTCAGTTGTCAGCTATAGCTTGATTGGTAAGTTCTCGGACTCACCCATCGGAGGCTGTCGGTTCGAATCCGTATATCTACCTTTTTTTTTTCTTTTTCTTTCTCTCTCAATGTCCGCGAGGGCTTTATTATTATTATTATTTTCCTAACTTTTTTTTTTTATGTTTCCTTATGCTTTAGCACAAAATTATATTTAACTTACTCTTATAAAATGGAAAAGTAGAATCATTGAAGGCAGTGACTTCTTTCCTTCCTTTCATGTATGAATTCCCTCTCAGCCTGTTTAAGCTTATTTTTCAGAAACCTAATTTATTCAAATATTCCATCAGTCTTAATGAGATTGGTCTCTAGAGATGGGTCTGTTCAGATGAATGGATAACCTAATTAACATTCGGCAATTTTGGTAAATGTAATCAGTTATGGAAAAGTTATTTCATCGTTCTATCAATGAAATTAAATGATAAGCTATATTATTAATTCATAAAAATATTAATTGAAATGAAAGATACCATCATAACAATATCATTTATTTGTTTTTTTTAATGTTAATTTTTTTATATAAATATAAGTTATATATTTTTTTCATTGTTTTCATTTTAATTAATTTATAAATTTAAGTAAATAAAAAAATAATAATAAAAAAAATCATTAAAAAAATATTCATACTAAAAAAAAACTAAAAATGCAGGTGTAACACTGTATTGCAACTTTAAGTCAATAATAACGAGTATAAATATCCCATCAGTTTTACTTGTAAACGATGGAAACGGATTGGATTATTAACTTACTTTTGTTAAATATATTCATAGTAATATATTCAGTTTACATTCAGTTTAATAGGAAATTAAAATGAAGGTGCCGCCATCTGGTGTGCGAATAAAGAATTAATTTATCCTTTTCTCTTTCTTTGGGAAATGGCATTACAGTTTCTTACTCATTATGTATGTATAAATAATAATTATACATAAGATGTTCATAATTAAAGTTCACGTTTCGAAAGGCTGTAACTAGAGAACCAATCAGCAGAACTTTTCACATGAGGTCGTAGGTAAAGACTTCGAGATTTTTTTTCATTATTATTATTCATAACTCAACAATTATTTAGCATTAGAAGGATGAATTTAATAATAGTGTATCCCTATTAAGGTAGCCTAGAGCTGCCAAATATCTAACTCGTGAGCGAGATCAGTCCTATACTGTTTCTGCAGGTCTTCCTTGTGTTGAAAGCTAATCTCGAGTTTAACGATATTTCGGCTCGAGATCTCGAGCCTTCGTCAGGAGACGGTTGAGAGTTACGTTACAAAACCGTCAAGAGACGGTTACATTGTAAAGACACTGGCGCTGAGGGGGAGAGGGGGACAGTGTCTGCCACAGATCTTGAAGAAACAGACAATGTTACCCAAGTGTAAGCGGATGTATTGCTCTGTAGTCGAACCAAAAGAAAGTTAAAAGGAACACTCTTTTAAAAATTTTCGGAATATATCCGAAAGATGCAATTATCAAAAAAAGGAACAGAAAAACCGTTAAATAATAAGGATCTCTCGAGGTTAAATCTGTATCTAACTCTATCTGAATTTGGGCAATACCATAATAAAGAGTATCTTCGTTGTCTAGTTTTTCGCAATGAGTCCAAATAGGACTAAAATTTAAACCAATCTAAAAAAAATGGTAAGATTTAAAATTGCCAAGATCTGGTTAATAAAAAAAAATCAATTAAAAAATGTTACTATTAACTTACTATTACAAATCAAATAAAATAGAATTTTATCAAACAATGATGGGAAGGCAGAGGACAAAGACCAATTCCTCATCCCATAGGGAAAACACCATGCAGAACATCGGAATGAACTAGATCCTGCTGCGTAAGGAATGACGAAGCTTCACGGCAGATGACATCTTGACCGACAGAGCCACAGTGACCATATTTAATTTTCCTTTTCACCACTTGTCGCCATTGACGGTTGAGGATACTTTTGAATATTGTAATAGATTGGTTGATTTGCGTTTATAAGCTCAATTGTAAAATATTTGAATTATTCAGGCTGATCAAAAGCCATTTTTATATAGCTTGAAACCGGTTCCATGTATGTACTTTTAAGGCAACCTATGTAATTTTAAATCTTATTTGTTGGTTTTATTTTTTACTAGCTGTATCCGGCGTGCGTTGCAATGCCACTCAAAGAAAGAAAGTGTTTGTGCTTTAATTCGGTTTATTGAAGTGCTTTTGGATATACAATATTTTTTGTTTTTCCGACTGGTGCAAACACGAATAAATTAGAAGGTTTTCCGACGCATGAGCAAGCCACGTACAGCTGCCCATGTGTTGTCCCTGTGCTTTGTTGATAGTCATTCCAAATGCGAGTCGCACCGGAAACTGCAAACGTTGAAACCGGAAATACACTCATTTGTTGCAACAACTCGCGCGCCAGATATTGTAAAATGGTTCTATTAATTCAGAAACCTTCGCGTGCACACAACAACTCACCAAAGTTTCAACGCAATCTGATGAATGGTATAGAAATGCATACGAGACAAACAAACAAAGAAACATTCATTTTTATGTATTAAGATTATTATTGAGTCACGTAAAAATGTCAAAATATAATTAATCTAAATAAGGGTCTTTTTTTAATGAAATTGTTCATTCCTCCTTCCCGCATTCCAATATTGCATCACGTGTAATATTTATTGAATGACATTTGGGAGCTCAACGGCGATTTCTTGCAAATGAGTAGCTTTTTTTAGCTGCAGTATCAGCTTCCTCGTTTCCATATCTACCCATTTGCTCCCTTGTTCAGAAAATTATTGAACGGTAGAGTCGCTAGAGATTTCAATGAAAGCAGAAGAAGAATCAGGATTTTCGTAAGATAAATGACAAATTGTCTTTATTGCACCTTGGGAATTAGAGACAGTGGAGATGCTGGTAGCGGAATCGTTCGAGAACCGTTTAGCACCATTTAATTGGCGACAAGAGCTCATTAACCTCAGTCTGAAAAACTGGGACTTCATCATTCATTCTTAATTTAAAAAACTTTATTTTAACTCTCTGTTTTTACCATGTGAATCTGTGACAACAAAGGAAAAGACAACTCTTTTTCCAGTTTGCCAGAAAATCTGCCGTTTGCCAGTAATAGCTTGACTGAAAAGCGATCGCTTTACACGTATGAGCTGCAAATCGCGTTTTTCTCTCGTTTAGATCGTGATTAACAATACTGTCGGCGGAAGCGACAAAAAAGTTGATTTCGCAGCTTTGTTTTGCTATTAATGTCTAACAGATGGATGTTGACGATCAAGTTTGCACGAGAATTACGAAAAACACGAGATCTCGCTATTAGCCTCTTCAGCAGGTCTCAAGGAATTTAGTATTTTTAATGTCTGTCACTAGGAAAATGCTACATAATGAATTTGTTGTTTGTTTATGGACTGTTTTCAATTTATTAAAACTGTATTAAAATGTAGTAAAAGTCTCATGCATTTCTCCATATTATAATTCATTTAAATATTTAAATATTTTGTGAGAAGACATGGATAGCGACTATTCTCGCGTAAATTACGTGAAATCACGAAAATACGGGATCGTCAACATCCATCTGTTAGACAATAGTTCTCATCTCATTTCACAGTAGAGGGAAAAAAAAGATCCCGGAGGAAGAGAATGTGGTGAATGAAGCCATGGATTGAAACCACAAGCAAAGAATATCCAGATTTCAGCGTGAAGTTACCAGTGTTGCAGCTTTAAGTAAATTTTCTCGCCGCCAAGAGAGCTGGTGTCGATTTGCTTCTAGTTTTTTTCCTGAATTTAGATTTTGTTTTATTTAGAGCAATAGCCATGATTTTCGAGCAAGTGCTAGAGTTTCGAGTCACTTGCCGGTTTCAGGCAAGTTTTCAGGAGGTATAAAGCAGCCATTGTCTGAAACCGGGCAAATGGCTCGAAATACTCACACTTGCTTTAAATACAATATACTCTATATTCAGGCAAATATTAGAAGCAAGTCGACAGCAGCGCTCTTAGTGGCGAGAAAGGAAATTATTTGAAATCTACAAACAGTGTTAACTTCACGCAGAAACCTGGATATTTTTTGTTCGTGGCTTCAATCCACCAATGTCAAATAAGCCACTAATTTCTGTAATACTCTGGGAGTGGAATTGGAACTTCCTATTCAAATCAATGCGAAAATCAAAACCAACTGCCTCTTATCTCTCTTTTATTTGATTTTTATTGTTTGCGAGTTCAAGAGCTTCAATAGTAATAAAAAGACTGGGTAAGGTCCTTCGTAAAGCTGCAAAATTATTATACTTCGTAAGTGGTTTTATTGCAATCAGTCTGTCAAATACTAATGCCTAATTTCGTCATTAAAAACCCGATTTAGTTCAATTCATAATATACGATAGATGAAGAAAGGATAAAAATTCTTTCTTATTAATTTAGAAATATAATTACTCTTTAACTTTTAATGGATCAATCAGTCATTAATTTATATTTTATGTATATTTTTATAGTTTGGCAACGAAACTTCGTAAAGTAATAAACAAAATTCCCAAATTGCTATCTTTTTAAGCTACTACTGTAATTTTAATAAACTACTATATTTTGGTAAATCTAAAAGACTAGTGTCAATCTTAAAATCAATCGTTCAAAATACTTTACAAGTAATAATTAAGAAATATCTTCCGTCTATAGGCAGTTGTTATATTCATCATGTTTGTCTGTAGGTCTTTCTGTTGTTAACGAGTCGTCAGAAAGGCTTCAATTGTTAAATTTTGATGAAATTTGGTAATTTAACATCATCGACAAAGCATTTTATTTTGTTAATGCCTATCAATTCTTATTAATTAAGGAATACTTTGGACGAAAGATATATTATATTTAAAATTTAAGTATTTAAGATAAATTTGGATAAGGTTTCCGGGCTCGTTAACAGCTTTTCTGCTGTCAATCATTTGTTTGCTGTCCTCCCAATGAGAGATGGCCGCCCTGTTTTTGTGAGATCTGCGCATGTATCATCGATTAGTCTGGTCAGGCACTTCCGTCTGATGTTATGACAGGACGCCGCCATTACGGTAAAGGCTTGTTACTTTGCAAAAGAGCATTGTATTTATAAATAATAAATATTTATTTATTTATATAAATACTTATTGTTAGCAACTGGTATTGAAATAACGCTAAATAGTCGAGAGAAGTTTTAATTTGGCGTTATCAACATGTCTTTCTCAGTGAAAACAGACTCTGTCGTCCATTGTGACAGGAAAACATAATTGATCAGCTACCGGAAGGGCTGCGCAGTTCAAACTTCCGCCGGTCATCTTTTATTTGGAGGACAATACGCATGCTCAATCAATTACTTCAACCACTTGTAATTTAAATACGTGTATTATAATTCTTTTACTTCAATTTCGTGGAGAGGTATCATATTTTTTTTCTAAGATGACAGAGCGTTCAAAAAAAGATAAGCAAATTTTGTCGTGGTACATTTCTCTTCAATAATTTCTAGAATAATTGGAATGCCATAAATCGTACGGTAAACCTCCATCTTAAGCTCTGCCTAAGTTTCTAACTTGACTTTAATTTGTTCAAATTCAGTTGACAATAAACCACAGTGAATTGAAGCAAAAGAAGTGGAGTCATTGTGTCTGGCCGAATGACAGGAGAGGTCACGTGACTGAAGGAAACATATGAGCGTCGGATGCGAGGAATAAAGCGAGCGCTGCTGTCAGTTTTCATTCAGCAAATGGAGGCACATCATGAAAATGTCATTTTCGCACACAAGAATCTAAGACTATTGAGACGTTTGTCAAGAGCGACCGAGATATTTTTCCGACATCTTTTTATGGACGTTTTATGAAGGAGTCGTGTTCTTTGATCCAATTCAAGGCTCCGAGGCTGTCATTTCTGAAGCGAAGTCAGGGGGAGAGAAGATCCTTCTTCCTTCACTAACAGATTCCCAATAATACACTATTCGCAATAACACACTTTAGAACGTGGGTGCCATCGCTGAGCTGTATTTACTTCGTTAGAAGTTCACTGCAGCAGACGTGAAGCCTTTCCACTCCAAAAAGAACACGAGACTAAGGAATATGGTAGAAATTGAAGTACGTTCGCAATAGAGCTGCATATAAATCTGCACTACCTAAGATTCATCAACTCCACAAAAACTCCTTAACATGAATCTAAATCGGGAAAAAAAAAAACTTCAATAAAACTTGTTTTAAAAATTAATTCATCAGCCTCATTCTCTAGGTACCTTAAAGATCGTTTTACACTAGGGATGGGTAGTTCGTGAACGAACTAGTTCATTGAACTAGTTCGTATAAAAGAACTATAGTTCCTGAACGACCTAGTTCAAATGAACTAGTTCATGAAAAGAACTAAATAGTTCACGAACGATCTAGTTCAAATGAACTAGTTCATGAAAAGAACTAAATAGTTCACGAACGATCTAGTTCAATGAACTAGTTCTTTCTTTTACCACTCTACTATTGGCTATTGGAATTGGTTTATTTCGTTTTATATTAAGTATTTTTTTTTTTGGTTGTAAAAGTATTTGAAAACCTTTTTTTTTTTTTTTTGGTTGTTAAGGTAAAAAGAACGACTTAGTTCATTTGAACTAGTTCAATAAAAAGAACTATCTCAAAAGAACTAGTTCAGTAAAATGAACGACTTTGCCCATCTCTAGTTACACATTCCATAAAACGGGCAATTTTTCATTCACCTTATCTCCCAAGTAATCAGAAATTCGTTAAATATTAAACAGAGGCTATCCTGTACTTGACAAATTTTCTATCCATGTGTTTTGGCAAAGTATGGTTTCGGCAAAGCCGCCCCAAAGCTCGAGAGTTTCATTTTCCAACCAAAAAAGAAAAAAGTTGCCGCCCGAGGCCATTCCGCCATTCGTCGCTCTCCCTTCAATGACGATACTATCTATATCTGATTATAATTAATGTATGTGTGTGTGTGTGTGTGAGTCCATATGTGATGTGTGTATAATTAAATTGAATGTTATCTCTTCTATAATGACAAATCAGATAAATATTAATTATAAATTAGTATATGCTCAGTTACCCAAACCATGGTGAAGACTGCGCATGCAGCGTTGGGGAGCCTATTTCGAAGATGAGGGACGAGATCAAAATAAATGGGCCAATGTTTTAAACTGGACCTTAGAAATCCGTCTAGCGGTTTTAGCGCGTTACGCCACAAACAGAACAAGAATGTTCAACTAGAACAGTAAGATTTCGGATACTCACTAATATAATAAAATGCATGGCATTCATTGTTCACTTCATAAATTGAAAGACCACGTACATAAGTATAAAAGAAATAAGTTACGTAAGATTACTCAACTTTTATTACAGTTGCCGCAAGAAAAGGTAAACTAGGGGCGGAGCTAATTGGCGATCGATTACAACTTCCAGGAAATCTCAACAAGATCTATTGCAAAGTATCTTAACCACTTTCCACATCCTATAAAGTAAAATAAGAAAATAACAAGATCTTCGAATTTTTTTTAATCTTTTCATCTTAAATCTATCTTTTTAGTATTATTTGTATTATTATATGATTTACATTTTTTTAAAATTTTTATGTTCTTCCAAATGAGAACGGATCAAAAGCATGGCGTCGCATTCGTCACTGTGCCATTGTTTTTTTCTTTGAATGTTTGGGCATTTATCTAAATCTCTCAGAGATAATCGAGCATCTTCCTTTCTCAATGTTGTCTAATTTTCCTTAAAGTGTCTATGTGGATGGTTACAACATCAGGCCTTTCAATGTAAACATTCCTCATTTCCACGCCGCCATATTACTCTGCAGCGATGAGTTTCCAGGATCAACTAAGTGATCAAGATTTTTCCATATTTGAAAGTTCTTTTTTTATTTTTTGTTTTGAGGCTACTATTACCTGATGTATTAGTAGCGACGTAAAATAATAAATTATTTGGTTAATAATTAACTAAAGGAAAGGAAAAGCAGCACTTGAATAAAAGGAGAAATTGCCTTTCTGATTAGATTATGGGACGCAGCAATTTATTTTCTTGCCTTTTGTTGTTGGTGGGGGTCATCGCCGGATCGGCGGTGACTTTTACCAACAAGAGCTTGCCTTTCTGATTTTGTTAAGGGACGGCTGGGTTGGGCTGATGAGTCCGTAGAAGGACGAAACGGCCGTTCCTAACTCCTTCCCATAATCTAATCAGAAAGGCAATTTCTCCTTTTATTCAAGTGCTGCTTTTCCTTTCCTCTAGTTAATCATATTCACAGCACGTTAAATTTCTTTGCTTTTTACCTAGTAAAATAATGTTTGCTCAATATTTTTGCCGTTTTTAATCTAATGCAAGATTTGTTCATCATTGCCAAAAGTAGTAATTTATGAAAATAAAAAAAAATAAAAAAAAAACTTAAAAATACCATTACAGAAAAAAGTATTATTAATTTTAACAATGCAGAAATATTATAGTTTGTTTACAAAAGCTATTGGAAAACGGAATCATTTGTCATTGTCAAGGGAATCTCATGTTACTGACCTTTTCCTGCTTACATTAACAGGAGAAGCCAACGACAATTTGATTTACAATTGTAAAGCTTCATTAGTTTTTTTAATCTAACCATTTCTTAAATGAAGCTCATAAAACCACTATGTATGTACGTGTATATGTGTTTCCCTAATAACTTTTAAACAGAGATCGGATCCTCTTAAAACTTGGTAGGCATGTTTACGAAAAAGAGACGATTAACTCCTATATTTGAAAAACGTTTTCTTATGGGATATTTGCGCGTTAAGTTAATATAAATTCCCATAGAAAATCATTAGAATCCAACGAATGATTTCTTAACAAAGCGTAGTAGTGGATACGCATTAATAAACAATTAACTATCATCTGTTCGTGCACATTAGTAACATTATCTATATTTATCTACATTTAAATTAGCGAGTTTAAATAATTTTCAGCAAACGGAGAATTTGAAGGTACTCTTTGTATTTCGGAAATATGATAACTTAGGACTAAATGAAAACTTTAAGATTAGGAAAGAATATTATAACTGAAAACAAAGCAAAATAAGAAAAGAAAAAAACAACAATAATTTTAGAGAAAGTAGGTTTTTAGTTTTTTCACGAACTTCTTTAACAACTAAAAAAAAAAGTATCACTAGAATTGTTTAATCGACTAATAAATCTTTAATACTAGAATTATATCTATGAAAAACAAAAAAGCTAACTGCTTTACAACAAGCAATTAATAATTACGCAAATAATATTATTAGTATAATAATTATTTAGAGAGTTTTTTTCCTTCTTTATACTATCTTTACGATCTATGAATTTTTTAATAAAAATATTGTTGTTATTTAATTTTAATTTTAGAAAAATTTTTTTCAATAAAATTTCATTTTTTTTTTTTCAATCAAACTTCCAAATATTTTTTAAAAACTATTGCAAACAGAGGAAAATATTTTGGTTTTAATCGGAAATAATCAAAAGTTTTATAAATCATGTAACTTCGGAAACATAAAAATGTAATTTATGATATATATAAAGCTATATCGTTAACTTAACTACAATTAAATATACCTTTAATTGAAATAATTTTAATAAACTGTAAAATTAGCTTTGGGTTAATTTTTATCAATGAATATTTAGATTATATATTGAACAGAAGATAGGACTTGTCAAATACAGTCAGACCTCTATTTAACGAAGTCGCTAAATCCCGAAAAAAAGTTCGTTAAATGGAAAATTCGTTAAATAGAGATTCACCTTTTAAAATTACTTTAAACTACATAAAACAGATTTAAAATATATAAACAATAAATATTATTAAAAAAGTAATAATTTTAGTGACATAAAGCATACATTACCACATGCGTACTTAAATTTTACTAATAAAGTCTGTAAATTTTGTCTTGAGTTTTTTTTTTTTTTTTTTTTTTGAGAAAGTGTTTTCGCTTGTAGTACGTCTCGCATCTTTGAATGCACCAAAAAACCCTACAGTCGTATTTTCTTCAAATTGTAATCCGCGTCGGATTGTTTCAAATGATTTTAGCATTTCATCATACGAAGGTTTTTTGATTTCTGCATCATGATCATTTCCATTTTCATCATCTTCATCGCAATTCATAGGTGTATTGTTTTTATTTTTCACAATGTCCAAAATATCCGATTCAGTTAGTATTTCCGAGGTCTCAACTTCAAACTCAAGTGAAAGATAATCATCAATCAGCACATCATCGTTCATTTCTTCTTTTTGCCTCATCTGTATCCACATTTCTTTCATTTCCTCTAAGGGAACATTAATAATAAAAACATTTCAAGGAGAAAAAAAAATAGATACCACGAAAAAGTTCGTTAAATAGAAAATGCACTTCGCTAATTGGAGGTTATTTTACGAAGAAATTAGCAAAATGTTCTTGGTTCCAAAGAAAAGTTCGCAAAATAGAGAAATTTGCAAAATAGAGGTTCGTTAAATAGAGGTCCGACTGTAAATCAGTTTTTATAGTTATTATTGTTAGTTGCTATAAAATTAATTACGTCGTAAAAAAATGGCGGTTATGCTTTATTAAAGAGGTATTATTATAGCTAGAAAAACTTTCAAGTTATTAATTAAAATATAATGAATGGTAACGTAGAATATAGAGAATATAGCACAGAATACATAGAATTACAATTTTCATAAAGAGTTTAAAAAATATAGGCAATATATTGTATCAAATGTACTACTATTATATTTAATATTTACTATTTTTATAGAAAATATTAACTTGGAAATAAGAGAAAAGCTATAAATATATATAAATCTAATACACTTTTCTCTTATCTCCAAGTTAATATTATCTTTTTCGTTACAATACATCCGCTAATCGACGTCTCGCTTAACCGACGTTATTCAATTATAACCATAGCCCATACAATTGATGCCGTACCTTCCTTAACCGACTTATTTCGTCCTGTTTCGACGACCGACCGCTCGCTTCTTCTCTCAATCGACGCCATCTTAATTCGTTCAGTCGGATTATAGAAATTGTTCGCGGTGAGTCTCTTATAGGTGCGGAATACGCGAGGTAGACCTGTATTCCATTATTTCAGAGTACGAATTCGCCTTTATGGTGATAATATGAAGATACCTTGTAGGAGGTGTAGTTTTTCAGCAGACCGTTAATCAAGAAAACTCGGTAATCCGGCACTTCTCAAATTCTAAACTGCCGGATAATAGATTCTTATTTTACATGTACACAGGATATGAAAATCAGTTTATACATTTATGAAGTTTCATAAAGTAAGAGTACCATACAAAATTCAACAGTATAATATAATCTGGTGTATTCTAGATTATTGTCGTAAAGCGGGTTGCGGAACACTGCATTGTTTTGTTTTTTTCACTTCTTGATGCATATACTGCACTGCAATCATCATATACTTATACAACTGACGTACACAAAGCATTTCTAACTAAAATAAATAATGTACCCATGCAATTTCGCCGTACTGTAGTCTTAAAATTCATCTTCAACTTACTGTGCAAAAAAGGGTATCACACAAAAAAAATAAAAATGAAAGTTATAAACATTTTAATATTCATTTAATTATAAAGCATAACAAAAAAAAAATGCAGAGCGTATTGTGTTTGTAAATATCTTTACACGAAGTGGTAGAGCCACAGAAGTGTCGTATCGGGGAATCAGTTCTCGGAGAACGGTGGCAAATTCAAAACATTTCGTAAGATCGAAACCTCTGAAAGCGAGGTATGACTGCAAATACTTTTTGTGCATTAATACAGAATTGTCTCAGCATAGTCTTATTTTTTTAATTTTATCTTTATAATAAGTTTATTTCTAAGGCTGATGAATTCTCCTTTTTTTTCCTCCTCTTTTGAGTGGCAGTCTATTTAAAGTTTTACCGATCCCATGATCCATCAAATTCACCTGACAGCGGGGAATTAGAACCACCTTCCTTTCTAAGAAAACTGAAACGAGTTCGTGCAAAACGCCGTTAACTTTCCGTTGATTGCATTTCGATTGCACATAATTAGATCCGATTTAATGAAATTCCGTTCTGATTAGAGATCTTCAACTGATTACCTCCGTCTACACCAGAGGTCTCCAATGCACTGCAGAATATTCATAACTCACCATCTTCAATCTATTAAAACTAGCCGTCCATTTCACAATGAATATCGAATAAATAAATGCATAAATAAAATAATCGGGATGCCAGCTTTCATGCACAATATAATAAATTTGACAGACATTCATATCCATAGAGATCCAGAAAACAGCAAGAACTTGGGCCGTTAAGAAAAACTGTAACAGGACAATTTTATATGAGATTTTTCTCAATGTATTTTTAGTTTACTTTCCTAGGATAGTAAGGCTTATCAAATTATTGTATGAATGTGTCCCTTAATAACTTTAAATCGCAGGAAGTCTTCTTGGAACTTAGTATGCCTCATTGAGGACTGGAAGTATCGAACTTTAAACTTTTCCAAACGGGTTCTTGTCGAGAAATTAACTCGAGAAGACGACAGAATTCTCACTGAACAGCTTCAGAATCTATGCAATGGATTTCTACCGATGTTTTCAATAGTGGGTAACAATCCTTTAAATAATTGTCATCTGACGATGAGCCCGTAATGGGCTTGAAACTGAGTTTTAATATGTATGTCTTTTTTTAAATTTGTGTATTTCCATTTTTTAATTTGTGACGATTTTGCACACGTTAAGCTTGTATGGCAATCCTTTAGGTAATTCATTAATTGGCGCGTGGTCTAATTTTATTAAAAGGGGTTGGCTTCAGACAATTTCAGTAAATAATGCAGATTTAATTTTTTTTTTTTCAGAAAAATCATTCATCTTTATTATAGTTTTAAATTGAAAATATGCTTTTCATTACATTTTATCGTGTCGTTTTTCGACTTTAATAACAATAAAGAAATTTGAAGCAATAATATTTTAAGGGAAATAAATTTCAATTTCTTTCAGTAACTTCTTCTATTTGAAATTCTGGTATTTCTACATTTGAATTTCTGAATTTTATTGAATTGTTTGGCTTGCAATATATAAAAGCTGTTCCATTAAACTCTAGCGACAACTCATCAAAGCTGTTAGAATGATAACAGAACTATTAAAAATTGAAGTTTCTAACAAAATACAAATCTACTACTACTTTCTTGTAAGTATCATTTTCAGGGTTTAGCTTTCTCGGATTGGTAAAAATGAGTTGAAAATACATGAGACTTACAACTCTTACTTTCATCTCACAAAAGGGCACTAAAATCCCTGATGTACAACCTTTGTCCTCTCTGTGTTAGATGTACGACGTGATGCGAAATATCACGTGCAAATGAGTGGCGCTGTCATTGGCTGATGCAGTTCAGTCACGGGATAAAACAGGTTGTTTGGGAGATGTTCGTCAATTCATGTTGAGTTCGTGAAAATTAAATAGCAGAAGTGTTGTAATGGCTTCAAAACATCATTTAAATGATGAAGTGTTGACGGAAGATTACAGGCAGGCCAAATTCAGCTGGAATTAGCAAAATGGCTGAAATGCGAGTCGACTCTTCTGTGATCTACAACTGTAGAACCAATATCAAAATGTATCTGGTTTAACTTTAAACTAAAGATATCGGGCGACCTCTGATGTATCGTAGAAATAGTTGAATAACTGTTCTAATGATTGGCCGGACCAGAAGAAACACGGCAGACTTTAACCTAAATGAGCAAAGATGTAAACTTACTTTTTTAAGCAGCAGTTTACAAGAACTGTAAGGGATTATTATAATAAAGACAAATCTACTTCAGGGCATTCTCAGTTTATAAAGATCTGGAATTTAACTTATGCAGTTCTTACACTGAAGATTTAACTACGTTTTTAACTTGTCACAGACTATAATAATACACGACTGCTATTCATTCACCCAGTATTTCAAAAAATTGGTAGTTGTTGTACAATAAACATTGACAATTGCTTAATAATTGATAAAATTAGTCGGACTATAAAACTTTGTTTTCTGTACAGGACATCAACTGATTTTTTGTTACTAAGTTGTATATATTAGTTACATAAATAAAGTTGTTTCATACATTAGGTTATTCGTCGTATTGAACTTTATTTGAAGATTGTTATGTATTTATCATAGAAGATTAAACCTAACTGCCCTAACTATGAAGGATTCAAAGCCAAGCTCCTAAACTTCAATTCGAGAAAAAGACGTTTGAAGTTCAACGTTGTTAAGGTCTACGTGAATGCAATTTCCTATTTTAATGCCTTTCTGGCAGTAAGGAATTTATTCATAAATAGAGATGGGCAAAGTCGTTCTTTTTACTGAACTAGTTCTTTTGAGATAGTTCTTTTTATTGAACTAGTTCAAATGAACTAAGTCGTTCTTTTTACCTTAACAACCAAAAAAAAAAAAAAAGATTTTCAAATACTTTTACAACCAAAAAAACAAAAAAGGTTCTCAAATACTTAATATAAAACGAAATAAACCAATTCCAATAGCCAATAGTGGAGTGGTAAAAAAACGAACTAGTTCATTTGAACTAGGTCGTTCGTGAACTATAGTTCTTTTCTTGAACTAGTTTATTTGAACTAGGTCGTTCATTGAACTAGTTCTTTTATACGAACTAGTTCAATGAACTAGTTCGTTCACGAACTACCCATCCCTATTCATAAATATATAACGTTTTTAAAATATATATATATCATTACCTATCTAATGAGCTAATTTACTTAAAATGTAAAAAAATGGACTTGGTCCACTTAGAACTCTGAAAGCACGTGAATATAATGCACATGGGATATCCAAATACACTTTACAGTTCTTTTTGATAACTGGAGATTTCTTTTGGTCATTTTTCTTAAGGCAAGGCTAAAATAGCATCTCAAATATCCTAAATTCAAATATTCCTAAAATTCCTCCAAATGTAAAAACACATCGTCGGAATGAATGTGGGGCCTGAAAAGCTAAAACAAACACTAACAAACTCGCCGAAAGGATAAATGGCGACAAAATTCATGTGCACGCTACATGCGGCCGCTTTGAATTTATTAGCGCATAAACCACTTGATCTAGCCCTTTATTAATATTTACCTGCGCATCTGAATTTTATAACTTGGAAATAGATAGACGAAATTCTTTTGTTTCGATAATAAAAAGAGATATTATATTTTTTTTATTGGTTATTCACTGGATTTGAGTTGCATTGAAAGTTTAATTATTAAGTACTAAGGTATACTGTTTATTCACAGGGTTTAGAGTTATATAGATTATTCACCAGGGTTTAGAGTTATATTTTTTTATTCACGGGGTTTAGAGTTACCGTATTGGCCCGAATGTAAGACGGCTCGAATATAAGACGAATGGCGTTTTTTGAGCTCCGATTTGATAAAAAAACTATTGGTCGCGAATATAAGACGTTACACCTATTAACGAGGCGTAATTCGACAAATATTTCTAGTAAATTATTTAAAAAAAAGTTTGTTGACAAATTATCTTCCCACATCCAGTTCATGATGAAATCGTTAATACTTTTGGTTGCAGTAATAGGCTTAATGTCAGTAATATTTAGTTAAATCTGTGACTTCTAAGCTAGGCGAAATGTCATTTATGAAATTAAATTAAACTATTTTTGCAAAAAAGTACAACACCACTAAGCGTGGTAGAATTTATTTTTTTTTTTATTTTGGAGCATGTTGGTTAGGCCTACGATCGACTTCAGCCAACGCCAGAGCACGCTTGGTTTCGGTTTCGGTTTCGTGCGTTTCGTGCGCGCTCCAAGTTTGGTTGCGAATATAAGACGAAATAGTACTGTCGGTGGATGGGATTTTGGAAAAAAATGCCGTCTTATATTCGGGCCAATACGATATATTTTTTTATTCACAAGGTTTAGAGTTATATTGTTTATTCACCAGAGTTGAGAGTTATATTTTTTTATTCACGGGGTTTAGAGTTATATTTTTTTATTCATGGGGTTTTTAGAGTTATATTTTTTTTATTCACGGGTTTAGAGTTATACTGTTTATTCATCAGGGTTTAGAGTTATATTTTTTTATTCACGGGGTTTAGAGTTAGTCTATATTGTTTATTCACCAGGGTTTAGAGTTATAATTTTTTATTCACGGGGTTTAGAGTTATATTGTTTATTCACGTGGTTTAGAGGTATATTTTTTTATTCACGGGGTTTAGTTATATTGTTTATTCACGGGGTTTAGTTAAATTGTTTATTCACGGGATTTAGTTATATTGTTTATTCACGGG
>JAFIDM010006943.1:19606221-19626946 GCA_023159025.1 Thereuonema tuberculata
TTGTTTATTCACGGGGTTTAGAGTTATATTGTTTATTCACGGGATTTAGAGTTTATTTTGAAATGAGATTATCAACGAAATTCCTGTAGAAGAAGAGGAAAAGAAATTTTCCTGTGCCCTTAGATCCTGAAGTTCTCTGCAAAAGAGATCGAAATATTGATAATAAAGAAGTTAGGAAAGAAGAATATGTGTTTTTACATTCGGAAGAAATAGCATAAGTTTTTGAAGAAATTATATCTCAAAAATCTATTTAGTATTAAATCGAGTAATTTTCTATGAGTTAGTGAAGTCTCTTATTACTTTTATAATATAATAAGCAATCAAAACTGAACACGAAAATCTATTGACTGAATGAATCCTTTTTTTCCATCTTGTCCACATAGGAACGACTTTCTTGTTTCTTACTGTATTAAAAGGAAACGAAGAAAAGGAACCGGGGGAGGGGAGGGAGGCTTATTGACATTGTCGAGCTATTTCGTGGTAGTATTATTCAGTGCCGTTACTTGTGTATGCCTGCAGCTCTGTAGACGTCTGATTTTAAAAGCAATATGTATTAGTCTTGCTTCAGTCATTCTGATCGCAAAGTGAGGTATCTGAATAGAAAGAAAACGCAGAAAGGAAGATAAAAAAAATTGTGCTTCTTTTTTTTTTGGTCAGTATATTACTCATGGAACCAATTTGTCAAGGGAACACAATGGCAGGGATTCCCACAGTTAACAAAAACATTTAATTTTGAGGTTTTTGGCTTCGTAATTTCTCACACCTTTTCTTGGAACTCCTCACAAAGGCCCGAGTGATGATAAGCCTAAAGAAAGGATGGTGTGAATGACAGCGGTCAGGGTTGTGGAAAAACAGCCAATGAAATATATCAAGACTTAAAACTCATGGTCCGTATTAATAATAATCACAATTAGAAAGGCTTAAAAATTTGCAGATAAATAAGGAATACCAGAGAAATTATAATGTATAATAAATTTAAGTCATTGATAAAATGAAACATCCCTAAAAATACATTTTTGATTTGTAAGAAAAGTTAACGATAAATTTATAATTGTGTGTATTTTATTTGAAATAATAACTTTGTAATTATTTAATATTAATATAAATTCATATTATTTAATTTTCCACCAGATGGGGAATATTAATATTATGTTAATTGTATTACAATCAAATACTATAAAGCGAGCCATTCTTGTAAACTTTATCTAGAAGTTGTGCCTAAGGAGTTTGATAACATGAAGTTAATCTACTATTTTCGGGTGCGAGAAAACCATTTAGCTAGTCTAGACTTCGGGAAAACCTGTTTACGGGGGTAAATGATTAATTTGGGTCCTGGTTACCAGGTAGTTGTCTACCAGTCTTCTTTCTTTATTTTTTTTCTATTAATAAATTCATGTTCTGTGCGTTTTTATGTGTAATAAAATAATAATTTTATTTTTACCTATAATAAAATAATAATTTTACTTACTAATAATTTTTTAAACTTTTTCCTTTCAACGTCGCGTGTATTCACTTACGAAACTTTCCATTTCCCCGAAAGGGAGTTAAATATCCAGGTGATTGTCAACAGTGCTCTTACTTTATTTTCGTTTATTTTACTGAGCAAAGTCGGGTCTTCCAGGTTTAAGATACGTATGACATAAAGTCATTGATAATTTGAGCAGCCTTAAGAAATATTTTGATTTACAAAAATGTTTAACATTAAATTAAATAAATTAACGTATTTTGAATAGCAGAAATGTATAATTTCTATTTTGGCCTGTAATTATAAGTATAAAAAATAAATACTATAAATTATATTTCAAATTTTCTGCCTGTGGTTAGAAATAGTTTTATTTATTACTACAGCAGAATCTTTTTTTTTCTGAAAAAGAATAAAAGATTTCGTTGAAATAATAATTCAACGATCTAACTACAAAAGTTCAACAATCCTTTTTAACAGCTGTTTTTGTTATTCATATGGACACTTTTGTTCAATACTTTTTTTAGCTTTTATTTTGCTTCCTGCAATAACAAAACACAAAACCTTCTGTGCTGCAGAAATCTGATTTAACAAAGCGTTCAGTATTAAAACTTTATTTAAACAAAAAAAAAACAAAAACAAAAAAAAATCGAAATTTCTGATAATTTAATAAACATATTTTACTCACAAGTCAGTTCCTAATATTTTACCGTTCTTATTACTTGGAGATATCATTGTCAAAATAACTTCATAACTAAAACAACTCTCCCAATTAAATAAAGTGTTAAAAGGTTTAGATGATAATAAACTTCTCTCCTTGGGGTAGTGTAGGGGGGAGGAAGGGGTTGTATACTCCCTCCCACATTTCCAAAAAAAATTGGGATTTTTGATTTTTTTTTTTTTTTTTGGTTGGAAAGTTTATCGCTTTGTTTGTATCCTCCTCGCCTCAAAAAGTGCATGACTTTTTTGTTGTTGTTGTTCTGTTGAATGTATCCAACCATCATTACCGCTCCCATTCCAAAATCCTGGTACACCTAACTATAAGCTCTAACATTTTTAATTTGAAATTAATGTAAGAGCAATGCTTTTATATTAAACCGAATATTTTTAACATATCGATTGAGAGTAAAGTAAATTTAGTAAATTAACAGTAAAAAAAAGGACTTAGAAAGAGATGTTCTTAGGTAAATACTAGTATTAGTGATCTTTATATTCTATTATCAAAAACAAAGCCAAAACTTTGAAGTTTTAAAGGTTTTGTTAAGCAAAGACAACAAAGAAAACCGTTTGAGTTCCTGTGCAATATTAGACTTATTTATTTTATTTTTTTTCCCCCAGCTGAGGATGGCCTTGCAGTGTCAGCAGGTCGAAACCGTCCTGCTTTATGTTGGTGTGCTTCTTATTTATTTATTTTTTTTTTTTTTTTGTTCTTTTTTGCAATTTAAGTATATACTTAAAAATATAAATAGAATATATTTTAAATGTGTGCGGTTATGACGGAATTTAAATATCTTGGAGGTTAAGGGATTGAAGCAAAAATTCAGACTGTACAATTTAAATAGATTAAAAAAAAAAATATAAGTACAGTATTAAGAATTCCTTGAGAGAATCTTACATCGCATAAATATAGTTCTCTACAAAAACCTTATTTATTATTATTGCTATTATTATTACTAAGTTTTATTTATTATTTTAAAATTTTCCATTATTATGACAAGCTTTAATTGCTAACTGTGCTGAAATATGAAATATATCATAAATATTACCATTACTTTTTACATAATCTTTGTTATAAATAGGCGGTAGTTAAAACAATCTCCTTCAGCAATAAGTCTTGCTAACATATATGTTTGTGGGAAACAGTATACTAGCTCCAGAAAATTTATTCTTATTTATTTCTTCAAATACTACAGCATCGAGAAATTCATGTAAGTCACGAGCCATCCAATGGATTAATTAGTTATAATAAAAAGTAAAACAACTGGATATTTGTTAATTAATTTCAAATACGCATAGATAATAGCATCTCCTTTTCATTACAACCGGAACCGCGATTAAGGCGTATTAACACACATCATAGGAAATGCTTCTATGATATATCACTAATACATCCATTGTTCTTCTTTTTAGCCAGGAATAAATAAGAGTAGATGAATCTTTCTTATAATCCATCGTATTTTCAAATCACAAAGCAGAATTATACTTATTTATTAAAATTTGGTCTTGAAACCTAACAGTGGTTTTTGTTTTGCATAGGAATAAAACTTCAAAAAATTCAAATAATGTTTTCACGTGAAAAGTGGACCCAAAGTTAGCTAATTTATTTATAATTATTAGTAATATTTCAAAAGTTGGGTCCTACGTGAAAGATCCATTTATAAAAATGTATTTTGGGGGGAGGGGGTGCGAATTTAAAGTTGCATTTAAACTAATGGCAATAATTTGCAAAATCAATTCTTCACTTATGGAATGTAGAAGGTGCAGAAACCATGTATAATAGTAAAATAAATAAATAAATAAATAAATAAATAAATAAATAAATAAACAGACAACTAATCTCACACTTCCACATTCTTTTGAAAAAAAAAATACTGAAAAATCTAATAAATGAACTTGTTTAATGTATTTTTAGTTGCTTTTAAATGATTCCTTTATATAAACTATTATAAGCTAATACATTTTTCAGCATTCTTAAATTTTTTCAGTCTCTCGTTGCAATATATTCAAAGCAATCAATGAACATCCAATATACACTGAATAAAGGATAATAACGAATAAAAATGGAAGTCTGAAATTAGGGGGAAACACATGTTTTGTAAAAGAACTTTGTCCATTATATGTTGTATCGTTTCTATCGATCTAATTGTAGATAGTAAACATGAATGAAACCATCTTAGTCATAAATAGCATGAAATTATCCGTCTTTTTAACACGAAACCCTCTCCTTGAGTTCAGTCAACCTCTTTTGAGAAAGATGCTTCAGCCTCTTACTGATCCATCATAATCTCTTCCTTGAGATTAGAGCGTTTTAATCTCAATCCAGATCAAGGCGTTGTAATTGGAAAATTAAGGAAAAATAGACTGAAGAAAAGATGAATATGAAAAGAAAATACAAAACACAGCATCTCTAGCTAAATTCGAAAAGTGTCAAACCTGTTAAAATAATGGAGAAAAAAAATCCCCAAAAATTAATCTGAATGAAATACTTCATTTATTTATATTTTGAAAGTTTTTTTTAAACACTTCTTGTATATTACTGGAATATTATCTTTACAACTGCAGTTTAAAGAACAATGCTGCTATCTATGCTGTAAGGGATCGAAGCTGTCTACCTTTTGTATTTTAATGTTATAATATATTAAACTCAGGTTCTTATTTTTCATTGTTTTTTTTTTTTAATTTTGCTTATTAAAATTCCCCTGCAATTGTCAATTTGCTTAACTGTAAGTTTTGAGAATGAGGTAATCTGAAATGTAATTTTTTTTCGTTTTAATGTTATCGAATGTATTCGAATACATTATCGAATTTTGAAAACAGGGCACAGCTTAGATCCCTGAGGTATTCCTATACATGTTGTTTTATAATTAATTACTGTATCATTAATATTTTATCACTTTCAAAGTGTAGAGTTGAAAAAAAAAAGTACGGTTTTGCAGAATTATGCTTTGTTTAAAGAATTTAGTAACTAATTCATTCAAGGAAAATGTTAACTATTTTGTTAAATATTACAAAGCATATAATTTTCGGTTTTAAATTATGCCTTTTCCTAAAAAATAACAAAATAACTGTCAAATCATTGATCATCACTGAAATTCCTAAGTCCTTTTTTTTTTGTGTTACTGAATAGCAGACAATTGAGTATCAGATACACAGCGAGACAATAACATATGAACTGACAAAAGTTCAACCACAAAAACTATAAAAAGCGATGTCCTTAATTTAAAGCTTTAATTATATTACGAAAATGAGTTTAGCTAAAACAAACCAAGTTCTCACCACAATTTTATTACTGGTAATAAATCCAAAATTAGGCATAACTGAGAAGTTTACGAATCAAGTCAAGAGCAATCAACAACAACAACAATAATAATAATAAGAGCAATCAATATTGATATTAATTTGTAAGCATTTTTTTTTTCTTTTTTTGTAAGTTCAAAATATCAACTTTAGAATCTATTCAGTTGAATGTTAAGTTACATCGTCTTATTTACCTCCAAGCATGTGTCCGTTTGAAAGAAAGAGCATTTAATTGTATTTTTTCAAGGTCAAGTGTACTGAGTCAATCAAATAATTGCAGCATTACATGAAGTGAGAAAGTGAAAGACATTTCACTAATGACCTATCAATGAAGTCTTTATCTTTGGATCACTTTTTTTTTTTTTACTTACAAAAAAAATAAATAAAAAAAAATACCCCCCCCCCCCAAAAAAAAAAAAATAAAATAAAATTATAATTCTTGTAAAAGTCATTTCCGAAGAAAAAATTTTGAAAGAAAAAAGAAAAAAAAAATAATTGTTACAATGCAGGCGGATAAACTTTAAAGGTTCTTTTCAAGTTTCATCCTTTATTTTAGTTAATATTAATAATGTTTCAGCATCCTTAATGTTTTACTTAGTCTAATATTTTTCATTGTTTCTTAGTTTTATTAACATCTTTAATAATATTAAGTAGATGAATACGGGTTAGAATTTTTTTTTTTTAGTGGATTTTAAAGTAATTTTTTTAAAGATAACTATTAATTTACTTTAACGTAGTTTAAAAAGTGTTTTTAAATTTTACTGATATATAATAAAGAAATTTTGTAGACTATTCTGTGTTTCTTTATACTTGTGTTGTACAACAGGAGTGCCTAAAAATATTATCATTGTCTCTTTTCTAAGAAAATAAGGCTTATCAGATTACACAGTCTGTGTGTGTGTTCACCGATTCAATTTTGAACCTGTGATTGGATCTTCTTGAACATCGTAAGAATACTGAAGATGTAGATATGATATATCTTTTATATTTCAAATCTTTTCCAAACGGTTCCTGGTCGAGAAATTAGTGCGAGAAAAAGTCAAAAACTCCAATAGAAAAGAACTGGATCTAAACAATAGATTTCAATCCTTTTCTTTTCATAACTCATGATCTTAAACAATGAACATCAATTCTTTTTACTAATCCTTTAATTAGCAAGTTTTTTAATGTGATTAAAATGAATCCGATTCCCAGAACTTAAGTAGATAATGCGGATCGAATTATTTTCTTAAAAAAAGGAAATTTTTTTACTATTTTTACTATTTGACAAAAAACATAGGTTTTTCGTTTTTTTTTGTAATTTTTTACGACTTTAAAAAAAAAAAAAAAAAAATCAAGAAATAATATTTTATGTGTTTTCGAACTTTTTATATCTGGCTGGATTGAATTATAAAATAAGAAATAACAATAAATTATTAAAAATATTACAAATAAAAAAATTAAAAATATACATATTATTTTTATTGTAGTAGTCTTTTTTTTTTATCGATAAGTTTCGGACCTTTAAAAAAATATTACCTGAGTTAAATCCGACATAATGCGAAGTGTTCTTTAAGTGATAAACTTTGAAGAAGAACGTGAAAGTCACTTACCTGAGGGCAGAAGGCAGACGCATATCACAATTGTGACTAGATTCGGGCGTGGGACAACCATGATGATTACGGCATCGGTACAAAAGGCAACAGGGTGAACACACTCGGCCGGCGGCTGCTTGTTTGGAGCGAAAACGAGGGGCCTAAGATACCGGCCCCTTCATTTGATATTCCCGGGCGTCGTAAAAGAGTTTACGCAACTCAGTAACTAACTTGGGTGATTCTGATAAGACGGGCGCTTCAACGACACTCGTTTGAAAACCCGGAGCTGCCCCTCCGCCACAACGGACACAAAATGCAAGGGAGCGTGGAACACTACCTGGCGCACGTAATCGAGCAACAGGGGACCAGAAACGAATTTACATTTATAATTCGTGCAACTTGAGCTGCGGAAACAGGCCAACTGCAACAGAAGATGTTGGTAGCCCCTCGCTAAATCGGAGAAATGTTAAGAACTGTTTATAAATGGATTGAAATGATTTTAATTCGACAAAGACAAGTCCTTATTAATTTACCAGTTTGCGTTGCCCTGCGTTTTTATGGGCTGTAAAACATTTAACTGTCAACAATTGGATTGCTACGACTTTTTACACGCTAAAGATAGTAAGATCTTTTATGTAATACTAAGAAAAGAAAAATTAGCAAACTATTTTTAATTAAAAATAATGGTCATGGATTTGTAAAAAAGAAAAGAAATATCATTAATTAAAAACAATCGTATTTCATGAGTCGAGATTCTTTTTTCATCAGAATTTTACAGACAGGTTGGTAAAATATCTAACAATTACAAACTAATTTTCTAATTAATATTGTTATTTTAGAATCATACGCTGAAATTTTTATACGAAGAGGATTATCAATTTTATTTGGGAAGAAATAGGAGGTCAAATCATTCCCCCGCCCCCAGAAAAAAAAAAAAAAAGCTTCCATTTCAATAGAAATCTTATATTATAAAAGCGTTATTCTTTCTGTCATTGTCATAAGAGTTTATGTTTTTCCAATTTTGTGACCAAACTGTAAGAGATAGATTGGTCATAAAACTGGATAAAATGTAGATTTTTTAAGACAAATAAAATGCTACAAAAATCTTTCGAAAAAAGTTTTTGGTTTCCAAGATGGCGCCTTTTAAAGGGTCAAATTTGGACTATTTCTCAATTTAAACGAAAAGTATAAGAGTTGGAAGAGAACATTATATTGAGGAAATGTTCTTATTTGAAAGTTCTATCGGACGATATATCAGTCATTCATAAACGTTTCTGCGTTTGCAAGATACATGCAAAAATGTGTGTGGCGCCAACCCGCAATCCACCTGAGTTAAGTGGAGAAGGCCACAACGGGCTGGGAAGTCGTATATTCTCCGATCTCAATATTAATTTGCTAAATAAATAAAGTTTTTTTTTTTATATATAATGCTGTATATGCGACGGAGCGAAGCGATGGTACCCGGCTAGTAAATAAATACAACAATGGGTCTCAAACTAAACATATATTTCGCCTCTTTTATAATTTTTTTTTTTAATTTTTTATTTTTATTTTTATTTTTTTGGACTTAATATGTGTGGGATGAGAAGAGACTTAGACTTCAGGGAAGATTAATCCCTTCAACGACAGTGTTTCAAATTGGATTGTTTTTTTTTTTTGAATCATTAAAATTTGAATTCTTGAAAAAAAAAAAATAATAGAGTCTTAACTATTTTGTTACAGTTATATTATTTTATAAAAGTCATTCTTAGTAAATTTGAAATAATATCTGTAAGTGAAATTGTAAATTTACTTTAGGTAAACAATCAAATAACGTAATATACTCGTATTTTTTTTTTTTGTAATCTTCAGAATTTCAGAAAATACATCAGGGATGGGTGAGGGGGCGGCATTTTATTATTTTTCTCGCCATTTATCATAAAGAGCATATTACCATAGTATTAAGAAAACCATTCTATTGTTTTTTCGTTGAATATATTAGTCATTTCCTTCAGGAAGGGAATCATTGGAAGAGGAAACACCTCCCCTGTGGTTCATCATCCCCCACTTCACTAATTACTAATACGGGATTATAACGCTACCATTTAACTCATTATCTCTGCTCCTCTAATTAACAACGTACTTCATTTCTCCCTCTTAAAGCGCTTTTCAATCAATTTTTTTTTTTAATTTTTTTAATTTTTTTTTCTGAAATAGACTTTCTATTTACAATTTGAAATTCTTTTTTAAGATACATAAATAAAATCTTGCTTTTTATGATAGTGTAAAATTAACAGAAACTAAATAGGCCTTTTCCGTTAGAGGGTTTATTTAGTATTATATTTTTTTTTCTTCTTTATGATGAAATGTCGTATACGGTAAGCATCTATCTGTCCAATCATTTGATTTCATATTTTGATGTAGTTTCTATTTTTATTAATATTTTCTTGTTTTTGAGGGGTTTTAAAGTAACCCCTCAAAAACAAGAAAATATTAAATATTAAATATTTCTATGAATACTATAATATATGAATTTTCCCTTCACACGCCTTTTGAGTCTTTGCTAATTGGAAAATCCTGTAGAGAGTCTAATAGGCTGAAGAGAGCCTATTAAGCTCGGAACAGCCGTCCTAGGGTTTCTTGAAAATTGAAAGCCTTTCAATCAATATATTAATTTTATACAAGATTATTTAACGTGCCATTTTATTAAATATTACATATGCCTACTACATTGGCACTTGAAAGGTATGTAAAATTAGTTACCTAAATAATACACGAGACGTTTCGGAACTTCATTTACAGGTTCCTTCTTCTTGTCTGGGTCCAAGAAGGAACCTGTAAATGGAGTTCCGAAACGTCTCGTGTATTATTGAGGTAACTAATTTTACATACCTTTCAAGTGCCAATGTAGTAGGCATATATAATATTAATTTTATATTGATTAAAAATAGGGCTTTACCCCCACCTCCTTTAATCAATATAAAATTAAACTAAATCTCTTAAGTAAGTACTAACAAGGGATGTGCGTGACCTCGAACGCTGAGAACCGCCGAAAATGTGCGTAGAATATAAATAGCTCATGCCAAAAACAGTAGTATGAGTCATTCCCATGCAAAAATCAGCTGTTGTCTGCTAGCGCCATCCGACGGTGGCATGTTGTACCTGCACTAACAAGTACTGAATCTCAAGATATTGCCACCGAAGACAACAAAATATTGCCAACCTCTTGATGTGTACTTCTTAGGCAATATAAGCTCTACATGAGAAGGATCGTTGATTTTGTAAGATTACAATGTGAAAAACCATAAGTTACACGATCGTCATTTCATCATCAGACATCACTCTGTTATATAATCAACTTTCTGCACCGAAGTACAAGCCTATGTTACAATACTTTGCTTTGACCACTTCATTGAAATCCCACAGCTGCACTTTGAAGACTAAATAGCTGTGCTATCAGATCAGTAGGAAAAGTTTGTTGTTCAGATAGCGTAATTATTTTAAGCATAGGGAAATATAGCAATATAGTGAGACATTGAAATGTGTGTGTTTTTGGTCCTATTATATCGATATTTTGTTTCTTCGCGTTACCAATGTTCCTCTCTTGGACCTTCAATAGGTGATCATTGAAATGTTTCTCGTGGTAAGACGTTCAGTTTATCATGAGAATGACTCATACCACTGTTTCTGGCATGATTTATATTTTAAGCACATTTTCGTGCGGTTCTCAGCGTTCGAGGTCAAGCACTTCCCTTAACCCCTTTACTTTATTAATCCCAATCAGATAGTCCTATTCGATGTTAGTTGTTGAATTTAAAGTATCTAATATAACGTTTGCTCCTGCTCTCTGTATGGAAGCGGAATGCATTTAACAATGGGAACGCAAGAAAATAGAATGAAAGGGCTTCGATAGGTAAAAGTTATGCAGGGGGCTTGATCTTAAGAAACCGAGGGGTAAGAAATGAGTTAGAGATCTAGAAAATTAAACGTTACATGTGTAAAGAGAATGCCAGAAACACGATTACCAAAACAAGTGTAGAAACATAACCTACGGGCGCGCACAGAATTTCTTCCAGATTTCATAGTCTGAAAGAGCTTATAAAAACAAAAACCGTACTTTATATTTTGAAATTATATAAAGTAAATTTAAGTAAACTAACATAATAAGTTGAAGTAAAATTTACCATGTTTTTCTGTCTTTTAGTTCTCTTGCAAGAAAAAAATTCCATGAATTACATTGAAATTGATAATTCCAGGCAGTGGCGGATCAAGCTTGCATGGGGCCCCTGCTTGTCGGAGCTCTTGGATCACACTGCTTTCATTAACTAGTAAAAAGGGATCATGTTCTGGTCAGATATACGTAATTGATAGCTCACACTAAGTATTAATAAAACTGGACAACTCAAAAATAAAAAAAAAATGCATATTTGAGGTGTAGGTCTATTTGACGCACGTTTTAAAAGCACTGATTATATACTAGAGACTAAATATGACGCTCGATTGCAATGTAGACATTCGAATGTGACGCGAATGATGCGTACCCACGCAATTCCTCGTTAACTTTTTCATTGTAGTATAATTTAAATTACCTAATTTAGGGGCCCCTGGCTGCAGCCCAGTCAGGCCTTCCACTTAACCGCCACTGATTCCAGGGTGTGCGGATATCCTGCCTTGTCCCTATATGCTGACTGTATCGAAAACCTGTAGAGAAAAGATCTATAGGCAGGAGAAGTTGCTGGAATAAGGAAGAGAAAAGACATTGTGTAAACCGTGCAGTGCAGAAGAAGAAGAAAAAGAAGAATATTAAAGTTTGTTTTTTTTTATTTCATCACCTTATTTTTTTTATTCAGTTATTTTCTTTATTTATTGGTCGGATATAGATTGGTTTGTATTATTAAAAAAATGAAGTTTTAGAAATAAAAAATGAATGTAAAACAATACAAACCAATCTATATTCGACCAATTAATATTTGTATCATTTTATCCTTATTTATTAATTAACACGATTTTACTAATTCTAAGTAAATAGAAGGTTTATAAAATAACTCCAAAATGTCAAATAATGAAATGATTCCAAATCTATAATAATGTATCCTTTATTTAGAGGTATTTACTTAACATTAACTAATAAATTTCACAATTAAAGTAATAGTAAAAAAGAAATCAAATTAAATAGTATAGTTACTATTTAAATTCCAAACTAACTACAAAATGCTTCTTTTTTTTTGGCAAGCAATGTCGGAATTTCAGGATAGATGTTACCTTGCGAACGACACAGTATCTCTCACACCCTCTCATTGAATTGAGGAGATGCGTGGAGAATTCAAAACAGAATTGGAATGAAATAGGAAGGATATCAGGGTTACCACCTACATTCTTTGTGCGAGTCCAAAAACGAAGCAATAAAGTAAACATATTATTTCGGTTCGATCCCCATCTAAAATTCAATTTTTTTTGTAGGATCAGATCCAGTTTAGCCTAAAAATAAGTGCTATTAGAATCTGTTATTGAGTTGTACATATTTTATTTTTCTATTTTTTTTTAATTAACTTATACAGGAAATGTAGTTTTCATCTTATTAAATGAAATTCTGCATCTTTTTCCTATATATTTTTTTTTTTAATTTTTAGCGATCCATTTGGGATCTATTGTGATAGCGACCAAAATCGGTAGCAATTGCGTTTGTCCTGTCCGTTCGTCTGTGTTCTAACAACTCCCGAACTGAAGGTCGGATCGACAAATGGATTTCACCGTCGCGATGCAGAGGAATGGGGTATTTTCAGGAGTCAAACCCCCCCCCCCCCCCCAAACCGCCAGACCTCCAATTTCCTCAAACCTCCAGAACCAAGATGAATCCAACTCATTGGGCTCCAACTTATAGCTTGAGCTATGGACATAGATACAAGAACTCGAATAGCTCTTCACTATGTGGTCGTTAAAAAAAAAAACAAGGAATCAAGGATTCTGCCAAAAATATTTTGAGCATATTATCATAATCGAGTTGATCAATAAATTTGAAGTTAAGATAGAAATATTATCTTTAGAATTGATCGAAATAAAGAAAAGAAAGAAATATACAGGATCTTTCAGAAATAATGGTACTATTTGATAAAAATGTCGTATGTGAATGGTACAGAATACAGTAAAATAAGTGGCACGGACGAACAGAGGAAGTAGTCAAGTTTTATTTGTTATCTTACAGATTTTTAAAATGTGCGCCTTTGGTCACTCGGCAGACGTCCAACCGATAGTTATTATAGACAGCACTGATGCAGACATGTTGCACCGAGTATGTCAGGAACTCGGTTGCATATCTCCCGAGTGACCAAAGGCGGATCTTGAAGATCTGTAAGATAACCAATAAAACTTGACTACTTCCTCTGTCCATCCGCGCCTCTTATTTTAACGTACTCTGCACTATTCTCAAACAACATCCTTTTCAAATAGTACCATTATTTCTGAAAGACCCTGTATGTAAGAAAGAATAATAGAAGTTGCACTGCTGATTATCTCTGTTTCTTAATAATAAAGAGTTTCTTTTGAACCGAAATAAATCGTAAAAAAGGATGAGTGACTTCTGAGGCTTCCCAGCACTCTGTGGTGAAAAGAACGAGTTTTTTTTTATTCTATCCAATATGAAAGCTGCCCTCTTTTCATTTACCACCAGCCTCAGTATTTCTGGGAATGAAGCGTAAACACCGAGAAAAAGAGGCGATGCGCTGATCTTTTCGATGTTTTGGGAACCAAACGATGCCACACAACAATTTGGGCTGAAAACAACAACTCAGGGAAGAAAGATTACGAGAAAATTATTTCTTTTACGAGTTAAAATAGTCGGTGTCGAACACGAGCACGGAATTGGTTCAGAAGTTTTTTAAGTCTTAAATTTTTATATTTGAACAAAAGTTTTCATTGCAAATGTATTTCTTTAAAAAATGTTGGGTGCCATTTCAATCAAAAACAATCTACAATTCATTTTAGATAGTGTACAACTAAAGAAATGGTCAGATTTCGAGATTAGATTCTAAAGCTACCCGCACACGAGGGAGCTTTTTCTGTGCAACTCGAGGAAATTGAGGTGCACAGAAAAAGCTGCATGCGACTATCAGTGCGCAAACGATGCAACATTGTTAGCGCCGCCGTGCGGACAACAAACGAAGCACACTACGAATTTGAATGACATCACTGGACATGACGTCAAGGATACTGCTGTGATATCGTTCCAAAACTAAATATTTGTGATTTATTTTAAACATATGAGAAATATTTTTATAATATTATTAGCCGGTATGTAATCGCAGTTGATGGCAATAATGCGATTCACGAATAACAACGACCAACAGCCAATAATAATCCATTGCTCACTGAAACAATGACGTCACGTGGCAGTTTCCGGAAATGGTGAATGAGCGACAATCCGCTTGCGATGTGAAATATTCAAAAAATCTAGGTTTTTCAAACGCTATGCTACATTCTACCGCATTAAATTATTGCATTTACATATAAACTGTATTTATGTGTGAAAGAAACTCGAAATAATCTGATATTTTTGCTGTATTCGCGATTCGCCCATCTGAAGCGAAGGAAAAATGTTTCGACGCCATGTTTCTTCCTTGAGCATGACGTCACGCCTGACGTATAAAAATGCTGCACTGTGATTGGGTAATTCCATGCAACTTTCCGTGGTGCACCGCCGTTCTGTGAAGCTTTTTTTCCATGCAACTTCCATGCAACTTGGCCCATGCAGCTCAAAAAACCGCTCTAGGCATCAAGTTGCACATGCAACTCGGCCAAAAGCTCCCTCGTGTGCGGGCTACTTAAGGGTTCCATAATTGGCGTCAAACCGCGCAATGCGACCAAGGTAGTGGTGCCAATCGGAAGCCCACACACACAAATTATATATTATTTAGAAAATATTGCTTGAAGATACGGACATGTATGTTATGAAATACTTAGCTGGCTTGTGTTTGACTTGTAAACTACAGGAAAAATATTAACGAAGATTGAGTTTTGCCTAAAGAATTTTGTAAGAGAATAGGCCTAGTCGTAATGGAAAAATGCAATTCTTGATGAAATTATCGAAAACAATCTTTCCATCACTTTTTTTATCTTTTCAAAATTATTACTTTGTAACAATAAAAAAAAAAAAAAAAAAGATTTGTCTAACTGATGGATGTTGACGATCTCGTATTTTTGTGTTTTCACGTAATTTACGCGAGAATATTCTCTATCCATGTCTTCTCACAAAATATTGAAATATTTAAATGAATTAATAATACAAGAAGTAATATAATATATACTAAACAAGTCTTTGATAATCCAAGAAATAACTTCGGATTACGAATTAAAAACAGACTTATTAATAAAATATTCGACCAATTTTCAATTGATATGAAAAAAATTGAAAAGATATCTACCTTAAAAAAAATAATATATAGAGATATAATATCTGGTAAAATTATTTGGGTCGACTAATTTTGAAAAAAAAAAAAAAGGATTAATTTTGTATACTTTATGTACTTTACATTTATTATGTACTCATAAGTTATGCATTTATAAGATATCATAAAAGTTTATATATAACTTTTATTTTCAAATTTTGAAATATTGCTTATTCTTATTTTATTTGTAAAATTATTTACTCTAAATGTATATAGGACCATTTTTGTTTCTGATATCATTTTAACTCAAAGCACCTACAACACAGGTCAATTAACCTAGTAGGACTGTAATGTAATATTTTGAAGAATAAATAAAAAAAAAAAAATTATAATAAGGGGAAATGCATGAGACTTTTACTACATTTTAATCTAGTTATAATAAATTGAAAACAGTCAATAAACAAACAATAAATTCATTATGTAGCATTTTCCTAGTGACAGACATTAAAAATACTAAATTCCTTGATACCTGCTGAAGAGGCTAATGGCGAGATCTCGTGTTTTTCGTAATTCTCGGACAAACGTGATCGTCAACATCCATCTGTTAGACATTAGCAATTAACTTTGTAAAAGACTAATCTACGTATGCATTTATATAACCCGCAATAATAACTGTACAATCTCCATTACATTAAAGAATGATGGAATATCTAATTTACAAAACACTATTTTTAATAGTACTTACGCAATTGTGTACCTTCATGTTTTAGTCTTTTTGAGAAGTACTTATCCCAACTGGAAAATCAAAATATTGTTTTATGGAGATGTTTTGAAGAAGAATACTGATTCATTCATTTTTGCTTACTTTTAGTTATTATCAAAACAACATAATTTTATTCACTTTAATAAAACATTAGTTGATAGACTGTCCCTTTCTTGTAGCGACTGTTTCCTGTAAACACAACAAATTCTAAATTCCACAAATAATTAAAAAAAAAATATTTATTTTATAAAAAATGAAACAAAAGTTTGGTAAGAAGTTACAATGGTGCATTTTTTTAATGTTTATTCTTATATATAAATAGGGCTTTGGTAAAATATAATATGTATTTTATGATGCATTCTACTTTTAATTATGAGATTGTTTTATACTTAATTTACAATAGAAGTAGAAAAGGCTGAAAAGTTAAAGAAAAAAGAAAGAATTGATATCTTTTTCTTTACTGTGAAAAGTCCCCTTTTAACATTATTTTTATCTTATTCTCTGTTTAGGAATCTAAGGCTTTTTATTCGTTATTATTCGGTTTCTTTTTTTTCTTTTTCTTTTTTTGTCACGTTATAATTATTGTTCTTCAACTTTTATCCTACTTCTAGTTTCTTTTCTTGAAAAGTTTAACTTGAAAAAGAAGTATTCTTCTTCTTCAAGCGCCTCTGTTGGTGAAAAATACGGTGATTATCATAGTAACAGTTGCCATGGTTACCAGAGACAGCCTCGTCGCCTTGGTGGCTCCATTGCACGCGTCACCGAAGCATCGGCATGAGAACTCGCCGTTCGGAGTTGTAACGCACGTGTTGCCTTCATCGTCCGTCTCCTGGAATTCATTGAGGGCACAGTCACGTGTAATCCTATACGTTCCATCACCAACTGGAAAAAGAAAAAAAAAAAAAATATATTGATCCGTCTACTGTCAATTGTGGAATTTGACAGGGAATAAAGAAATAAAAAAATACAAAACACAAATACATTACATAAAGACTGTAATACGTACAATAAAATACTTACGAAATTTAATAATTCATATAATTATCATAAGAAACGAAATTTAATGTGCAAGAAAACTATTAAAAATGAAAAACCAAATACTGCAAGTAAATAAATATTCACGCCTTTGTGTGTCATCAGAGGAAATCGGGTAACGGTCGTTTCGTCCTTTCTTTGGTACTCATCAGCTCGAATCACCCTCCTTGATGATAAACCCAGTAGGTGTGCACTTGAGCACTTATTTTTTTTTTATTGTTGTTTATATTTTTCGGGAGTCACTTTCGGGATTTTTATTTCTTGTACATTTTCTATTGCTGCTTTAAGAAAAGATGTTGAATGACATCCTAATCTTTCCCCAAGAATATCCACCAGTCAGTGCTTCTCTGCAAATCGGCAATTGTGAGCCGTTAGCTGAAGAATCACTGTCCAGGGTAAGGCGTAGGAGGCAGATAACATTATACCCGCAGAAACAGACGAAACACAGAAGTAGTCAGTTACATCCATGCCGACTCCGGGATTCGAACCCAGGTTCCGACACATCTGCGTCGTGAAAGGCCGTAGCCTTGACCACAAGGCTATATAAGAACGGCATTAATTTCAAAGCTTAACGCATGTTCCACTGGTATCTCAATCAACGTTTTTTTTTTTGTAATCATTGTAGAAATTTGCTAATTCTGTTTGATAAATAAGGAAAGGGAAAAAAAGAAAATCATTCACAAGATACAAGAAACCATAACAATTCCATACATGCTTCATTTTCTAAAAATACCAATATCGATTAAAAAAAAATATAAAATGTAATTAAGAAAAAGAAAAACAGAAAAAAAAAATCAAAATAATTAAAAAACAAATAATGAAGAAAAAAAAACAAACCCAATAACAATCTAACAAGCACTGCCCTGACTAGGATTGAAACCTGCGTTTTTATGGCAGCAGGAAAATGTATAAACCACTATATGATCATGGCTACAATCACAAGATGAATAAAATCACTCAGAATATCTATAAAGTGTTGAGAATATTCTTTCCTAAGCATTATCACCAGAGCGGAACAGGAAGTGACATCATACCGGAACTATTAATACTGAAATCTATATTTAAAAAAAATAGTTAATTAGAGAAGGGATGTACCTTTTTGTTCTAGGAACAACAAAGTCTGAAAAATTACCTCGACATATAAAAGTTTTTTTTTTTTCTTTTTCTGTTTAACCATTAGTTAAGCAAGTCGAGTTTAACTAGATGAGATAAATTAATAACCATCTATAAGTTTGGGTGTGAGTCCGGTTGACCAATGATACGCCCACTGGACTGTGTGCTACAGGAACTGGGTTCAATTTATGGGGAAGATCGGGAATTTTCATAGGTTATTCGTCCTCAGGCTCCTAGGATTCAACCAGCCCTATGGTTATATTGGAACCGAGTTTCTTCAACGCCATCTTGCAAACAGATGTTTTCAAGATGGCGTTGGTTTCTTTCCGAGGTGGGGAGGGGAGAGAAAGGCTGGAGTTTAACGTCGGAGTTTATCCCTTCGGCACCACATGAGCCAGCAGATATAGATAGACATGTAGTCTACCCAACTATTGTCCTCAAAATGAAAGTTGGCCGGCGGAAGTTTGAACTGCGCAGCCCTTCCGGTAGCTGATCAATTATGCTTTCCTGTCACAATGGACGACATAGTCTGTTTTCACTGAGAAAGACATGTTGATAACGCCAAAGTAAAACTTCTCTCGACTATTTAGCGTTATTTCAATACCAGTTGCTAACAATAAGTATTTATATAAATAAATAAATATATATTATTTATAAATACAATACTTTTGCAAAGTAGCAAGCGATTAGCACAATGGCGGCGTCCTGTCATAAAATCAGACGGAAGTGCCTGACCAGACTAATCGATGATACATGCGCAGATCTCACAAAAACAGGGCGGCCATCTCTCATTTGGAGGACAGTACATATCTGCATTGCAAAGATGAATACATAGTCGATTCAAAGATACAACCCACACTGGTTCAGAATGTGGGTTGGTAGTCAGCGAAAAAGTTCTGCAACCGCGCGGCGTCTGTATCAAAATAGAAACTATCGTGAACTTTCAATCATGATTGCTTCAACTTTGTTTTTGGCTGGCTGATATCATTGAGTTTTAATGTGTGTGTGTATAGATAACAAAAGTGCGATAAAGGGTTCAAGAATCAAAAGGGAACCACTGATCAACACAAATGAAAACACATTTCATCACTGAATTTACATATTACTTTACTCATAATTAAATCTAACAGGGCCCCGCCGAAAAGCGAAGCACAATACTTTTTTTCCGCTTCTCTAAGCGTGTAAAAGCTCAACAATTTTTGCACTATCATTTATTAAGTGCGCAGTAGCGTTAGCCTGTAAAAACGAATAAATCGAAACAAAATGGCGGCAAGCCTTCTTTAAGGTCACCTTGTCAAACCGAAATGCGCCGAATGAACGAAGCAAGCGCCGTATCGTAATTGAAAAAAAAAAAAAATGCCAGCGAAGCGGGAACGTACTGCATCGTGATTTCAAAGTTCTTTTCAACTACTGAATGAAATTTACACACAAACGAACAGACACACCCGTCTCATCAAACACTCTAAGTCAACATCCTTCGCATCGATTAGAGGTGGCGGAAGCTTTATCTCCGTACTTTTACTCGTCAGAACTCCATTTGCATCAACACAAAGCATTCGACTGAATGACAGTTTCTCCATTTCAAACGAGTTTCCCCGTGTTATTGCAAACACAGTAAATTTTCGTGTAACCGTTGTACGCTACGAAGCTAATAAGGCACTTCCTTAACATTCATTATTAATTTAACCAAACACAAACAAATGTCCGAGTGATTTATCTGCGTTTTGTCAGTTGCACTGAATTACCCACTTGTTATTTAGCAAAATCTGTTCGTAATTCAAGTCATGTGTTAAACGAATAAATGAGTTCCTTTCTTTTCGTGGTTGGCCGCGTTCTTCATTTGACGCTGTTCTATCATGTTCGAGTATTCTCTTAAGAGCAATTGGCCTTAAAAGAATTTAATTTGGGGATCGGGAGGTCTATTACGTCTACTCTCTCCATCTTCCATAAATAAAGAGGGGAATTTTATTAATGCTCTTCTTAATCTTTCACTTAATAATGATAATGAAGCGCAATTCTATCTGGTATCGTAATTTTTTTTTTCCTTTTTCTTCAATATTTCCTTCGCGGAAGCAAGGGAACGTGATATTAATGACTTGCAGACTAGTTTATGAAACCATATATTTCAAAATTATTGTCTTCAATAGACTTTCGTTTTTCTTCTCAAAATAAGAAGTTCCTTAACGAACTTGAAGTTAATTTTCCTGAGAGTATCGAATACTTGAAACATTTTTTTTTTAAACAATCTAAATTAAATCTTCAATTATGACATGTAGCTGCGATTGTTAAAACAATATCATGACACGCGCAAATAGTAAGCATTGTTACGCCAATTAGATTCATTTAATTAAGATTAATTAATTTTTTTATTATTCTGTTTTTGTGTATATTTGTTTTTGTA
>JAFIDM010006943.1:19661468-19677502 GCA_023159025.1 Thereuonema tuberculata
GGTTTTCTTGGTTTATCTTACTCTATTAATGCACATAATCGTAGCTAAGGAGTATTAATACAACAAACTTTGTCGACAAACATTGAATCAACGAAAAACATATAAAGATTCTTTTTAGAAATCGATAATTGAAATTGTAAACAGTTATTCGAGTGAAATCAAATCCACATCATTCCAGAGCAATGCACAACTTAGAACAAGTCATTAAATCTAACGACGTTCCACTCAACAAGCCATCAAGTACATATTGAAGATTAAAACACATGAGAAACGACTACTTCAAAATCTCAAGGAAATACCAATATGTAGCAACGCTCAAATGTAAATCTTACAGAATTTAATTCATATCATGGATTGATGTAGAACTGAATTAAATATGGCGACTAAAACGATCTAATTTGCTATTTAATAATAAAAATTTTGAGAAACTACATCAAATGTAGTTATTTTTTTCTGATTATATGATAATTTATTATTTTAATTAGAAAAAAAGTCTAGTAATAAATGGTTATCATGATTTCTTTTAAATATTATCAAATATAAAAAAATAATTCAAATATAAAATAGGATTTCTGTTGATAAATTTATTATTCTTTTCTACAAATTCTATGAAATTTTTTAACAAAATTAACTTTAAAAAAAAAACCCAAATACTTATTTGATTGAAAATAAAGCAAATTATAAAGAAGTGTTTTCAAAAGTTAATCAGATATTTTGGATTATAAATAATTGATACTAACGTAGATTGTTGTAATATCTGTTTCACAACTCATGCTGACGTGAGGTAAGCAAACCGAGGCCAAGATTGGCTAATGGACCAGAGCAAGGTACATTTCAGACACCAAATAATGTCCCGAAACAATCTTATCTTACATATTTTACATTTAGTCCTAGAATAGAGTATATCCGCGTGGTACATTGCAAACTGTAAATTGACCAAAAATATTTCTTAAGGATATACAGTATATATATTAAAAGTATGGTAACCATTGAAAGTGAGATTATATTCGGGATATAAATCATTACTAGATACATATATAGTATATGCCAGCTATTAATAACAATTCAGTAATATTTATTCTTTCCTTCATCTGTTTTTTCTCTTCCAGTAAAATAAAAATAATTTGCACGAAAGACGCTACAATGATCTTGAATGTCATATGATTCAAGAAAACAAGAAAACTTCAAATGCCTGGCAAAATGAGGGAATTCTTTTCTCAAAATAAAAGGATTTATGATGAGATCAGATAATTTCTACCAGGAGCTACAAAAACAATACATTAGTCCATCCATCCATCCATCCATAGTTTTCTGTCCGAAGACAGGTCCAGTTCTATGGAGGTCACACGTGGATCTCCCAGAAACACCTGAGGAAAGATAATGGGGGTGTTTTCCCGTTGCCTGCCCCCAGGACGCCATTAAGGAATGATGTCAGACCGAAGAGAAAGTGAAGAAGAGGCTGGACAACACAGGAAAGGAAATTGAAACAGCCATGCCACTGCCGGGATTTGAACCCAGGTACTGGCGCACTGGTCGCCACGGCTGGCCGCCGCCAAGACCGCACGGCCACGCCAGCACGGCAACACATTAGTAAAGATCCAATATTTACAAGTGACTGATGTAGAAAGTGCTACCAAGCCTCAGAATAACGGATGGATGTAAAATACTCAGAATAAGGTAGCCGAGATCACTTAATAGAAACATGCGATCAAATTAATTGAAGACCAAATACCATATTATAAATATGAACCTATAGAAGTCGAGAACAGATTGTATAAAATGTACTGGGACCGGACAGTTAGAACCGATAGAGCACTAAATTGTAATAGATCACATTAAGATAAGTTATCTAATAGATATATCACTAACAATCTTCAGAAGACACAAGAGAAAGTAATCAAATTGATAGTCTTAAAATATGAAGTGAAAGAGATGTGGAAGATGGACATTGTTGTAATAGCCTAATAATCTTATCAACAACTGGATTACCTGAAGAACGTCTAGAGAACATCTTTACGGAATGACAGAAGGCAACGATTTTGAGTGAATAGTCAGTAATTGTTAGTAGGATAGTCAGAAGATTCTTAGATCAAAGTGAATGGATAGCTGATTCCAAGTACTTGGAATTACCTGGAGTAGGATCGATAAAGCCAAGGTAGAGGAAGAAAAAAAATAATTATAATAGTAATAATAATAATCAACTTTTAAGCAGTTTCCGGGCTCCGGTACGATGCCAAACAATAAACTTTTCACCAGAAGAAAATATGATGTATTTGTTTATTTGGTTTCAGTTTAATTTTGATTAGGATTTGTTGAACACAAGTGCAAAATCCGTCATCTATCGACCAGTATAAAATACTTTCTCAGTGCAAGTAAAAGGACGTCAACTAATATCGATACTTCATAAATCAAATGGAAACAGTTTAGTTGATGTTCACTTAATCCTTCCAAAAAGTATCAATAGCCCACTATAGTCAGGTATTTAATGTTCTATTCGACACAGAAAGTGTTAATGTTATTACTTTAGTTGACAAAGGAATATTCAGGGAGACATACCACAGCCCAGACACGGAATCACGGTGAATTCAGAAAGTTCAACTATCTTTGATAAATCAAGCATCTCACATATCACAAATATAGAACTTTTCTTAATTTCGTAAAAAGATTTTTAACAAAACGAGCTTTATTAAAATAAAGTGATCCATACTTGCACAATGCTTACAGATTAAAAAGTATTGTTTCAACAAAAATAAACACTAACTCAAGTAACTTCTGTTGAGAATGGGTCAAGACCAATATGGAGACTAGAAACATAGGTAAATAAGGCTTCTTTAAACTTTTTAATCTGTAAACACTGTATAAGTAAGGTTACTTTTAATATTTCTTATTAAAAGTAAAAATATTTTATAAAACGAGCTCTATTTCATTTTTTTTTGTTAGCAGAAACCTCAAATTCTTCCATTTTCGGGGGGGGGGGGGGGGGGGGTTATTTATTTTATTTTTTTAATTTTTTTTTTTTTTTTTTTTTTTTTTTTTCTTTGATTTTCTTCTTATGTTGTAGTGGGGGGGGGGGGGGTTCAGTATATGATTATAATTTGATAATTTTTCTTCATTTTGTGATGAGTTCTGTTCTAGTATTTACTAAGTATTCAGTAAACTTTAATGTACTGAATAGATAATGTCAAATAAATGTTAATTATATTAGCATGATTTTTAGCGGTCCCATGTTACAGTTAACATAGGGAACCGCTATTGCTTTTGTGTTTTCTGTCTGTCACACTGTATGTCATACACTGTAGCGACCAAACGGTTAGAGATATTACAATGAGACCTTCACCATTGTGTTCAGCATCAAAAAGTAGGTGACCACGTAAAAAAAAATTAGATCTGTAGGACCACTCCCTGACCCCCTAAATTAACGTATTCCATAGCATAGTTAGTAATAATGATAACAATTAACACAGTAATAATACTGATGCTTCATATATAACAATACTAACAATTGCCACAGGACGTCATTGTTAATATTTACAAATGTATTATTTCATCAATTCTTTAACATATCCAAATGATGCACTAAGCATTGTATTAGCGGCCCCTAGGTTACAGCTTGTCTGTAAAACCTAAAAGAACGGTCTTGCATTTATATGCTCTTGCTTTTAATTATTTTGTTTATACAAATATGCACATTAAGGGACCGCTTTGCTTTTGACACTGTCTAAAAGCATTAATTACCTTGTTTGCTTTTAAATTTCTTGAAAACGCATTGTAATAACTTTCGTAAGGCAAAGTCTTCACATGATGTTGTGGATATTGTAACCTTCAACATCCACACAAATATTGTAATAGAAACAAATCATTTACAAAACACTGAAACATCCGCAGCAACGTGTTAATTAAAAATTAATCAATAATTCATAATTATGTTTTTTTATCCTGAATACCACAATTTTACTTCAAAACTATAAAAATTATTGGATATTTTTTTTTACGGTTACAAAAATTTACTTTTTATTTAACAGTATTGCAAACTATTATTTTTTTCTTCATTTTTATAAGAAAAAAACTTTAATATTACGACAGTATTTATTAATTAAAAAGCCAAAAAGTTTTTAGTAGGTGAAAATCCTTGAGTGAACGTTTAGATCTAATGATTTTTTTTTTTTTTTAATCTTCTAGGGGACTCAGCACAAAAGAGGTATTTTTTCTTCTTATTTTGTCTTTTAATGAGCGCGAGGGGATTCTCAGATAACGACCAACCAATGCTGCAACGCTTCTGAGATTTCCTTTTTTTTTCCCACATTTTCCAGACGGTGTTTCACCATTTTAACTGACACGTATCTTTTAGGCTTCTGTTTTTTTTTCGTCAGAATAGTAATAAAAAAAATTCAAAATCCTCTCTAATAACGGAAACCCCCCCGCAGATTTATAGCGTTGCTTTTGATTGCTGTAGGGGGGGGGGGGCTCTATCACCACAGTAACTTGTTTCATATTTTCAGATGGGAAGGTGTACAATGGAAGAAAAGGCGATTTATAAATTTAGCCGCACCACGCGCTCTTGACTCCGAGATTTATGAAACACACTTCGAAGTGAAGTGAGGGGGAGGGGGCGCGGTCGCAAAATGAAATCGCACAAGAAATCTGCCCAAATGGAGTCGCCGTTGCCGCTCGCATTTACTGAACGTTGCCTGTGACGAAGGAAAAGATAAAATTTACGGTGACCGCCAGGTGTTGCGGACTGGACTTGTTCCGGGTCGCAAAAAGAATGAATTTCAGTAAATCCAGAGCAGTTTCTCGCTGCGACCACAAGCGCCCGAGCAGAGCTACATCCGTTTGCGGCAGAAATAATAACCATGGGTGAGGAAGCAGAATTTATGGGGGACATACTGTTTTTTTTGTTCTCCCCCAAAAGAATGACTTCCACAAATCTAATTTCACACCAGCACTTATAATTAAAAGAAAGGCCACTTTCTGGACAGACTTTTCACAGCTCCTACTTCGCAAAAATATTTATGAGGGATCTTAGCGCTAATAATTGCTATCATCGTTAACGAAAAAAAAAGTGTAGTGGAAAATGGGCTCGTAATTAAACAGATCCATGGAATGATATTAATGAAGGTTGTCCATTTTATTACTATAATTTATAGCCACCCACACAACACAAGAAAAACAACTATAGCGTCTTCTTAATGTTAGTCTTAGCTGTAATGCTAATATACATCTTATAAAATCAGCTATGGCTTTACGAAAAATTAGGAGTCCTGTGTGTCTGAGCTTACATAGTCTTATTATTTACATTTCCTGTGCATTTGTCAGTACAGTTCGCTAAAATGACTGGACTGATTTTCTTAATAGGAAAGATTGTCTTACATGGACCTCATTAAAACATGTATAAAATTATTACACTACTCTTATGCAAAGAATATAGTCTCAAGGTTAATTCTACAGTATTTGGCATACCATTATTTTCTTTACCATAATTATTTTGACAAAAGGACATTTTTATTTTTATGTAATATTTCGTATAATAGCTGTACACGTGACTATGCATAATATGTTAGAGAAGTAGTAAAATTTTAATTAAATCTTAAAACTCTGGATTAACTATTTCTCATAAATATTTAAACTACTAGTTTATAATATAACTGCCCTACTTTACTTAAATTTCAAAATTAAATAGATTATTAATAATAAACAACCATTAAAGCACAATATTAAAAAGCTATAAGATTAAAAAACTTACTAAAATGACGTTTCGAGGCTCAACTATTAAACAAGACCCCTATCTCAAATTAAAAGTTAACCGGAGCTTATGATAATCGTCCTTAACGGAGTCGTCAGAATTTATGAGAAAACAATTTCTCATAAAATCGTTTTCGAAGAATTTCTAGAAAATTTAGCTATGAACACTTCATCTATTAATTGTCTGGTAATTAATTATAAAACTTATAAAGTAGTCGTCAGAAAGTAGTCGTCAGAATTATTATTAAATGAATTCTGCCCGTTAAAGATGTATAAAATATATTATATTTGCTGCCTATATGAAAATGAAATGATTTTTTAATTGCATCCTAAGAAAATTTAAAGTAATTTCCAGTATTAAGGTGAATAAAGCCAAACACACAATGAAAGAATAAAAACTTTAAATAAATTAAAAATGCATACAGTTTCGTATGCATTTTTAATTTGTCATTTAAAGTTTTTCTTTTTTCTTTTTGTGTTTGGCTTTATTCATCTTAACTCTACACAACTCACGTAAAACCAACCCATAATTTCCAGTATTCTTTGTTGAAAATTTATCTTGCCCTTAACTTAGGTTCAAATGGAATTAAGAAAGTATGTGAGTTATGTAATAAATTACCAGATAATTAATAGATGAAGTATTTATATAACAATTCCTTATACGAAATTCTAAAACGATTTTATGGGAAAATCCTTTTAAATCTCCTTCATCCACTCGACTGACAAATCAACGGACAAGTGGATTAAATGAAATTAAATTAAAAAATGGCTTTTCTTAAAGAGAATTTTGAAAAGAATATGTAGACTGAGCAAAGCAAAAAATTATGAAGTTAGACATGCATTTATTATTATTAATAATAATAATAATAATACAAGATCTTTTTTCATTAGAGACATCAAGTAACACGATAAGTGAAAACAAGTTTGAAATTTCTTCTCCATGCAAAGAAGATTCATTCTTCTTTGGTGAACAAAGCAGAATCTAATCAGCAGGAAAAGCAACATGTAAAACTTTCTAAGATTTATCAGGGCTTACAAATCTGAATTTAATAATACTAAAATTAATCCACCTTAATGTTATTTCTATTGATTAAAAAAAAAGTTGATTGATAAGCAAAGAGCAACAACCGACTTCCAATTATAAGAATCCCCAAAGACTTTGTACGAGGTTATGTTTACTCTAATATCTGAAAACTATCAAAAAGAATAAAAATATATCATTTTAATCTTTTATCAAAATTAAGGCAATTTATTACAATAAAGGTGTTCCAGAGATCTTTACTTTATCATCTTGCTAAATTTATGATTCAAAAGAATATTTCAAGTTTTTCTTGTCTCCAAGATTTATCGAAAGAAAAAAATGTAATTTAATCTAAGACCAATAAAATGCTTGTGATGTAACAGCAGTTAAAAGCAACTTATCAAAAGCCCCTGTATTTTTTTTTTCTCTCTCTCTTTTGGAATCAGAGGAAAGAGAAAAAGTAGCAACAATATATTCCTTAGTTCCAATAACACTACTTTGAACATTAGCTCCAAAAGAATGAAAAAAAATAAATCAAACGCTGCTTCAACGAAGCGTACGATGATATTGACAGGAGTTCGTTATGATTGATGTCTTCTACTCAGATTTTTCCTGCACTTTTTTAATACCTTGTTCTTCCTCTTCCTTCATTCATCCATCTTTTCTAGGAAAGAGGAGGAAAAAAAAGATGTGAAATTGAAGGAATTAAGCAGCAAAGAAAGAAGAACGGTAACTACAGCATCTTTTACCATTGATGAGACATTACACCGAAGTGAGTTTAGAACTTTCTTTTTCAAAGTCTTAATCATCTTAATATGTTAGAAAATTAATCTTATTTATTAAGAATTCAATTAAGAGTTAATTAGATGAACGAGCGAAAGGAAACTGTCAAGTGGAGCTTCTTTAAGATGAGATTATCATAATTATTGGCTTTACTGTCCAGTGTGGTACTTTACGATGTCTTTTCCTATTTTCTCTTTTAATTGTGTTCTTTTTCTACAGTTTCACTGGGTTTTTTTTTCTGTGCGGTCTTTCTGTCTCGTATTAGTCTACTGAGAAAAAATGCAATGGTTTAAGATGGTTATTTTAATAGAATTGCATTATTCGCTTGCACTAGAATTCCAAGGCATTTTAATCTGTTCAGTGTACTTAAGTAAATCGGCGTCATCTCTATGGATAACGTGGTATCTTCTTATCCATTTGTCCATTATAGAAATACAACAAAAATCATTGTTAACGACTCCGTCCACCAAAGGGGAAACTCTAAAAAATCTTTGTGCGTCCGTCACAATCTCTACAACCCAAACTATAAGGCGGTCAGACATGAATGCTAAGCACATGACTTAATGGAAAGCATACGACTTGATGAAGTGGGGAAACACTAGTTCCGGTCTGCGGTCACTTCTGTCTTAGAGGAGGTAGCCGAAAAAGAACACGCGGGGTCGCTTTAGTTTCGACTATAATACGAAGCAGGATTTTTTTTTTCCAATTGACGACCCCTACTTCCATTTCGCCTGGTACACGTTTAAAGTTATGTGTAAATATGATATGAGAAGAAAATTGTTGGAACAAACTGCTTATAAATCCCTTCTAGCAATAATTAACACTAACCCTTTTAGTGGGGATCATCAACTGAAATGCTCTTCTTTCTTCTAAAGACCTTGAGAAATTCTTAAGTACCACAGAACAAAGTTGTAAACCTGATAAATAACTAAAAAAGCTAAAACTGTCGATAGTTCAGTTTAGAAAATAAGTAAACTGTTTAGATTTTGAAGAATGGAATTTTTTTGACCTAAATTTTTCTTTCAATGTTAAATATATTATATATTATATATTACTCTTCATAATCAAGGGTCTTAAACAAACTAAAAGCATGATTCATCCGAATCTCTAACTCAACTGTCATTCCAAGTTATCAGGAACCCAAATGTAACCAGATATTTTGCAATCTTAAAGCAAGCTTAAAAACGGTTAAAAAGCAATGGAAATTACTTTAGTGTAAACGTATTCCACGATATTGTGCTAATTATCTCAATTGCGTCAATTATCAAAAGTTACTAAAAATCTGATTTTAAAACCTTTGCTGTTGTAAAGATGAATTATATATATATAGTAACCCTGCAATATCAAACCATACCATAAGAACCTTAAGAACTATAAAATTCATTTTTAGCCTCTTCCAATAGGAAAATGAGGCTCATCAGTCTGTGTGTGTGTGTGTGTTTGTCCCTGCTAACAACTCTTGAACCCTTTTGATGCATCTTCTTGAAATTTGGTATGCCTATTCTAATTTTTATAATTCAAATATTTACCAAATGAATCCTCATCGAGAAATTAGCACGAGAAGATCACAAAAATTCCCATTGTAAAGCATTCGAATCTAAATAATGGATTTTGTTTCTATTTATATTAATTAAGTCGTTAAATCATTCCACATGGTTTGATACGGATAAAATTAAAGTAATTAAAAGTAAATAAAGAGAAATAATTTATAAATTAGGAAAAAAAAAATCACAATTGGACAGTAAAAATGCTTTAGCACACTGAAGCCATCATCAACGGGAATCCTGAACGGCTGTTTCATCCTTATTAGGATGTTTTTTTTTACAGAAAATGGAAAATTTGAACTTTTTTTTTATTCAGCAAATAATAGAATTGCAATATATATATATAGGAAAAAAAGCACTATGAGTCACATATTCATTACATATACTTTTAGTTATCCATCTCTTAAGCCCATTGCACATGGATCCGAAAATCGGATGGTCGGATCCACGAATCGGACGTATTCTGTTCCACATGGCCACGAAACTCTCTCTGACATTGTCTATACGACATATAACATTCAAATCGTTCGTATAGGCGACGTTTCGTGGCCATGTGAAAGAAAATATGTCCGATTCGTGGATCCGACCATCCGATTTTCGGATCCATGTGCAATGGGCTTAAGAGGATGAGGATGTGGTCAATTGGAGATTGTGGGGAAGAGAGTACAGATAAAAATAATCGCGCTCACATTGAACATTGAACCATAAATAAACAAAATCGTAAAGAAATCAGTCTAGCTGTTTTAACGAAAGATTTCGAAGTTAACTTTGAGGGATGGGAGGCGATGGAGACCAAAAGAAATGTTCTTAGGATTTTAAATTAGATAAATAAGTGGCATATCAAGTTTTATGTAAATCTGCCAACCGTTTTAGCGTGATGCGAGTACAAATAGATAAACGAAGAAAATGTTCAAAGAGAATAATGTATATGATCAATTATGCTTCAAAGTAAAATTTTCATCACATCGTCAGGATCCCGGTCTTTCTGTCGTTCGCCACACGGTTCGACAACGGGGAGTTATGGTCTGGGGTGCCATTTCGTTTGATAGGCGGACCCCCCCTTAGTAGTCCGCCGTGGCACCCTCACAGCACAGCGGTACATTGACGAAATTCTACGACCAGTTGTTTGCCGTTCCTTTCGCGGCTCCCCGGACTTACTTTTCAGCAAGATAACGCCCGGCCACACACGGCGCGCCTCTCCATTGAGTGTCTTCATGGTTGCGACACACTTCTTTGGCCAGTCAGATGCTCCCTTATTGAGCACATTTGGGATGTGATGGGGCGTCGCCTGCGAATATTCCAGAATCTCAACGAATTAGCCCACCAATTGGAAGCCGTTTGGCAAGAAATCCCGCAGAACACCATCCGCCAACTTTATCAATCAATGGCATGTCGGATAACAGCTTGTATCAGGCCAGAGGTGGATCAACGCCGAACTGACTGTTCACGTCACGTAGTTCTTTCTGTCCACCAAATCATCCAATTGTTCTGAAATTCTAATAATTTCCTTTTCTATACATACACATTAAACGTAAGAAATTTTGTCTCAATGGAATAATTCCTTCTTGGTGTATCGATTTTTTTTTTTGTCCAAGAATGTATTATTAAAACCTTTGTTCAACAAATCTAGGACAACTGGGTAAGAAGCTGTGAAGTTGAGATTCGGGTAAAATACTTCACTCTTATTAGTTCTGGTCCATTTCCTTCGGATACTCTTTTTTTTTTTTTTAGTAAATAGAAGAATGTCGCCTCACGGTCGCCTAATTCGCAGCTGGTAAAAACAGTGCTAATGAAGAGGAAGCCATTAAAGATCTGCAAAATGTTTTGTGAATTTTTTTGTGTTGTTCTGATGTAAAAATGAGTTTGAATTTGTGATACTAGATAATATTTTAATACTTTGCTTCTTAGTTATTATTAGTCACATGAATTAAATTATTGTTAGTGATATTTGTTGCTTCTAATGAGGTTCTGTTTCCTGTCTTGATAAATTTTTCTAGCTAAAAGCAGTAGTTCTCAAATGCTAAATCCGCGGCCTGACCCCTATCTCTGGTTTTAATTAGTCCTCTGGGAAATAAGAAAAATAATGATACTTTCCTAAATCGCAGATTATTGTCTTTTTATTACTTTATATTCTGTTTGTTTATCAATATTAATAATTTTTTTTATTGCTTTGCTCTACCCTCAAATTATTTTTAAATTTCTTAAATATGAAAATTTAGTTATTATAATTTCAATTTTTTTTAATTCCAAACGATCTCGCAAACAATAAAAATATGCAATACCTTAGTATTATTAGAATCTACTTATCAAAGTGTGGGCCCGGTGACCGAGCGGGTAAGGGTGCTTGGCTGCGGGTTAAGGTAGCGGGTTCCATTCCCGGCCTCGGCGGAGGGCTTCTTTCCCGGGAGTTAAAGGCGGGCGAGCGTCGGGCTGACCTCCCGAACTCAATCTAGTCCCGTTGGTCCAGAAACGCTTGAGCCTTACTTCCAGTACGCCCAAGGGCCTGCATGGCCTGTAGTGGGGAAAGCTTTAACTTTAACTTATCAATAAGTATTGGTCGATTGTAAGAACCTGTACAGTCGTTTCTAAAAAGACTTGATTATAAATAGCACAGCTACTATTCCAGTGCAGGAGATGGAGATGTGTTATTGACTATTTTGAATTATTAATGAATTATTGATTAAGATAGTGGACAGGAGGTTAATACATAAATAAATTCAGAAGGTCAGTCTGTAAACACAGTCAGTTCCCGGAAAGAACTAATGTAGGAAGAAAAGTCTTAGATTGATTAAAAACAAAGTGATGAATTAAAAAAATATACAATAAACTTGTAATAAGTAGAGTGTTAATAAAGAATTTTTGGATTTGTGTCTGTGGTTCATAACAATATTTTGGGACAATTCATTGATGGTATTCGGAAGACATGAGGTTTTTGAGGATTAAACAAAGACTAAATATTCACAATTTGGAAATTCCTAGAGTAATTCACTTTAATCAAATGCAGGTTATAGATATCTGTAGATTTTGAAGTAGAACAATCCAAGTTAATAATAATGTTTTATTTTTTGTTTTAACTTATATTAAATTTCTCCTCGTTATTTAACTGAAATTCCTGCTCGTTTTCTCCATTTGCCTGAGGTTGTTTCTGAGAATGGCAAAGACGCTACAAGAAGAAATATAACCGAACACAGTCTCTGGCAATTTCCAATGTTTTTGGTCTTATTAGATGGTCGTAATTAAATATGTATACAAGTACATGCGATTTACGAATGGGTTCCATTCCGATAGCTTGGTCATATTGATAAATCGAATTTGGTTGTAAGTCGAAAATGCTCAAAAAAAAAAAAAAGCTAACTTCTATATAAATGTAGTTAAAGTCTTTTTAAACCATATTTTCTTCTTTATTTACAACATTTCGATCGACTGGGAAGTTGCCGATCTTCAAGTAAAACTTATTCCTGCTTTTTCGAAAAATTCAAATATAACAAAAGCAACATCCTGAGGAAACTGGTGGCCTCACCAGAGAAACCGGTAGCGGTTTTTTATTGTAAATATATTTATTTTTTAATTTTGTTATGTGCATACAAATAACATTATTTCTAAAAATTACTACACACGTTAAAGTTATTAACAACAGCTTACAATACTTAACAAAATACAATAGTAGGTCTTGCAATGATTAATGCACTACTTAACTGACATAACAAGAAGGAATACATGAAAATCGTAAATAATAGATTTTAAAGTTATTATATGATAAGGATTTTTTTCTTGTTTCTTTATATTTTGATTTATAAATTGGGTTGAATGATCACTAATGTGCATCCCAAGAACATTGGAAATTTAGATATATATCTATCTATATATATATATATATATATATATATTTAGAACGTTCTGGTCTTAAGGACGAATGTTCGTAAGTCGGTTGGTAGGAAATCGAGAACTACCTGTAATATATATATTTTTAAACCCACATTTTTTTTTTACGGATAACTACAAATAAAAATAAATAATTACGAATTTCGAAGAGGCGGGACCTCCTTAGACGATTCTTATCGTTGAGGACGAGATGTAAGATCTCGAAAATTCTAACATTTAAAGAGTAATAGAGTCAGAACATGAAAGACTACATAACGAAAAATGAAAAATGAACTTCAAAGCACAGTTTTGGTTCCTCTGTTTGGAGGAACCTACAAATCTGCATGGAATAAAATGCTCTTTTCCTTAAGATTTGACAAGTTGGGAGGGAGAAGAACATCTCCTTCCAACCTGAAGGATTCAGAACAGGGAATTAATTGTTCTTTACCCCAAAGGAGCACCGCATGTTAAATATGTATTTGATTTGAATATTGAAGTTGCCAAAAGTTCCTAAAACAATAATTAATTAAAATCGATTTACATTGACGTTTATTATTAAATAAAGATACTTATCAGTTCAATTTCCTTATCAAGTACAGCTTTAAATTTGATAAACACTTGCACAAGTGGAGCTGCATCTTAAGAGAGGAAATTCCGTTTATCTGCTAATAAGAAAAAGAAAATAAGTTTTAACTAAAATCAATGAGCTGTTATCTTAATAAAGCAATCTATTATTCTTTACTTGCCACCCTATTTTTTTCTTTTTTAATTGAATCACTCCAACATTATTAAAAACGGACCGCAGTGTAGACTTGTCATTTTAGTCACCCGATTTAACCTCGCTGGCACTTTTTTTTATTCAAACCACAAAATAAAGATAAAAGATTACGTTTAATATGATTTATCCATTAAACAGCACGTCAGCTTTCAAGAAGATACGTTTAGTGGTTCAAAAAATTTTAGAAGGGAACTACCAAACTCATACACTGACACGATTAAATTTTAAGTCTTTATTTCGGCAATTACCTTAAAAACTATATATTTTTTAAAAGTTCATATTTTGTTATTCTCAGCGTACACATCAATGTTGTATAGAAAGATGTACACGTAAAAGAGTATACATTCTTATATTCGATTTTCGTCTTAATAGATCTTAATTACTTTTCTTGTTCGTTATTTTTTTTACCCCATCCTGAGAATGAATGGGGGTCTCCCAATCAATCATTATTTGAATGTCAAAGGTAGATACAAGAGACGTGGCGAAAACAGGGAAGATGCCATTGGTAGTGCGAGGGGTAGCGCAGCTTCCACAGAGACCGAGCACACAAGATTCTCGAATTTCTTGGGATTTAATCCAAAACCAGTCTTTATTTATCTGTGCTGAAGGAACTTCAGTCCTTCCCGTGATTGCTGGCCTTCTCTTCCAAAACCAACCCGGCACGAAATGCGTTCAATACTCCCACAACGAAATACAAGTATTCAGAAAATGCCAGTTATATTCGTTTTTTTATTATTTCTTTCTACTATTTCCATGCATGCTTTGTGAAATCAAAAATTTTTTGAATGGCCTAGATATTGGAAAATTATTTTACGTGTGTGAGAAAGGTTTCAAAAAAAAAAAAAAAAAAAAAAAAATCTTTTTTTTTCTCTCTCTCTTTATCTTTTCAATTTGTTAATTTGTTATTTAATCAAACCAAAACATTTAATAAAAAGTTCACTTGAAGTTCAGCTATGATGTAACTGAGATATAGAAAGTTATCGTTATTTTTTTTTTTTTTTTTTGAGAGGGGGGGGAGGTTTGAAAAGAAAACTTTTTTGGGATTTGAAATGAGAGTACCTATAAATTAGGCAATGGTAATTAAATTTATTCCACTTTGTAAATGAAATAATACTTGCAATTGAATTCACACAGTTGTAAAAATAAAAAAAAAAAAAAAAGAAAAAAAAAGAAAAAAAAAAAAAAATTATCTTTTCTAAGCTTTATGTTATACACCAATGGTTTTGAAAACAAGGGTTAATAATGTTTAATCTGGTAGATATGTATAAGAAAATATGTGATAATGTAAAAATAGGTGATAATTCTTTTATGTTGCACACTAATAAACAGTGCAAAATGAAAAGCAAATTTTAATTTTTTTTTTTTTTCGAGATATTGTTATGAATTCTATTTGATTGTATTCTGTTTACTTTAATTTGATCTAACCACATGTAACTTTGTAAAGTTATTTATCAATTTAACTCGTTTTTTTTACCACAGAGGGCATTGTAGTTCATTCGCTGATTGGTACTTGAATATTTGCATTCTGATTGAACCAGATCCTTTAGCTACGGGGTTCTCCAAAAAGGGGTAGTATCCCATGATTGTTCTTTTTTGTTTTACTTAGCTATATAAATAAGGTGCTGTTCCTATTTTGTAAATCACATTGAGAAAGGCTCGTAACTTCGGCAAGCCGAAACGTCTGTGTATTCTGTATTTTTAATTTTTTATAAAGTTAATTTTTTAGAAATTGTGTGTTTGGCCTTTTCCAGTTGAGGCCTAGATATTTCTCGTTATTTCTCTTTTCAAAAAACTCGACATTATTATATTTAGTACTGATTAAATATTCAGGATATAAACATGACTTCTTGTATAAAGGGGGTTAAAAATTAAAACAGTATTGACAAAATTATAAAAATCTTCTATCTCCTTCTGCAGATTCCAAGAGATATTTGTATGCAATAAAGCCTGAAAGAGCGAAGCATTCAGGCTAACTACATTTCTTAATTTTACAGTCGTGTTTTTCATTTTTTTTTAAATTCATTTTTTTAAAGTCGTGGAAACGGCAGAAACGAAAATTCGTAAGATCTAATATGCACATTTTCCCTTCTTGTAAAAAAAAGTAATTACATCCGCATTACTTAAGTTGTCCAAATCCGATTCATTTTCTTCGTATCAAAACACCTGAACACTACTAAACAGATTAATATCCACAGAAAACAAAAACAAAGGGTTTACGTGCACTGTATAACATGGGTATCAATGATAGAGCCATACACCTGATTGTGCACTAAACAACTTTATAAACATGAAATAAGTTACAACG
>JAFIDM010006943.1:19714950-19769705 GCA_023159025.1 Thereuonema tuberculata
AGTATTAACAAATAGAACTATTTTCATAATTGATATTGCAATCCCTGGAGATGCAAGAATTTTAGATAAAGAACAGGAAAAAATTATAAAATACAGGGATTTGGCAATAGAAACAACACGGCTTTGGATGAAACACACGACAGTGATCCCCATCATCATAGGAACACTTGGAACAATCTCCAAAAATTTTACCAAGTATTTGAACCAATTGCAGTTGTCTGAAATAACAACATCAGAACTTCAGAAAACAGCGCTGCTTGGAACATCATATATATTGCGCAGATACCTGGTGGATACTTAGGTTTCCGGCTGAAACTTGTATCTACTAAAGGCTCCAGTCAGCGAATTTTTGACTGTGTTTCAAAATGTATAATTATAAATAATAATTTTAAAAAAAGCTAAAAAAGTCTTATTATATAAAGAATTTGTTGAACTTAATAGAAATTAAACAAAAATCCTTCTGATTTTTCTAAAAAAAAATTATAGGACTACATTTTCAGTATTTACAATTTTTAAAAATTAAACAAAAATAATAGTAAAAAGAATTCTCAGATTAAAACAATTTTATTTAACTTTCTTTGTCTTAGGTGTCTAGATTTTTACAACACTACAAAAACAGGAGCCTATTCTGGAATACTGAATGTTCTTAAAATTAAAATAAAATGAAGTAGCAAGCCATGTTTATATATAAACCGCCGCACCCGTTGGTTGACGTTTATGTTTACTGCTCCGCTCCTTTTGGTCGTAGCGTGATGTTATACAGCCTTTAACCTTCCTCAATAAACGGGCTATCAAACGCAAAAATAATTTTTCAAATCGGACCAGTTCCTGAGATTGGCGCGTTCAAACACACAAACTCTTCAGCTTTATAATAATATAATATGATGATAAGATATAGTAACCCGCAAAATTTTTCGTGGATTCCCTGCCACCCATTCGGCTTCCCCTGCTGACAGAGAAAATGATCTCGGAATCGAAGGTCACGTGCCCGTCGCTTGCGAATTTGCTGAGAATGTGGGGCAGAGAAGCCGACCAAAAATGAACGGTTTAACCTTTGACCTTTCCTCACGTGATTCACCTTACTCACATCGCTCAAAAATGAAATGTGAGCATCCTCAATAGTATACCTAACATTTGTCATCTTATTTGTATTTGTGTCTTTGTATGGTTTCGGAGGAGTAGCGGACAGAAAATGTTGTCTTTGTTTGTCTTTGATTAATTTCAGTAATCATGGACAAATAATAATAAAGGATATACATTTTCATATTTACTATTTCAGGTTTCTATCTGAACCAGTCAAAAAGATACGACGATTTGAAATGACCCTTAGTTTGTAATGATAATTTGACACTACCTTGATTCCAGCGTACCCTTAAGGAGAGAAAATGTAATAAAAGAATAAACATGATAAATTTATGATTATTAATATATAAAATAAATCTATTTTAGGATTTTCCTGTAGATCATTCGCTGAAATATCTAATTTTAACATATAAACAGTTAGACCTTAAATATCGAGAAAAATGGCGGTTTTATCTATTTTCTTCCATGCTTAGTTTATCTGGGATGAAAGAGTTAACTTTGAAATGGGCGCGTTAGTCATCAAATAGTCTTCACTAACCATAAATCAAGATAAGAATAGAAGTTTGGCTTCTAATCTCACAAAGGCCTGGGACTGTATTGTTGACGGGCGATTGTGGAAAAGGACGCCAATGGCTCACGGACGCCGATCGAAGCAGCAACAGACGGGCAATCAATCAAGGGGATTCAATAGATACCAGCTCCCTCTGTTTGGAGGAACCTACAAATCTGCATGGAATAAAATGCTCTTTTCCTTAAGATGTGACAAGTTGGGAGGGAGAAGAGACATCTCCTTCCAACCTGAAGGATTCAGAACAGGGAATTAATTGTTCTTTACCCCAAAGGAGCACCGCATGTTAAATATGTATTCGATTTGAATATTGAAGTTGCCAAAAGTTCCTAAAACATAATTAATTAAAATCGATTTACATTGACGTTTATTACTAAATAAAGATACCTATCAGTTCAATTTCCTTATCAAGTATATAGCTTTAAATCTGATAAAATAGTTCTATATTCTAATCATTTATTCCGCACTACAGCTAGAATTGAATTTATTTCATTTTAATCATTCCCGTGTCTAGAATTAATGAGAAAATAAGTAAATTAACATTATGAACTGGAACAATGAAGTTCATCCAAATTATAATCATAAAGTATTTTCTTTGATATTGTAAATATGTTGAAGATTAAACTTTAAAATCTTTACTTTCTGATGACGTTAAATCCGTATTTTACATTTTCTGCAAAGAAACTACCTATCACAGGATGCTAGAGATTGCTACATTACAGTTCATGAAAGAAGAGCTTTTGATGACGTAATTTTCTTATAGATTGATGTTTCCAGGGCGTAACAGCGCCATCTATTGCTAAAATCTGTAACTGAATCTGTAACTGAAACATTACGAAAACATTCTGGTTTTAGTATTTTCTACAGTTACGAATACATAATAATAATTGAAATTGAAATAATTACAAACATTCCACACTATTCCCCTTGCTTGGCTATGCAATATTTGTCCTTTCTTGGTCACGCTTATGCGATCACAAAACGACGCCATCTTGAACTGACTGCTCGGAGTTCAAGTTGATGACGTCATGACTGGTGACTTTTGTTCCAGACAAAATCGATCGCTACGTAATGACCATATAAGGCAAACCCTTTTTTTAAAAAAATTACTACAGGATACCTTATATTTTCTTATTAAGTCTGTCATAGCTGTGATAGATTTATAATTTTAAAATTTTTAAGCTAATATTAGTGATTTCTTTAATACTGCATCCAAACTCCCTCTTTCAATTTTAATAATAGTAAATTCACACATTTTCCTCTGTAAATGTATTATTCTTTCATGCAAATCGTTTTTTGTTTATATTATAAAATGTCTATCGATTAACGACTATGAGTGAAATACAGGAGTAAATGCAAAACATAAATAATAAAGATATGATGATGATTGGCGATGCAGCAGGACTGTATTAGGAGCGTTCGCTTTGCATTATTTCAAAAGCAGCCATTGCATGGAGGCAGGTTAACCATGGACTGTGAATGATTTGCAGAAAGATTAAGCTTATGATCTTTAGTTTCCAGCCAATTTTGATGGATTGATCTTCAAATTCCATTGCTTCAAGTTTCGTAGTTATTGTTCGTGAGGAAAACGAGTTGTTTCTTGTTTACAGATAGACTAAAAGACTAAATAAAGGTGATTTTTCCCACTGTTTAAGAGCAAATGCGATTATTCAAACAAAATCTTAACATATATAAAAGTCAAAGTTTGTATGTTTGTTCTCTATACAATGTAATGTAATGTATACATTACACGCTTTGACTGATCTGAACCAAATTTTGCATACTCTTTACTAACCTGCGGAAAATATAGGCTACCTTGGAACCTCGACACACCACCCTCTCACCCTGAAAAGGGGTGAAATCCCTGAAATAGCGCCCCATCTGCTCCTGGTGGCCACAATGGGAATTACACAAATGTAGTTGTGCAACAATTGGAACAAATATTGTTGTGTGTAGTAACCTGGTGACAAAAACTAGAACTAAAATATTTTTGTGGCAACTATTGTTCGACGATACTTCTACGGGGTTTTTGTTTTGCACAAAAAGAATGTAGCATTAATTTGTACAGATCACTTGATTGTTTACCAACTGGGGATGCTTTAATGTGATAGCGTTGTGGAGAAGGGGAGAAAAGGGTGTGAATCTTATATTCTCTGATCTCGATATTAATATTCTTTGTACCTATCACGTTATTTTTATTCCAACTGGGAAAGTTTCGAAGTGATCTCACAATTTCAATTTATTTATGATCCATATCAGGAAATCTGTTTTTTGTAACCCCAGTGAAGAACGGCTCTTTCAGCTATATATTTATAATCATATAAATAACAGCCTTGTCCATTGTTGTAACAACAGAAATTAAAGTATTTAAAATATCAATATTTGATAATTAACACATTAAAAAAATTTAACATATAGAAAAAAAACAAAAGACAGCTTTTGCAACAGAATTGTTACATTAACTGCAAAAACTTGAATTGATGATTACGATCAGAGCTTCTTAAACTTCTAAGAATCTGTTTATTTTATTATATATGCAAAAAAAAGTCACTTTTGAAATAAGTTGTAGATTTAATTATTGTTTTCTCTTCATTCTAACCTTTGTCCACATTCGATGCGTGAGATCGAATACAAGCTATTACGTTCCACTTTTGGCTTTTCAAATTTATTATATTATAAATTATCCAAATATAATATTAGAATGCAATATTTAAATCGTATTCATATGGACTTATTTCATAAGTTTTAGCGAATTTCAATAAGTATTACCATATATAATCGTAAAAAAGTGTGAAAATGATTTTATACTAGACAAGTTGTGCCCCGCGGTTTCACCCGCCTTGAATGCGCTCCTTCTCGGTAATTTTCGGTTCTCGTTGTGCAGCCAAGCCACCCTGTCGCCGCCGCCGCACCCGTTGGTTGACGTTTATGTTTACTGCTCCGCTCCTATTGGTCGTAGCGTGATGTTATATAGCCTATTACATTCCTCAATAAACGTGCTATCTAACGCAAAAACACTTTTCAAATCGGACAGGTGGTTCCTGAGATTACCGCGTTCAAACATACAAACTCTTCAGCTTTATATATTAGTATAAGATATATACAGTAGGACCTCTATTTTGCGAATTTCTCTATTTTGCGAACTTTTCTTTGGAACCAAGAACATTTTGATAATTTCTTCGTAAAATAACCTCCAAATAGCGAAGTGCATTTTCTACTTAATGAACTTTTTCATGGTAGCTATTTTTTTTTCTCCTTGAAATGTTTTTATTATTAATATTCCCTTAGAGGAAATGAAAGAAATGTGGATACAACTGAGGGAAAAAGAAGAAATTAACGATGATGTGCTGATTGATGATTATCTTTCACTTGATTTTGAAGTTAAGACCTTGGAAACACTAACTGAATCGGATATTTTAAACAGTGTGAAAAATAAAAACAATACAGCTAAGAATTGCGATGAAGATAATAAAAATGGAAATGATCATGATGCAGAAATAAAAAAAAAACCTTCGTATGATGAAATGCTAAAATCATTTGAAACAATCCAATGCGGATTACAATCTGAAGAAAATACGCCTGAAGGTATTTTTGGTGCATTGCAAAGATGCCAGACATACTATGAACGAAAACACTTTTTCAAAACAAAAAAAAAACCTCAAAGAGACAAAATTAACAGATTTTATTAGTAAAATTTAAGTATACATGTGGTAATATATGCTTTATGTCATTAAAATTATTACTTTTTTTAATAATATTAATTATTTATTTTAAATCTGTTTTATATAGTTTAAAGTAATTTTAAAAGGTGAATCTCTATTTAACGAATTTTCCATATAACGAACTTTTTTTCGGGATTCAGCGACTTCGTTAAATAGAGGCCCGACTGTAGTTAAAACGAAGCCTGTACAGAGGGGATATACATTTTTATTCGTTTATTTGATACAGTTTTCATTGAAAATGAAAATCAAACTATTAAAATAACAATGATGGCGACTAATTTTATACTTTAACTTTAAAATAAAGTAATTTAAAAATAATAATTTTAACGTGTGCAGCAGACATGGAAAAATAACACTGGCTAACACAAATTTAAAAAAGTTACAATTTTTTTAACACATTAAAAGTTAAAGTCACTCGTCAAAGTATTTAAGATGGACGAAACCGGTCGTGCCTATATGTAAAAATTTTAAATGTATTAAATTTTTTTTAATCTTTTAATGTGTGGTTGGCTTAAGTTATTTTTTCATAAAACAATTTCTTACAAAAATAATATTGTACTCTACCTTATGTCTTAAACTTGATTTTTAAAATTAAAATTGAGCAATTTTACTTTTTTCACTTGTTTAAAATAAGTAACCCTTGTTTAAAATAAGTAACCCTGAAGCTCGTTTACAATGCAGTTGTTTATATCACGAATTCGGATATAACGCGATTTGGCCTTCTATTTTGGAAAAGGTATATAATTGTAAAATCGAAAAATTTACCGTTTTTCGCCTAAAATCGTTGATTTTAGAGGACTGCTCGCGATTTGCTACTTACAATTAATACTTAGGCTACTGGGTAATACCGCGAATCCCTTTAAACAATATATTTTTAAAAAAATACCAGAATCGCGGACTTTTTCGTTTAACCAAAATGAATATCAAGATCTATTTTTCTGCCAATGACATTCAGAAAAGAGCCCCATGTAATCTAAAAGGCGTATGAATACTAAGTTTCGATCCACGTGACTCGTCGTTTGTACAAGACTGGCATCGATTTTGGCTAATGTAACCCATCAAGATGGTGGCGCCAAATTGATTTTGGCTAATATAACCCATCAAAGTATTGAAAAGATAATGATTTATGTATTTATAAATATAAAATTCTCTCACATAGCTCTGAATGATGTAGGTAATCGCGAAATGACCATTTTAAATCGATTTGGAATCGTGTGGGCGATAATAGGGTGCGATATACGACAGTTGACGTCGCGAAGTAATAAAAGTTCGGTTATATCGCGATCTTGTTACTTCTGTGTACTTGTTTTTTTGATTCAGAATAAATAAAAATTATCGGTTAAAAAATTCTTTTTTATTGATTTCAATAAAAGCTGTCTTTATTAATGAAGAAATTGGATGATATTCTCGAGCTAATATATGGGCCTATTATTCAATTACATAGAAGCCTATTGCAGTATTTTGATGTAATGATCATCCAGTCATCAATAAATGATTGACTTGCTTAAAATTTTCAAAATATTTGTTTTAATATTGGTATTTGGGCAACTAGTTAGTTAATAAGTCAGTGGTTAGAGAATCATAAAGTAAGTTATTTAACGACCTATGAATGACTAATGGAACTTGTAACTTCCTGTCAAGGGAAGTCACGAGGAAGTTTATCTAATAACTCGTGGTAATTTCTGTCATAAATCTATCTAATACGTGGATTAAAGCAAATTCACAGAGGATTTATTTAACTTATTTCTTCGTTCAGAAATATGCATATTTACTTTTATGATTTGTATGTTCATTTTATAGTTTTTTTTTTTAATTTGGTCATTTGGTCAATTTCAAGTAACTATTGATTATATTTTTTTTCAATTTCTGCCCTAATTTTCAATTTATTATTTTATCTTGATGCCATTTCTGTTTATTTGCAGTATCTATTACTTTCGTTAGGCTACTTTGTATGTTTATTTATGTTATTGTTGAGTAAATGCTTATTTAGTGAATACAATCACTTTTTTTTTTAAGTTTGTCCTCTTTTTTTTTATGGGGGGGGGGGGTTTGGTACCTTTAGCCCCTTTTAAATTATTATTATTATTTATTTTTTTTTACAGATGTTTGCATTAGTTGCTTTCAAGACATTCCTTTTTCAAAATATATAGGCCTAAGTATTTTTCTCAATTTCAAGTTCTCTACAGTTTGTAAATATTCAACTAGAAAATTGTGTCTGTCGGTCCGGTTTAAAACTACGAACGCCCTGTCCGTGATTATAAGGTACACACACCTATGTATTATATATGTGTACCTTAAAAGGAGCAAAGTCTTTAAATATTGCGTTTTTGTTTTCAAAATTGTTTCTAAATTTTGCCGCTGATGACGATGTTGTGAATTATTATTAAGATTTAATTGTTAGTGAAGACTTAGGTCGTACTAATGAATTGTTATATATTAATAAATGTAATTGTTTTGCAAAAAAGATGTAAATGTGAGACATACTATTACTTGTATATTAAATTTGACTGTACAGATTATTATAAAGTATCGCAAGTACAGAAGTTCTGTAAAACTTTCGCATTTTTTATAAGTTAGGAAACATACAGCAACGACTTATGTTCCGATACTGCAAAACTTGTAGCACAATCTTCCTAAACAACAACAATACAGTAAACGTTGTCCTTTCTTTAAACCATTTAGTCCTTTGTATCATCTCACATCGCAATACTCGATCAAGTGGAAGATTTAGTTATGGAAAAATTCATCTGTATTACTCAGTAAAATACTCTGCAAGGTTAGTGACAAGTCCTTATAATGCGTAGAAGGAAGTGTTTATTTTAGTCAGACCATTCGATAAGAAATTGGGTTCTCGTCTTTGTGAAATACTTTGAAAAGGGTTTTTCTCGGGGTTATCCCATTTTCTCTGCAATCATTTCTCCATCACGATTCATGTTTACCTACATCAAAATAAGTTTTGTTGGTCACAATGCGCTGGACGACGAGAGACGGAAGAAAGTTCTTTATCATAACATCCCTTTCCAACAGTTTTCCTTTATGTGAACCATCTCAAAATGCGACGTAAATAAAACTTTCGTAAATAAATAAAGATAAATAAACATTATTGATCCGTGGAAGTCGAGGATTTACAGAAGATCACAATTTGTAATCTGCCGCCTAAGAAATCAGTCCCATGTAGAGACTCTTTCATTAGAATTTTTAAACGGATCGGATCACTCGTTTTTTCGTTTTGTAAATAAAAATATTTTGTAACACATAGGGAAACGTAAGAGAAGAATAAAACGCCATTATTGACAAAAACTCCACGTACTTCATTATAGTATTTATAGAAAGAATATGGCCATTTTATAAAAAAAAAAAAAAACCACTATTGTTATGTTATGTAGTGAATGTGGGTGGCAGAGAAACCAAGCACTGCGACCGGAGGTCTATTGCACTATCCCACGGAAATAAGGAAAGAGAGAGAGAAAGACTGAGAAAGTATGGCGGGAGAAGTGCAGGGGAAACGGGAGAACCCCGAGAAAACCTTCTCAGCGCGGATCGTCCACAATCACGAAACCCACAAGAGAACCGAATCTCAGAGGTGAGAGGCCGATGTCATAGCGACAACGCCAACCGCGTGGAAAAAACCACTATTACTCCAGAATTTATTTATTACAATTCAAAAGAACAAAAAAATAATGTTAAACGTACTTTGGACGGAAATTCTATTAAGACTTTAAAAAAGAAACAATGATGAAGAAAAACCCCATTCTTTCAATTTCCGATTTATACAAAAATTCAGAAAAATAAATTCAAAATTCATTATCGACACAATGACATTAGGGATAAAAAAAAAATTCTTAAAAAAAAATAGTATTTCTTTTTCTAGTTTTTTTTTTATATAATACATTTTTATAGTATATTTTGTAAATTATTATTATTAAACGGAGATCATGTAAAAAATGAAATCTCTCGACAAATTAGTAAATTAGTTCCCAGTCTAATTAAAGTTAACTACTGTGCATTCTTCATTCTAGGCCTATTGGCCTAAATTCCATTTCTAAATTGGTTATTTTTTCTGAGTCTGCGGTCGCTGTCAACGACCGATAATAAAGCTAGCAGCAGTGGCATAGCGTGGCGGGGGCGGCACTTTTGAGGGGCGGCAAAATTTCACAATAAATAATAATAAGATCTTGAAATCTGAACTAAAAATTTGAACCATTTCTTTTCATATTTTGTCGCACCTGTAATTCGGACCGATTAAAATGAGCATGGAACTTTTTATTATTTAATCTGTGACGGAACCAGGGAATCCCTTTATTTAAGTGAGTGTAGTCATCTCGCTCGCTCTAGTGACTGACAACACCGTCTGCACTAACCGAAATTGACGAACAGGACTTCAAGCTCGAACGAGTTCGACTACGGGCTTTCATTGCTGCCACAGGCGGCAAATTTGGCCTACGCCCGAGGCGGCTGAAACCATGCTACGCCACCGGCTAGCAGTAGCAGATGTTGACACATCCATCCTTTCCACATGTTCTTTCCAACTTTCTGCTTTTAACAAAAGTATCCTCAATGAAAAAGTTTAGCTCTTATATTTTCATTGTTGTTCTTATGCAATGAAAAGAGAGATAGCGTTTAAAAAATTAATCTCGTAGGCATGAATTTTGATCTGTTTTAGCTCAAATTCCTAATTATTAACAATGCAGCCAGACCTTGTATAATTTCAAGCAATTACTTTGTCGGGTGCATTCTTTTCAGCATTATAATTAAAGTTGCACAGAAACAGGTTATTTTACTGACTTCTTTTTTTCATCGACAGCATTGATGTAGGTTAATAATTTTACAAATTAAAACTAATCTTCGCCAATAGAAGGGTTACGCAACATCGAAGGACACTTCACATCATTCCGCAAATCATCAGCAACAATATGCCAAGAAAATGACGGAAAATAATATTGCACTGAAATAGTTACCAGTAAAAAACATGAATTGCTAACTAAGATTTTTATAATCGTCCGAATCGCAGTGGGGCCTCCAAAGCAAAAATAAACAACAAAAACTCACTAATGAAATATTAGTGAGAAAATCCATGTTTACTGGTGACTGCTCCTGGCTGATGATCGCGAACGAGCTGTTCCAGAAAAGACGTAGGACCTGGAGGGATTAAAACCTTTTTTTTTATTATTATTTACTGTTTCTAAATTTCTTTGCTTTCTTTCTGGTCTGTATCATCTATCTCCAAAAAAAGAAAAAACGTAAGATACTTCGAAGTCAAAGAGACTCCTGAAACTCCACAAGATCTACATACACCATGTACTTGTTTCCTATGAGTGACAGGATGTTTCTAATTTCCCCAGAACTTTAACGATAAAAGAGCGTCTCAACAAAGTTTCTGTTTTAAATCTGTTTTCTATTTTATCTATTCGTAAACTTTTTATTTTTTGAAATTTTTATTCTTTATTTATTTCACTTATCAACGTTTTCTTTTCCTTTCATAAGGGTTTATATTTTACAGCTCGAAAATGCTTGTGTTACTTATCTTCACAGAAAAGAAACGTACACCCTACCGTAAAATAAAGCTAGGGTAATGACAGCAAGAAATAATGAAATATTTTAGTTAAGCATTTTAACTAAAGTCGACCAAAAATTTAAAAAGAAACCTCAAGTAGTTGATAAGAATTCAGAACTGTTACAAGTTACGCTGATATTCGTATACTGTTATTGGTGTATTCCGATAGAGAAATGGGTCTCTAGGTACGCCAGCACGTTTCGATTTTTGTTGCCAGCCTTACAATTTATCTTTTTCTTCGTTGCCTGCCGTCGCCTGGTGTTGTTGGCGCCGATTTTTGATAAGAAGCCCCAATGTGCCATTTCTTGCAGTCAACGGTAGCAACGAAATATCGACAAAGGCAATCGAGGTTTAAAAAAAAATAAACGAAAAAGCTATTTCTCAGCTGCAATTAAGATAGACTTGTTTGTTGTTTTGGGACTTCGTTAACTAAAGAAAAGTTAATTTAAAACTCTGGTCTTTCGGCCAATGAAAGATAATAATAATAAACAAGCGTGTATTTGTGACTCTGAATTTTGGATTGTGTTTTAGAGATGGTGAATGTTTTTTTATCCCTTTAAGTTTTAACTGCACTGAACTTCTGCCAGCAAAACAAGACAAAGTTAAATGACTTGAAGAGTTTCAGAAGAGATAAATTTCAGAAGATTCGTGATCGTTAAATTAAATTCATGTTCGTTTAATGAAAGATACGTTTCTGAAAACGCTACGTTAGACAAAGTACAGTAAAACCTCTCAAATCCGGCCTAATGTGGCACCCAGTAGGCCGGATTACAGAAAAGCCGGACTACAGAGAGTGTTCACAAAAATTGAGCTATTGAGTTATTTTTAAGAAGACATAATGTCAGGTTTAATTAATTTAACCCCATTTTCATAATTTTGCACTCAAATGTTTATTAAAAACAATACAAATATATGTTTTCCGTGATATTTGTTTGCAGATTCCCTTACATCCAATCTCCTTAACAAATTCTGTTCCATAGTAACAGTAAAACCTTTCTTTGAGAGGTTTTACTGTAATCAGGAAAGTTAAAAATATCAGAGGTGAAGAAAAAAAAAAGGATAAAATATCAGAAGCAAAAAAAAATAGTTAAAAATAACAGAGGTAAAAAAAGAAAGATAAAAGTATCAGAGGTAAAAAAAAAAGATAAAAGTATCAGAGGTAAGAGAAAACATGTTAAAAATAACAGAGATAAAGAAACCATATTCAAAATAACAGAGCTAAAGAAAACATGTTAAAAATAACATAGGTAAAAAAAAAAAAAAACTGTTAAAAATAACAGAGGTAAAAAAAATATTAAAAATAACTGAGGCAAAAGAAAAATGTTAAAAATAAGAGAGGTAAAAGAAAACTTGTTTAAAATAACAGAGGTAAATGAAAACATGTTAAAAATAACAGAGGTAAAAGAAAACATATTTAAAATAACAGAGGTAAAAAAAAAAAACTGTTAAAAATAACATAGGTAAAGAAAACAAGTTAAAAATAACACAGGTAAAAGAATATTTGTTAAAAATAACAGAGGTAAATGAAAACATGTTAAAAATAACAGAGGTAAAAAACAAAAACATTTTAAAAATAACAGAGGTAAATGAAAACATATTAAAAATAACATAGTAAAAGAAAACATGTTAAATTAACAGAGGTAAAGAAAACATATTAAAAATAACAGAGGTAAAGAAAATATGTTAAAAATAACAGAGGTAAAGAAAACATTTTAAAAATAACAGAAATAAAAGAAAATATGTTAAAATTAACAGAGGTAAAAGAAAACATGTTTAAAATAACAGAGGTAAAAAAAAACTGTTAAAAATAACATAGGTAAAGAAAACGTTAAAAATAACAGAGGTAAAAGAAAACATGTTAAAAATAACAGAGGTAAAAGAAAACATGTTAAAAATAACAGAGGTAAAAGAAAACATTAAAAATAACAGAGGTTAAAAAAAAAAGTAAAAATAGGTGGGTTCCTAAAAAAGAAAAAAAGTATACCATTTTTCTATCTTTAAAATATTTTTATGGAAATATAAAATACATAATAAATATATTTTTTAATCTTTAGATAAATAATCAAGTGCCAAGTATTGTCCCTTTCTTTTTCATAAATGAATTTCGCAATTTCTCAATACAATTATAAGGCTTAAAAAACATAACATTTTTCACTTTTATGGTTTTGCACGAAATGCAGTAATGTTTTTCTAAAAAAATATCTATTGGCTGAGAAGTTATTGTTCATTTTTAACGAAAACGTTTTATCTGATTGTCTCAGTTAAAGAGTTCCTTTCACCAGATATTTTATCAGAAATATTTCATATTTTGGCCTAAGCCGTAAAATGGGAGGTCTGAGATGGAATTTCATATATATATGTATATATATATATATATATATATATATATATAAAAGTTTCACCTATGTTGCGAGTGTTTGTTTTTGCTGCATTTCTTTGCTTATATTGTGCTTTTGTACATTACAATTCTGCACGAAAATGGCTTTGAATTCCTAGGTATTGGGAGATGATATTTTGAAGAGAAAATTTTATTAATTTTTATTTTTCGATTTAATTGCGTGGAGAACTAAAACCTGGTTTATCAACTGATTATACTTAATCAACTCCCTTTTTGAAACAGCGCCACCACGTACTCGCTTTGTAAACTACCAAATGCATTTTAAGGCTACAATTGCATGAGGTATATGAACACTTACTTGCTATTATTATTTTTATAATAATATCTATTGGCTGAGAAGTTATAGCACATTTGATAACGACAAAACATCGCTCAAAAGATTTTTTCTGATAACGCTACAGCTAGGTATCATTTTTACAGGTAACAGAGATTCGATATGTCATCCGTTATCAAATAATTTTTTTCAGTCTTTTACCTAATATTAACAACACCCCCCTTAGCTTTGTGCCGTCGTTTTTTTACCTATTTCTTAACAACAATGAAGTGGACTGTTTTTTTTCAATCCCACTTAACATGACAAAAAAATATTAAAGTTAATTAAATATTCCAGCTCAAAAACAAAATAAAGTCACACAGATATTTATAAAGCAACTTTCTCAAATAAACTCTTAAATATAGGAAATTTCAAAATAACTAGTCCTAGACCTACCAATACATGACACTAATGATGTAATGTTTATCAGTGTTGATGTAGCAGTACAGATAAAAACATTATCGCTATTCAATTTCATTACTATTGTTATTAGATCAACAAATATATATTTTGGACCACAACTGTATGATGGGGAGGGACGAAGCCTGCCTACTGTCCTCCAAATGAGAGATGGCCGCCCTGTTTTTGTGAGATCTGCGCATGTATCATCGATTAGTCTGGTCAGGCACTTCCGTCTGATTTAATGACAGGACGCCGCCATGACAGGTAATCGCTTGTTACTTTGCAAAAGAGCATTGTATTTATAAATAATATATATTTATTTATTTATACAAATACTTATTGTTAGCAACTGGTATTGAAATAACGCTAAATAGTCGAGAGAAGTTTTAATTTGGCGTTATCAATATGTCTTTCTCAGTGAAAACAGACCCCGTCGTCCATTGTGACAGGAAAACATAATTGATCAGCTACCGTAAGGGCTGCGCAGTTCAAATTTCCGCCGGCCATCTCTCATTTGGAGGACGTTGTAATAAGTTCCATCATAAAGTACTTAAGAAAAGGGTTTAGGAAAAATTAGGTTATTGGTTACTTTATGAATTTTTTAAGAACTTTTAATTATTATTCTTACTAGTGGAAGTAATTGAAATTTAATCTACTGACAATTATTTTAGAAGTTGCGTAACGACGGTATGTCTTGTATAGATAATAGCACCGCTGACGTGAACGCAAATGCTAATGTGACTGGCTTATTGACGTGGTCCCGTGCAGAATATAAAGCTAGATTCGATTGGTTGAATCGTGGAACAGAAAAAAGTTCACTTTTTATTGCTATCATTAAACATTTCGGCTTCAATCATATGAGAATGAAAAGCTTCTTGTGAACATTTGATTCTTGGGTTGAAAGTAATAAGTATGTTCGACATTTTTTTTATTGCTGCTAAGTTGTTTATATTTTCTTACACTATTTGGTGTAGCGGGTTATGTAGTAATTTGAAAATTAAAATAGTAATGTAAGTGAAATAAAATTGGTTACGTATATAGAACTGTATGATACGAGGAATGTTTCTGAAACATAATAATTTGAAAATCACTTTCTAGCGACAAAGTGTAAACAGGAGGAGGAGCTCTTCAGAAAGCTTTGTCCCTCAGTCCGTCCGTATCTCTGAGTCCAAAACTAAAAGTCGGACAAACATGAGTCACATCTAATTGGAATCCTTATTGACTTGGAGAGGTGCGGAGTTCCGGTCTCCATTTACTTCCTGTCTCACAGTAAGCGGAAGTGACAGAACGTGAAACCATCTCTGTAGTCCAAACTACAAGTCGGACAGAGATGAGTTATATCTTTATGATTTATAGAAATGGGGAAAAAAGCGATTTCGGTCTACAGTTTGTTTCTGTCTCACAGGAAGTTGCCGAAAATCAGATACGCGGAGTCGCTAAGTTTTCTTAAAGCCAGTTTTTTTCCTTGTTTTCTTTTTGGTAGAGTTGGCAGTTTTTTGCCTTACTTTGTTTTTGGTGCTATTTCCTGAGACAACAACAAGAACAGCAACAACAAACAACAACAAAAGATGTTTTTCAGATTCCGTTGAAAAGTAGGAATAGGGGAAATGTTTGTAAAGGTTTGAAACCTGATCACATCGGTTTGATCTTTAAAAGACTCACAGGAAAGCAACTACGGACAAAAATCACTGCAATAGGCCTGAAGATAGGATACTCACAAAAACTCATGGAACTCGTAAGAGAAAAGCTGTCAAACATTGCAAGAGAAAAGGCCGAGAAGAGATCAACGGAGCCAACGAAGCAGGCAATCCTACCATTCATCCATATTGTTCAAAAATATCACGAAAAATGTAGAGGAATTATAACGCTTTGGCTCTACGGGACTGAAATGAAGTGAGATAACTACCTTCTCCCCAATTCCAAAAATATTTTTGGAAATGATTTTAGGATTTACAAAACTTTGCAGAACGTCAAAACTACAGTGGAGAAAAAGTTAAGTTTCCCGGACAACGTCGGATACTAATATTTAAAGCTTTCAAATTTGGAGAATCTTATAAATAACCACTAAACAACATTTCTTTAGTATTTGGTTAGCTCTGTAGTTTTGTTTAAACACTGTTTAGTAGAGTTAAAGTGCTTTTTTTTTTTTTATAAGCTATGTCACAACTATGTTAGTATTTTGTTTTTTTAACAATGTTGGTTAAATAAAGAAATAATAGAAAACATCATTAATAAATAGTAGTTTAATTTTATTTAACTAAATAAAACTAGAATTAGTAATAAATGAATTTACTAAGGAGTAAAATGAATGGTTAGTGCTTTTTAAGACCTTAGAAAACAATTAAGAATTTATACAAGATGCTACAGGTAAATTTGATTTACCTGAAACAGGTTATTTTCACAATGTTAAATCACTTTGTACATGAAAAAAAAATAAACTGTAAACATGTAAAACATTTAGGAGAAACTTATAAAAATACATAAACATTTGAAAATATCGAATGAATTCAATAATAAAAAGAAGAAAAAAAAACAACAAATAAAGAATCGATTACAAGTATTAATAAAGTTCTTTAGAAATATATAATAAGAAATATGTTTAAGTAATTTGTACATATTTTTTTTCTCATTTTACATTTTAATATTACATAACTGTAACAGAAACAGTGATCATTTTTATAATAATTTTAGTGACTGTTTATAATGAACTGAAGAAATTCTAAATCCTTCAATTATTATTAATGATGCTGTTTACAAATAAAATGAATAGAATAAAATGAAATGATTCGACTTATTGCACGACATAAATAAAAAAATATATAAAATTATTTACTTAATTTAAAAATAAATACTGTTCAAAATTAGTAAAAATATACGGATATAAAATATGATAAATGGAATTCTAAGTGATTTTAAATCAATTCATTTCTAAATTGATTATTTTAAAAAAAAAAGTATTTTCTAGTTTTCATTAGTAAATTAATTTTAAATTAAGGAAAAAAATATATATAGAAAAAAAATTCTTGGTACCATTTTACCTTGACTTCTTTGTATTCATTTACAAAAGAAAAAAACCTGAATCACTTTCTTCCAATCTCGCTGCATGTCTCGACTCGTGTGTACCTACTTCCGGTTTCCACTTACACTTCCGGTTATCTGATACACTCTATGAATTCCTTTTTTTTTTAATCGGTGCCTTCTGGAGAGTGAAGATGTGATATATATTTATTTATATATGCATATATTTAATCTCTATTTCGCTTTCTTTGTGAGGTATAATTAGCATCAGGCTGGTTTTCCACAAATATTTAATTGACTAAAGAAAACACAAATACACTTATTGAAGATGCTGCAGCTACAGGGTATCCCATTAATGAACTAATCAGCAAGATCCAATGACTTCTAAAACGTAATTGCAGTTGTTAATTCTGTGTGGGTTGGTTTTAGTTATCCATAATTTTTTTTTTTTTTTCATTTTCGTGGCGGCATGCAAATACACATACAACAGACAGGTTTCAAACTAGACCTGATATCTACACAAGATGCTGAATACTATCAAAGAAGATGAATATACAGTGGTTGTTGTATATAACTGATTTTCTATTTCATAATTTTTTTATACAGTTATTTTTTTTGTATTTATATATTTTTACACAAATTTTTATTTTTAAGTGCTTTCTGTTTGCGTGATTTAAATGTATTATTCCAAATTCAAAAATCAATCCTGTTATTATTTTTTTCAGTGTTATTTTTTTCTTACAATTTAACACTGAACCGTAGCACACTTGAAAATAGATCCGTGATTAAGTCGAACTGAAAGGTAAGGGATGCAAAAAACTGAACAAGAAAAACACACTTTTTTTTCCTTTGTAGACCAATAACAACGTAGGTATCAAGAGTTATTTCCGGTGAGGTCACTTCCGGTGGTTTGTCGAGTATTCACGTGAAATCTCGCATCCATCGAGAGCGGTGCAGTAGTATAGCTCCAACAGAATATACTTGTTCCGTAATAAGCTTAACAGTAGATTTTTTTTTACCAAATAATTTTTATAATTAACAATATTTATCCATGAACAGATTGAAGGCCTTTCTGGTGAGATATTGTTTACTAGAATCAACATGAAATCTTCTAATCGGATCAGCATTCATTATGTATGGTAGCGTAAAGGAGAAACAGATTTCCAAAACAATTTCAATATTCATAAAGGGCATTCTTTTTTTAAAATCAAAACACAATTTGAAGATAATTTGATTGATGTCTTTCAACATCTAACAAAATTAAGAAGCTGAAGAAATCCAATTAAAATTACTATTTTTGAAGAAAGAAACCACTTTTTAAAACTACTCCTTCACACTTTACGATGTTGCACTAACTATATTATTATTATTTTCTTTGTTCGTTGTTTTGTGTTGATATATCCACTAGGGAACAAAATTATTCCAATCGGTGAATTTATATTTCATGCGTTGCCCAGGAGATCAAATAAGAAAACGAAAGATGTAATTTTGCAGGTGAAATTTCCAAAAACTTTTTTCTGAAATACGAAAAAAAAAAAAGAAGTTTGTAGTGATTTTTATATTTTTTTTTATTCCCTTTAGCTTGAGAATCAAACCTTTTCACTTTGAATATGTATTTTTTTTTTTAACTCAAGGCTGGAAAACTTCAAATGGCAGTAGACTTCCTCTGCAACTGATGAGAATTACACATTTCTATGGAACGTGATCAGAAGCACCAGTATGACAGTGCTGATGATCACAGCCGAGCCTGAAACCGAAACGGAAGTGGCACCATTGCAGTCGTCGTGGGCGCAGACACAATAATCAATCATGATGTCGAAAGTGCCTGCACGACGATAGCAAATCCTCTTTTCATTGTATTCCTCTAAGAATCCACAGCCTCTTATGGTGCGATATTCTGATCCAACTGGAAAAAAATAAAAATAAAAGTACATTAGCACATTATATTTGGTCAGAAGGAATTTCGTCAGTTAATGATTTAGAATAGATAGAAACTCTCTTTTAATATCTTGAAAATAAAATTACCAAAGCTGACAAGATTATTAAGAAAAATCACAATTTTCTGGTTAGGGATAAGTATGTAAATAAAGAAGTTATTGGGTTGGCCTAAAAGTTCGTTCGGTTTTGAAGTAAAAATAGAAGACATTTTTTCATTGTCATCAATAATTTTATTGAACAACCTCTTCAACGGTTTGTTCCACTACCTTCTGCCATCTTTCACATAATTCCATCTTTCCAAAACTTTTCAACTTTCTAAGCAAATAACTATTCCAAATACCCTGGTGTCTTCCAAGGAATTGAATTTTTTCCATTAAGAGAATTTTGTAAGTAAAGGGAAATCCGAAGGTGCAATGTCTGGCGAATAGGGTGGATGAATCAGAACTTCCCAGCCAAGCTATAACAGTTTTTGCCTGGTCATCAAAGAAACATACGTCTTGCGTGCTTGTCTTCCATCTTCAATATCAAATTGGCGACACAAAATTCACCAATATTATATCAGTTTTTGCTTTAAATGCAAGCTGATATGACAGCTGTCACAATACAATCTAACAAAATGGTTTCGAATGACGTTAAAGATACCTAAGGGCTAATAGAGCCAACGTACATAATAATAATAAAAAAAAAAACCGAACTTTTTGGCCAACCCAATAAATATATCTTCGAAGCAGGATTGCCATTTTGGCCCTTCTTTAGGGGCAAATTTAACAGTTTTTCATTTGTCAAATATATTTGGTCTTTTTGAGGAAATATTTATTATTTGATGTTAATATTATTTAATATCTAATATTTTTTTATTTTTGGATATTCTGACGAAAGCTAAAAATCTCGTAAAACCCGAGATCTGGGAGTCTTAAGATTCAATTTTGTATTTGGCCAATTTTAGCCAATTTTGGCCAATTTTTCAAGTGTATTTGTCAGCATACTCAAGCTAATCCTACAACATATTTACTAATGAATACATCACTTATTTAGTTAAATTACTACAGATACTTAGTTCTTTCTTTGAATTCATTCAGATAATAACAAAACATTTCAAGATAAATAAAAAAAAAATAGAATCATAAAATTATTTAATTACATTCTAGTTCTCAAAGAGGGAAAAAAATCATTAAAATGCAATTACACAGTTAATTAGGTTTCTAAACTTAGAATTCAAATTACATGTTAATCAAATACAAAATGGAAACTCGGTTCTGCATCAAACAAATTAATAATCAAGGAAATAATTCATCGTCTTTAGGCAGTTATTAATTCAGTGGAAAGCATATTGCGTTTCGTAAATTAACTTTGTTTTCCCATGAACTTGCAGAAATTCAAAACCTGTGTAACGCCGCAAAGAAAATAGTCCCAATTCTAAGCTTATAATAGCGCTTTATATTTGGATTTATGTTACCCTGAATATTTTATTTGTAATTTTAATAATTCAGTGAATATTAATTTGCTTCTCTTATTTTTAATTCAATACGGAAATTTTGAATTTCTTTTCCTCTAGTCATAGGATAGGAAATTTTAGATCAGTTAGAAGGCGGAGGGTAAGTAAGTAAGTCGTCTGCAGAAAGAAATATGTAGAAATAATAGGTAGAAGTTCTATTCTCTATCAATGATGACAGCAACAACACCTCTGTATACTATATTCCCAGAGTTTCGTTAAATATTGTTAGAAAAACAATGTTTTAATAATTGTTTTGGTATTTAGAAAAAAAACAAACTAATGAATATAAAGGTTCAGAAAAAAATAGTTAAAACCAATATAATCAGTCACTACTTTTATATAAAAAGAAAAAAAAAATGTCAAAAGGATTTTAACGTGTTCCGTTGATTGATGTAAATAACGACATTATACACTTAGAGGTCGACCATTAATTACGTGAGGTCAAAAGGGGGAAGGGGGGGTCCGGCAAAATCTCACCAAATCTCACCAAGGGGGAGGGGGGGGGGGGCAACGAAAATCTCAGGTAAAGGTTTGCTCCAAATTTTTTAAAAACACCTCACGTAATTAATGGACGGCTCCTTAGTTTTATTATCTTATTACAATCTTATTGCAATAAGACGTTATTCTATCTTATGACGTTCAAGCCTTTGAACGAAACTTATCTCCTGTTTTATTACCTACTTCTTCTATGAATAAGTGTGTAATGTCGTCATTCAAATAAAAAAATAAATGTATTTTAGATGCATAAATTTATATTACAAAATGAATTACTTTTTTTTAATAACTACTTTGATATTTATATTTTAAAGCATTCTTAATTAATTAATTTTAAAATAATGCTGATATATCTTTTAAAGAAAAAATTATTAGAATAATCAAACTAAAAACAGAAAATTCAAAGACAAGTTCCATTTTTTAAGAAGCAAAGAAGAAAAAAAAAAAAAGCAACATTTTAAAGAAATTTTTCTTTCAGAACTTTTTCTTGAGTCATTTGACAAGATTTGTTAGTTTACTAAACCATCAAGTGGAGAGGGAAAAGAAAAGTTGAAACAAAGAATATGAAAAAAGTAAAGATAAGAAAGTATAGTAGATTGACGGATGATGAAGAAGGATAATGGTAATTGAAAATGCTGTGTTTTGAACAATATTTACTTTCCTGTCAGACACTAGTTGACATAAAAGAAAGAATTTTTGAAAATATTTCAATATTTAACAATCAGATTTCTACCAACTGAATACTGATTTGCTGCCGTACGAAGATCAACAAAATTGCAGGAAGCCATTTTCAGCTCAATTTGCTTCATTTAAAAGACTTAACAAATGACTTGAAAACTTCCTTCTCCATTTAAAAAAAAATCGAGGAAACCAAAGGAAACTAATTTTTTATACACTATGTGATCAAAAATATTCGGACACCCCTCTGCAATAGTGATCTGAAGCCTAGGTGGCAGGATGACGTCAAATACCGGTAAAAAAAAGGAGGTGGGGAATGATGTGTTCTTAATTGATGTGAAGTAACTGAAGTGACACAACAGAATTAAACAAAAATTTTAATGGACTGGTCATTGATTGCCACTTGTGTAAGGGATATTTCAACCCTTCTAAAGTTCTCACTGTTAGTGACGGTTTCGGCAATTTAGAAGTGTTGAAGTGGAACTTCCTGTTTCATTGTGAAATGGAAAGAGGAAGGCCCAACCACAAAAATATCTCAGTTTTGAGACCTGATAAGGCCACGTATACTATCAGATCGGTACCGTCGAGTGTTCAAGAAAGTGTTTGGTGAGAAAAAAAAACCGTGATCACCCGTGATTTTCTCAGTATAACTAACATCAGCCAGTATCATGACTGTCCGTCGAGAGGAATGGGGTTTCATGGTCGAGCAGCTGCTCACAAACCAAACGTTTCTCCTGTGAATGCGAAGCGCCGTCTGAAGTGGTGTAAGGAGCAATAGTGATGTGTAGTGATGAATCATGGTATACCATGTGGCGGTCCTGTGGGAGGGTTTGAGTGTAGCGAATGCCTGGGGAATGATATCTGCCATCATGTACCAACAGTGAAGTATGGAGGAGGTGGCATTACAGTGTTGAGGTATTTTTCTTGGAATAGAGACTGTCCTCTTGTACTACTGCACGGCAATATAAATGCGAAAGGGTACAAGGACATTTTGACCTGTTACTTCAAACCTAGTTAAATAACCACCGCATCTAACGCATGACAACGCTCCGTGTCATAAAGCGAGATCTGTGAGGGAATGGTTTCTGCACAATGGACAGGCCTCCACGGAGTCCCGACCTGAACCCAATTGAACCTATTGCAGACCCCAAAGTCACATATCACGATCTGCTCTGGCTACAGCTCTTCAGGAAGAAAAGACTGCCATTGGCATCTGGTAGAAAGACTTCCCGGCAAAGTCACGGCTGTAATAAAGGCAAAAGGCCATACTATTAGGGAGTGTGTCATGAAGAAAGTCTGACTACAATTTCGGATAGATGATCGGGTATTTTCTGACTACAATTTCAGGTAGATGATCACAATGTGAAATTTAGAGGATGGATGAAGAAATTGCAGCTTTTTGTGATACTCAGTTTGGCCTTTCCTATACAATTTTAAATTCATGGTTTTAGTAGGAAAAAAAGAACAGTAAAGAGTTACATTATAAATAAACTGAAAACTCACAAAGTGGTAACCCACAAAGATATGAAAATGAAAAACTTCTTGAGCAGACTGATTACAATATCGGTTTACATAAAGTCGCCCCAATATTTCTATTTCGATGCAGTCATATCTCGCTTAACAAAGGTTCCTCGAAAACAAGTTAGGTTCCTCCAAAACATCTCTCGAAACTTATTTTTCGCTAAAGGAATATCGATTTCCCATGTGTTATAATTCTAGATATGTTCTTAGAAATTAAAACATATCTACTTTCTAACTAATATATGCATTTGATGATCTATCGGGGATGTTGTAGTAGCATACATAACAATACAGAGCTCTACTGATTGCAGTCCTAACTGCGTAATATGTGGCCTCCAAAGACCTTTTGGTCCCCCCCCCCCCCGGGCTTAGAAAATGTGAAATTCTGTTGCTACGTAATTTCCTGTTTTCTTAAACGAATTCATTTCATTCTTTGTATTTTAAATATATCTGAAATTCTTGGTCCTCCAATGTGTGGGATTTACATCTCAAGCATTGTTAAAGCTGTAGTACTGAAATACTCCAGTAGTACTCGTACATTGCTTCTCTATGAACATTCACATGAAGCTTCTCTATAATAACAAAAACATACGAATAAACACTAAATAGAGCTTCGAAAAAAGAAAATTATAAATCTCTTTTCGGTCTAACCTTTCCAATCCATCATTTTGTATCTTTTTAATGTTTAAATTTAATGTTTATATTTTATGCATCTCACATGATACTCGAAGTTTTACAGTAATTTCCTATTTGTTAATTGAGGAAAAAAATCCGAATACAAATTTATCATCAAATCCGGGTAGCAATCGACTATAAACAATAATTGTGACCAGCTTGCAAACACCTTAAGACACTGATGAATATTAAAAAAAAATCGAAGCATTTGACGGGAATTTGGAAACGTATAGTTTTAGGGTGATTCTAAATTTATAGGACAAACTTTAAGGGATGATAGGGCATACTAAAACAAACCTCATTTGTCAAACAATTTATGTCCACAACTGTCGCGTTGTTTTACGATATCCGCCCAAAGGTTGAGAGAGAATCGTTGCTGGTAAGCATGTGGCCGTGTAACGTATGGATTTGCGTTTGCGCACACATGAGCATTGTGCACATTAAACACTTCCTCACATGTAAACAATGCTTCATCTCTGAAGAGCACATGAGCTGGAAAATCCAGCTGCACTGCACTCTGCTGCATAAACTAGCTGCAGAAGTCTAACAGCCGAGGATAAATCCTCAGCTTTCAATGCGTGAATTCTCCGTAAATGGAATGGCTGTAATTACAAAATTCTCCATACGATGGTTTGGCTCACATCTACGCTACGTGCAACAGCTCTGGTGCTTGTGTCGGGACTTTCCTCAACCTGTCGTACAATGTAAACGCGACAGTTGCGGACATACATTGTTTGTCAAAAAATGTTTGTTTTAGTGTGCCCTAACACCCTTTAAAGTTTGTCCTATGAATTTAGAATCACCCTGTAAATCGTTTTAATCTGCATGGTAGTTCCTACATAGTGTTGTAGGTTTGTTCTAAACTTTGTATCATCCCTAAAAAACGAAACAGAGGTTGGAATAAGAAAGTTTTAAAATGCAATTTTCTATCATTTTATTTTTGGTCAAGATAAACCAAAAGCTACTTATCCCAGAAAACTCAAATTTTAATAAAAGGTTTAGGCTCTTATAACGAACCTCTTTTCATTTTGATACAACATACCGGGCCAATATATCTTAGGCAAGAAAGCATGGGCCAAAAGCCTCCAAAAGCAGGCTGACATTCATTTCTCAGAATATTTGGAAAAAAACTAGAAATCGCTTCTCTCTAATATAGTTGGACCTTCGAAATGTATACTTTTTTTCTTTTTTCGAATTCAAAATGTTTTTTTTTTCCCTTCTCAATGAAACAACTGGTATTTTTTTTCTCTTTTCTTTTTAATTTTTTGTTTGTTTGTTGGGAGTGTTGAGAAATGACACCCATCTACATCTTCATTTCCTTATTTATAGCTTGGCAAATGTCAAAAATGTCGTAGAGAATAAGAGATGCTGACGCCATTGTTTCTCCATTTCTCAACTTTGGGTTTAAAACAATGTTCTTTTAATACAGTAGTATTTGGAAATTTTTCCGAATTATTTCAAACATCACAAGATATCTGCCTAGTGGTGTAGAAATGTTTCAGGAAATATGGCTTCTACATTTAATTCTACGTAATATTCTATATTTACCTATATACTCTTAAATTTGACTAGAAAGATCTCAGATCTTCAAAGAGCCAAGAATAACAACGATCCTTCAGCAATAATAACTTTCAAGTTAATGATGACTTTAATTATTTTGTTTTCTGCTTTAGAATAATTCAGGTGAAACCATTCGAAAGGTCAAAGGTCAAAAGTTCTGAAAACCATCAACCTCAGAGAAGTTATCAAACATGAATTTTTGTCTGTCATTTTTGAAACAGCCAGTTCCCGAAAAACAGTTGAATCCATCAGGTTACGTAGAGTTGCCTTGGTTGGTTGGTTGGTGTTTAATGGCGCAAAAGCAGCTGCGGTTAAGCTGCGCCAATAGAGTTGCCTTAAGTGCCGAACCTTTTCCATTTGGTATCTGGTACAAAGTAAGTTTTGATTATGTCTCCTTTCCTTTTTTTTGATATTAGGAACAATGTGATGCATATTATCATTTTATATAAGATATGCAAAATCCATCAGCGATCAATTTCCCCATCGTTTACAGAGATAATGTCTCTACGGCGCATTTCATTGATACGGCGTCTGGTGCGAGGTCACCAGTCCCACCATCCTTGCTGCGGCGCTAGGTTGCCATCTTATACTCACAAGGGAAGTGTGTGAGGTCGAATGATGAGAACCGCACGAAAATGTGCATAGAATATAAATCAGTCATGCAAAAAACAATGTTATGAGTCATTCCCATGCAAAACTCAGCTGTTGTCTGCTAGCGTCATCCGACTATAGCATGTTGTACCTGCACTAACGAGTAGGCTACTTAACCTACTACTTAATCTAGCTGTGTGAATAGTTTATCTGCAGTAGGAGGCCGTCTTTTGGAGTGTTCGGTTGTGGGTCAGTGTGTAAACAGTTTATATCGGTATCATGAGGTGAATTAATCCCATGAATGTTGTCAAAATGTTGCAACGTGCTGATTATGCAAACGTAATCGGAGTCGAGGATATGGAGTTCGCGAATATGGTATACAGCATAATAATTCAGAAATACAATGGGGATGACGCAGAAATTCATGAAGATACGCTGGTTAGGTATAGTGAATTTGAAAGAGAGGAAGACGTACCTGCAATTGGCTCTTCCAGCAGTCCGAGTGATCATTCAAATATGTCTTGCGGTAAGACATGCAGTTTTGCATGAGAAAGACTCATACCACTGTTTTAGGCATGACCGATTTATATTCTATCACATTTTCGTGCGGTTCTCAGCGTTCGAGGTCACGCACTTCCCTTGTCAGTGAAACAAGGAACAGTTAGCAACATCTATTAAATTGAGGCTTTTTTTATTAGCCACTCTCATCGGTTCTTAAAAATTCTAAGGAAAATCCAAACAACTGTCCATCTTAAGCAAAGTTTCTTTAAAATTTTCAGTAATTAGATTTACGTTGTGTCGTGCTATTTTAAATTTAAATAGCGATGTTTTCTATTAAAAAACAATTAATTAAAAATTAATTGATAATTACTCATTTATTTTAATAAATTTTTAAGTAAAATTTAATATTTAAAAATTAATATTTTTTTTTGCTATATCTGACTTTTTTTGTTTTTATCTTTTTAAATATTATGATTACATGGGATACTGACTTAAAAAGTAGGACAGACAATTTTGGTGGTATATATGGAGAAGCCCATTTAATGTGGGACAGGTGGCAATTTTATCAAAAGTCTAGCAAACTAATCCTGTGGGACGTCAATAGAAAATTGTCATTTCAGCTCGCATTCACTGAAAGTACTAAAAGTATACAACATCGTAAAAATATTCGAAGTCACTTATCCATTGGTTTATAAATGACAACTGCAGCGCCATCTATAGTAGCCTTGAGAAAATGACGACTGAACCCATAATCAGTTGGGAAATAGGCATTTAAGTCAAGGAAATCATTTTTACGGACAAAATTATTTACAACGACTGAATAGTTTTTATTAACTGAAGAATTTGGAGTCGATATGATTTACAAACAGCCTAAAATTTATATATCAAGAAAGATGATGAGGTTGTTTAGAACCTATATTCACATCTTTAACTTATTCTATGATGTAACTACGATTGTCAAATCAATTTACATTAGGAGAATACATTTCGTCATCCATACGCGGTGTAAGCAAGTCTGGCCCAAAAATTTTTCTTTACATTAATCTGATTGAAAGTTAATCCTGAAGCTCGTAATTTATCTTTCGCCAAGCACAACAAAAAAAGAAAAAAAATGACAGTTTAAAAAAAAAATAAAAACAAAACAACAAAAAAGAACGTATAGAAGTAACTGCAACAGATAAAAAAAGCACCTAAATAGGTGTTTCATTTCCCTACTTAACTAACTGAATTATAACACAAAAAAGTAAATATAATTTTTATAAAACCTAAAAATATAAGTTTTTCTTCGGAGTGAAGATATACATGATCTTCCTGCGTTTTTTAATTTTTTTTTTCAAGAAGAAATTACGAAATATTCACGTTTTATTCTATTTAGCGTTCGTAGTTCTGCGAAGCAGAGGAGATGAGCTTAATTGGGAACAGTTTTTAGGCACCATTTCGAGCTCAAGCGGGAAAAGATGTAAGGGACACCACTTGTTAATGATCAATACAAATGAAAGGTACTGTATGTACTAGGTTTTTTTGTTTGTTTGTTTTGTTAGTAATGCAATTGCATAATACCTTTATCATAAAAAGATAGTTCAGTTTAGATCAAATTGGTCTATCGGAACAACAACTCAATTTTATGTAGTTAAGTTAGTTGTATGAAGTTTATTATGATGACAGATGACAGCCAAGGAGTGAAAATTAAGTCATATTTCAGTGATTTTCAATTGTTATTATGATTATAACTTATAAATCTTTGGAAAAGAAAAGAGAAATAAAAAATATTTCTGTGCTTTCACCCATGAGAGTCTGGGACGGCCGTTTCGTCCTTTTTGGGACTCGTCAGCCAAACCCACTCACCAGATGAAATGCTCGGATAGTGCAAAAGTGGTAAGGAAAACCACACCCGGTTCCGGCTGTGGTCTCCCTCCAACAGAAAACACATTTAAAAAAGAAACAAAACGGGTATAATTTCAAATCCTGGCCTGCGGAACCGTCAGGCCCAAAGGAATTTGAATATAAAGAACCAAGGCTGAACCCAACCTGGTTTAATATAGTCAAAAGATTTAACGTGTCACAAATTAATAGAAAACAATTCTTATCTATTAATCTTTTGTTTAACTTATAATCTTATATATCCAAAAGTACTTGCAGAAGTTTAGAAATGTTTACGAAACGATACAAAGTTAATAGAAATAATTAATAGACTTCTTACATTAGCGATGCACGATTGGCAAGTAAACTGTTAGCAAACATTACAGAGCATCTTGTATTGTTAATAGTATCTTACCTCTTTGAACAGTTTTCCTGCAAATGGTACTGTTAACTTCCGGGCGATGTAAAAGGGAACGCTGTGAACAGTCAGCTCTATCAAAGCTGTACTTTTGGAAAGGATCAGCACATCGAATATCATACTTAGAATTACACTCCCAGCACATTATAGACATGCCTAGAAATAGAAGAAAATAGAACATTACTACTTAGATCAGCAAGAAACCAAAATCTTATGGTATTTAAGACATACAATATTTTCAGCAAAAATGTTTAATGTATTTATTTTTTAATATATGTTTAATGTATTTATTTTTTAATATATGTTTAATGTATTTATTTTTTAATGTATGTTTAATGTTATAAATGTTTAATGTTTTTTATGTTCAAATTCAATTCTCGTATATAGGACCAGACCATTTCCATATTTCCAGACCATTGTCGATAAGCTGAAATCATCTGATTTGCGACACATTGTCTGGGGATCTTCTGTTTTTGGTTTTTGCTACTTATCGATGTAAATACTGCACTACAATCGTCATACATGTGCAGTGAAAGTCATAGACCGTAAAAGATTAAGCTACTTTATATTGTAATCACAAAGAAAAAAAAAGAATTGTTGAAAAATTGTTAACAGTTTAATATTTACTTAATCACTGAGCGTAAAACAAAGAGATCCGATGAGTGTTTGAAATACGCCTTTAAGTAATGTCATGTCGCAAATGTGTAGTATGACGACTCAACTGTCGAAAAATCGGGATATTGTCTTATGAGCGAAGCATCGGAAAGGGAAGAATCGCAAAACAGAGTGTGACCTTATCCTAAGAATTTACATACTTTCGCGAATGGGAAAATAAAAACTTAAAAAACAAAGTATGGAATTCGAGGGCAAGAAACTAATAACTGAATTTCTAGTAAATGATGCTATACTTATATTTTTGAAACGTTATTTTCAAAAATAATTCAGAAATAAATAGAATTGCTAATAACATTTACTTAATTAAGGGAAAACAGAATGGTATAATGATTTTATAACATTTTAGGTTTAGTTACTCAATGTTCAACAGCTTGCAGAATTACTTTAAAGACAAGAAATTTACAAAACAGAATAAAGCTAACAAAATAAAATTAAAAAAAAATTACCTACGAAACCCCATTTAAGTACTAGATAACAGTAAGTCGATTATTTTGTAATATAGTCTTTATTTTAAAAAAAATATCTTTTTATCTCTTGTGGAAGCTACAAACGTACAACTGTAAAAGGATATCCAATATTAATAAATTACATTTGAACTCGACTGTTGTAGCAGAAATGACTTGCATTGAAGTAAAGATAAATTGATTTTGGTTTTAAGTCTAGAATATCACAAATATCCCAGCATACCACGAATATTACGAGAAATAAACATCTCAAATTTGAAGCGTTATGAAATGTTTTACAATCAATTAATTTTTTGCTCTGCCATAAATATACTATCTAAATGAAGATTTTGAAACGAGTTTTACACAGATATTAAGATATTATTCTATATTACTTAATACAGATATTAAGTACACCTAATGGGACTGATAAACATTAAAAAAAAAAAATAAAAAAAAAATAAAATAAAAAAAAGTTCATGTATGAAATTACTTGTAAATAATGTTAGGTTGTCATTAATATTAAAAATCAATAGTATACTGTTACCATTATTGAAATTTAGTAAGTACTACTTTTGATAATGCATCAATGTTCTCTGAAAGATTTTAACTTTACTGATAGTAATGCACATTACTGATTTCTGTTACAAAGACCATTCTGTTTTAGAGTTTATCTCCAGAGGTATATGCTTCAGTGCAATTACTAAATTTCCTGCGTATAAGAAGTTGGGTATGTTTTTGTTTTTATTTGGGTAGCCAACATTAATTATTAATCAGATAAAGTAAGAAATTATGACAATTTTGAAAATCACGATTTGCGGATGGAGAAACTTTCAGGAGCTGAATGAAACTTCCGGCTAGTCGCCCTCTTTAATTAGAGCCAAAGCTTAAATTTATTGAGTTTAGATTGGGTTTTAGAAAAAAAATATCATAATAAAAACTATAAACTAACAATGTAAATAAGTGTTAGAAAATTAAGTTTCCCACTGATTAAGTAATATAATTAAAGAACAAAATGGAATAAGCTCACCTCGAAAAAGTAAATAATTTAAAATGAATAAATTTATTCAAACAATATTTCTGAAATATAATTTGTTTGTGGTATCTTTTATAATGTTTTATAAATCAAACAACTGTGTAGGTTTTTGACGAGTATTTATATTAAGATTTCAATTGTAGATTTGCAATTTGTAAGTTTTTCCTGGCATCACACTTATTTTGATTGCAAATCCCACAGAGAAGATGGCGACCAATTCGAAGAGAAAGATGAACTGAAAAATGTCCTTTTAAGACGCCCACTGCTCGCGTAGAAGTGGACAAGGCTCTTCGACCTCTTCTTGTGTGGCAGATAAAAGAACTGGCTCTTGTAAAAGTCAGATATGAGGGGGCGGATGGGTGAACGAAACCAACGGACCACTTTCGATCTGCCACGTACAAACTCTTGAATAAGACTGCGTTCTTTCGCTAACCCAGTCTCCTTCGCTTCGAAAGCAGCCCAGGTAATGACCCTGGATTCGCGCCAAGTTTGATTCCTCGTGATCCGATAAGAGAAGTGGGAGGAAGAACATACGTTTCCCACTGCAATACCCATCTTGCTAATCGTCAATGATATCTGATACCAGGCGTCAAATAATCGTCCGACTATGTTTTTAGTTTGATGACAGAAGAATTGCAAAAGATTACAGTACTTTCGCGCGCTGTATTTTTTCTTTCTTTCTTCTTCTGTGTTGGCAGTTCTTGTTGATATATACATAAGGACTTTTCAATGTCAAACCATTGAAAGAAAATGGTAAGCTCGAGATAAAGATTGGAACGAAAAGGACTGTGATGGACCTGATAAAACCTCAGTGAAAGAAATCCAGGGCTTATACCTGGTTTTATCAGTAATGCAGACTTGATTAAGTAACTTCTAAGATAAAAAAAAAAAAAAGAGACAAGCTAACTTTAAAATTAAATTGGAAGCTCTGAGGAAATTGGAATTTACTTAGAAAAACGTGATTCTGTAAATAAATCTTATAAAAAAAAAAAACCCATCAAGCTAACTGTAAACTGTATAACTACAGTCGGATCTCTATTTAACGAACCTCTATTTTGCGAATTTCTCTATTTTGCGAACTTTTCTTTGGAACCAAGAACATTTTGCTAATTTCTTTGTAAAATAACCTCCAAATAGCGAAGTGCATTTTCTATTTAACGAACTTTTTAGTGGTAACTCTTTTTTTTTCCTCCTTGAAATGTTTTTATTATTAATATTCCCTTAGAGGAAATGAAAGAAATTTGGATACAGCTGAGGAAAAAAGAAGAAATTGTTGATGATGTGCTGATTGATGATTATCTTTCACTTGATTTTGAATTTGAGACCTCGGAAACACTAACTGAATCGGATATTTTGGACAGTGTGAAAAATAAAAACAATACAGCTATGAATTGTGATGAAGATGAAGATGATGAAATGGAAATGATCGTAATGCAGAAATAAAACAACCTTCGTATGATGAAATGCTAAAATCGTTTGAAACAATCCGATGCGGATTACAATTTGAAGAAAATACGCCTGAAAGGGTTTTGGTGCATTGCAAAGATGCGAGACGTACTATGAGCGAAAACACTTTTTCATAAAAAACTCAGACAAAATTAACAGAATTTATTAGTAAAATTTAAGTACGCAAGTGATAATGTATGCTTTATGTCATTAAAATTATTAGTTTTTTAATAATATTTATTGTTTATGTATTTTAAATCTGTTTTGTGTAGTTTAAATTAATTTTAAAAGGTGAATCTCTATTTAACGAATTTTCCATATAACAAACTTTTTTATGGGATTTAGCGACTTCGTTAAATAGAGGTCCGACTGTATATTCAGAAGAGGAAGAATGATAAGTGAAACATGTGGTTCCTAAAGATGCTATGGCAAATATTGTTTTCTTCATTGTGTCTCTTATTGGTAAAAGTTTCATGAAATTTGTTTCAGGAACTGGTTAATAATTGTTACGATGACTATGAAAATTAATTAATATTAGACGGCTGCCTGTCGCCTATGTAACAGAAAAAAAGAAAAAAAAAAATACATCAAGTAAACTAAAACTTACTTCAAACTAAAAATAAAGCTTAAATTCTAAATAAAACAGAATATTGAAATCAATTTGTAACAGTCGTAAATTTATTCCAGAAAAACAAATTATATCAAGTAAATTAAAATCTGAAGAAATGGCAAACAAACGAAGGCACAACTCTAAATTAAAACCTAAAGCTTAAAATTAAAACTAAAGATAGAGTTTAACTTCTAAAAATACATTCATTGAATACTGAAATCCATTTGTAACAGTCGGAAATTTGTTGCCTGGCAACGCACGTGCGACATTCCATTGTTGCGGACAGGGTTGATTAAGCAACAATACTCTTGTTGCCGGGCAATGCGCATGCGAATTATTGCTAATATTTGCTGGAAATCCACAGGCATGCGCTCGCGCAATTTTTTTTAATAATACAGATTTTTGGAAACTGTCATTTTATTATAAAGTAACAAATGTGAAAAGCCTCAAGAAAAGTAATTTATTTACTATGTCCTCATAACATGGATACTTATTACAAATGAGACGTCATTACATGCAAACACTTCATATCCAAAGTAATCCAATTTTTACAAAAGATTACATCTATTCAAGAATGACTTCTTTTAAAAATCAAAATTGACAGGATAATAATATAGAAATCTAAAAAATGGTACTTAAGTAATGTTCTTTATTTAAAGTTATGGAATCTTTTATAAAAAGTTTACATTCTCCTACTAGGACGGTTGCCACCATATGCATTCTACAATAACAGTTTTGTCAGGTTTTTTGTATGTTTTAATACTTCGTACTACTTTAAAGTGCATCATTTTTTGTTCGTACTTTAATAGAGAAATACAATTACTTTTTGTGCTAATATGTGCTAAATTTTGTGCTAATACTTGAGAAGGCTATTTCTCGATAGCGAAACGTTGTATCCCTATTTCATGTCTATAAATAATTTTGATTAATCAGGTGTATGGCTTTATTATTGTATTCAATCACAATTACTTTTTATTAGTGATTTTAATCGAGAATTCTGGAAAAATTCTTTTCTTTATATTTCTCATTTTCGAAATTCGAAAAAAATGCCTCCGGATTCTAAAGAAGGTGAAAGGGTTTTAAAAAAAAACTAAGTAAATATTAATTCATTATGAGTTTTACAGTGAAATTTACACAGAAACCATAAATACTCAATCCGCACAACCTGTTAATAAGATATAATACACTATATCAAATCATAGACTCACTGAGAAAGTTGAACGTGCTTAAGTAAAAAATTAATAGATGGTACAGTCCAGTTCATGAAAGAAAAACTTTTTATGGCGTAATTTGCTTATGGATTGTTGTTTCCAGGACGTAACAGCGATATCTATTTTTGACATTCATAACTGAATCTTGTAAACAATACAAGATTATAACGAAATATTATGTTTTTTTTTATTTTCTAAGGTTACCAATATATTTTTGTATTATTATTATTATTTAATTTTTTTTTTTAATTTCTTAATACCTTGACTAATGGTAATGTCGACGTATAATTTCTTCATATTAATCCTTCCATACTTCATTCCCTGCTCCTTACGAAGAATCCGTTGCAAAGAAGTTTTGCTTCCGTTGAATTCAATCGTTAACTGAAGCTTTGAATGAATCATATAAAGTATTCTTTTTAAAAACGAATAATTTCATTGAAATAGAGGATCTAACATTATATAAGTCGAAGTCCTCCATACCTACCACTGGCTTTTACACGAAACCGCTTTCATGCTGGCAGTGGTGAACGATTTCTCACGAAAAGACCCTTCGCGGACAATTTCTTCAACGTCTAAGCGGACAAATCTGTTGCGGTAGCTTCAGAAATACATATTTCATCACTCTTGACTCTTGAAATATTGAAAAACGTTCCAAAGTATAGGTTTAGCTGTGTAAAGTCTTCTCTCGTGTACTGACCGCCATTGCAGAGACGCCAGTTCTATGTTTTACGTCATGATTTCCAACCGAACGTAAGTGATTTTGATGTGTAAGGAGGCTTTCCTCAATTGAAATCCACTGTAAACACTCAAAATATAGGTTCTGTATCCCAGTGTTTAGTCGCTGGACTGTGGACTGGAGGAGCCGGGTTCAATTCCCGACTGTTGTCACTCCTGCAGACGGATATTAGAGTTCACCCAGCTCTATTTCAAATGGATACAGAGTTTCTTGTTATTGAAAACGGATGGTCATTCCGACATCGCTCGCCTTTTTTGTCACTGACTCTATTGGTCAAGTATTATTCGACCTTTTTAAATTTTCGGAATCTACAGGAGTTCCAATTATGTTATCTGTGATAGTTGTTTCATCCTTGCTACGACTTATTCATTAATGAGCAACTAGGCCATCTCCCGTGTACACGCGCTTGTTTTTCTATATCACATAGATTTGGTTAAGTAAGAATATTATATTTAAAATATTGCAACGTTTCGGCAATGATAGTTTTAATTGTCATTTTCGAATTACAAATAAACAGACGGATCGGAAATAAATAAACAATCTTGAGATTCAAAAAACAGGTTGAATACATTCATTATTTAATGGGGCGAATGGGAAGGACACATAAGTCAAAAAACAAAATAAAGTGAGTTGTAGTCCCGGTGGCCTAATGTATAAGACGTCTGACTTCGGATCAGAAGGTTGCAGGTTCGATTCCCGTCGTTTCATTGTAAAAATTACTTATATTTTCCATTCTCACAGGAAATTGCGCCGGACAGAGAAATAAAAGATTTTAGTAATATAGATTCAGGAGGTGTGGAAGTCGTTCCCTTCTCCGGGAAATAAAACAAACAGCTATTGGACAACGACTGTAAAATCCATTTTCAAAACCTTGTCCAACTAACTTTCTGGCATAACAGATATTGAAATGCAAAATAAAAATAAGAAAAAGACGTCTCTTCGTCTTCAATAAACGAATTTCCGTGCATAAATGAAGCATTAAAAAGGTAAATTAAAGGCAAATTATAAACATTGAAAAAGATAAGAAATACACAGTGTTCCCAAAAACAATCCAATAGGATATCCACAGCTTGTGATCTGAATTAGTCATCAATGGATAAATCTAGCTAATATGTCGTAACGTAACAGCTGTCCAAAATTCTTAAAATTTCAAAGTCGACAACTGAATGCTTGTTTGGAAACTCTGTGCAATCCGAGATTCATAATTCTTTAAACATAATCTCATTGTAAATGGATATCACGATGCCTTATTGCAATAATCAATAGATACAAGGCATCGAAATTGTTCTACCAAATTGTTCCACTGATCTGGAGCTATTAGGCCCTTGAAACAACAAAGCGTTCTTTTAATTTGAAATTTTTTGTAAATTAAAAATCATCAGTAACTTAACTATCACAACGTAATTAGCCGCAGTAAATCTTGTTCTGACTTTGAAACTTCTCATTTCAGAACAAAATATTATTCCTTTTTTATCTTTATACCTCGTCATTTGCTACAGGACTATCATCGGGGAGTGAGTCTCTTGATATGTAGCAAGACCTCCACAAGTTTCACTGATGCCATTGGTAACATAAAAATTCATGGATTCTAACATTGGTTACTTGAAATGCGTTTCATACTTTTTATTGCAGTCTATCTGTGTTGTGTGATGGTGGGGCTTTATGTTCAATCCACTGACATCGAATCCTTCACATCTCATGAAATTATTGTGAAAATTCTCACAATACTTATTCTCTTGCTAAAATCCTTAAATATAACACATTTTTTAAAATATTTTTTTCTTACAGATTTGAATCATTAAGATTCAAATAACCTAATATTTTACATTATTACATTATTGTAGTTATAGTAATATTCATGTTATTTATTATTATTCGCGAATGGGCCCCAACGGACCATGCGGTAGCCCCTCCTGACAACGTCAGAACAAGGCTAGGAAATCAGAGACGAGAAAGAATGCACTTTCTCGTCGAGGAGACACCTAAGAGAGTAAGGTCCCAGGGGGAAACGGACGAAACACAGAAGAAGAAAGAAACATCCACGCCACTACCGGGATTCGAACCCGGGAACTGGCGCACTGGCGACAACGGCAGACCGCCGTCTAGACTGCACGGCCACGCCAGCACGGCATTCATGTTATTATTATTATTATTATTGGCATCCTAATACTGTATGTTAGAAGGTGTTATTGGCTTAAAATATTGTCAAATCCCTAATATTACATTTCATTTTGGTTTTCTAACTTCTTTGACAGACTTTCATCGCTGGAATCTCTATTACCTTTGCAGCTACCTTTGTGTTAGGCTACAGCCGTAATGTTTACTTAACATTACACTTTACATATTCATGATTATAACATCTTTCTTTTCTTTCATTTTTCAATGTTTTGTAACTACAGATGAAAATACATATGGAAAGATGTTGAGAAGCGTAAAGGACCTTTTATATCACCGTTATTTCGGTTCCTCTGGAATAAAATAAAATAAAAAAAACCAGACCAAAAAGAAATAGCTACTCTATTCGAGAAATCCTCCTTCTTTTACCATTCCCTGCAATCCAGGAAAAAAAGAAAAAGGAAACGAAATTTCAAATGCCACAGAATACAAATTTTTTGCCATCCACAAGTCGCAATTGGTGAACATCTAAAAAATTACTACATATTCATAAAACTTTTCAAGGGAACGTTTATGGATGCATTTAAGGATCAGTAAACATGGGCCAAATGGTCTTGGCAGGTAAAACGACGCTCTGCTCCTAGGCCCATTTCGCCTCTAGGGATGCAGGAAACGATCGGGACAACGTTGTCTCCATATCAAACAGAATGATGATTGCGACGGCTGTCCCATGTGGAATACGACTATTTCCGCGGCTCGTACAGGCCTAGTTCTGTAGATAACGGATAAGCAAACTAGAAAACGGCGAACAAGAGTCGCCAGCAGAAGGGGAAAAATCGATTGAGCAAATAAGAGAATAACTCTTTCTCTTTCTTTATTTATCTGCTTGCAGAACCGCAAAATGAGCCGAAAATTGTTGCTTAATGAAAATTAAGCGATTGCTGACAGCAAAAGACAAATATTTGAGAGTTATTAAATATTCCTCCTCCTAAGAAGTGGATATACCAATCTAACGTTGTACGGTACAGGAAGAAATTATTAAAAATTAGCAATAAAAACGTAAGTGAATATATTTATGTGCTAAAGCATAAATTTAAGGGCGACCCATAATAATAAAAAAAAGAATATAATTATAAAAACCTTTAGTATATTAACGTAAGGAAAAATAAAACATAACGTTAGAAAATAAGAAAAAAAAAACAATCGGACATTGAGAAAAAAAAAAGAAAACAGTAGATATACGGATTCGAACCGATAACCTCCAGCATATGAGTCCGAGAACTTAGCTTATCATCCGTTGAAATCCGTTTGTTGATCGGACCTTCTATTCCGGAGTTGTTAAGGAGAGGGCACAATGACAACATCGCGAACATGGTGGGGAGAGAAGGCGTTGGCCCCTGAAAATAACCCATTCCTAGGGTCTTTAGGCCTCTGAACACAATGGCCACCAACCTTTGCCGATCCGACCTTCCGTTCGGGAGTTGTAGGGGAGAACAGATACGACGGACGGATAGGACGAACGCAATAGCTACGATTTTGGTCGCTGTCACAATAGCTCCCAAATGGGTCACTAAAAAGAATCCCCTAAAAAGAATTATTATTCCCCTTGTTATTTAAAGTGTCACAGGGTAATGTAGATTTCGTATGTTTATAATAATTTTCGTCCGTCATGATAAACTTAAAAACTACAATCTGAAAATTTAGGTCTTGGTACAAATCCAAATCAACTGGTAAGGTTAGGTAGAGGCCGAAATACGGTGTCGTTAAAATACTATATACGAAAAACAAAAATAACCTACGTATCCAACTAACCTGAAAATTTACAAGTAAGTTTATTATTTCATACGCAAGATCTCAGCTGCTAAATAACATAACCGGCTGAAGATTTCACGTGATGGCAAACACATGAAAAAAATCCGCTATTTTTCTTTATCTCTCACTTCCAATGTCCAAATTACATGATATGTTTTTGTCATTTGTTTTAATCATTGACACTATCGTTGAACCCCTTTGATCATATGATTTGCTCAATTGTTATCTTTTTCATCGCCAGTTTCATTATTGAGAAGAACTTGCTCTAAAAGCCTTTTCAATTATGACAAAAGAAAATCATATGATCAAAGAGCTACAATGACAAAAACTATGATCGTGTGAGTTGGACATAAGCAATGAATAAGATTCGACCTAACCTTAACAAAGAGCAAATAGAACAGATTTATTAACAGTTAAGTCTTGAAATTTTAATTCATGAGAGTTATTATTGAGTTAGACTTCTTCTGGCATTACTTTTTTCTAAATCTGCAAAGTGAAGATAGGCAGGGCATTTAGTACGAAGAGAAGACAATAGATGACCAGAACAACTACACAGAAAAAGAAAACTAAGGTGACGAGAAAAAGAAAAGAAAACAAGAGTGACGAGATTATTAAGGAAGCTGGAAAGGAATGGATGAAAAGGCAGAAGATCGGAAGAAGGGGAGGCCTTCGTCCAGCAGTGGGCAGGAAATAGCTAGGAAAGGAGAAAAAGAAGATTAGTGAGGTACCAGTCAGATTTGCGATTCCCAATTTTTACTATTGCGTGTAAAATATCTTCTTCGCTCTTACAATACATTCTCAGACTTACAAGACACCGTATGATTGTTACAACTTGTTTTCTCTCAGAAATACAGACAGAGAATTTTATATTTACTTTCATTTCAAATTGAAATTAAGAATGTCTGTGGATATATATTTCAAATGGCTTCATTACGGACTGCAGGAGTTTATTCAATCCCCGGAGAGGGCTGGATTTTTTCTCTTATTGCCTTCAAGACGCGTCCCAGCTTTCTTCCGTATGGTTAAGGCGAGCGAACGTCAGTCTGGTCCTACTTCGTCCCGTTAGGCTGATGATCACAGAAAATTTGTTTCTGAAAAAATGTGTTTATCTTCATTACACGACACAATGTCTTTTAATGTCGGAAAAAATTTTTTTTCTTAGAATTAACTACTGTATTTCCAGAATTGCACGTAATTGTTTGAGGCTTGATGAAGAAAAAAATTGTTTTTTAGCGATCCCGTGTAAAGGCGGGAGGAGCTCTTCAGATGGTTCTGTCCGTCCGTCGCCACCTCTAAAGATCAAACTATAAATTGTACAGACATGAGTAATATTTTATTGCAACCCTTAGACTGTGGGGTGAAAAAAAAGATACGAGTTCCGGTCAACGATGAAACATGTCAGCGACAAAACGAAACAAGTCGACACTTCTGTTGCCTCAATCAAAAGTCAGACAGACCTGTGATACCTTCATAGAACCCTTAGTACCCTTCATTGTTTCTTCTTCATTTGTGTCATCCATCTTCTACAAAAAAAAAAAAGACCGATATGCCTCGCACTCACAGATTAAGCACCACTGAATTACACAACTCGACACAACAAAATAAAAGCCGATTTCAACTTCAAACTAAAATTTAATCAGTGATAAGAATAAATTATAATAAGAAAAAACAAAACAAAAAACAATACTTAAAAAAAATTATATAAGTTAATCGTTCTTAACTATGGGCTAAACTTAATTTGCTAATTATCGATTAAATCTCTTATTCACGATAGGAAAACAGTACTTTGATTTAGTATTTTCCATCATTCAAATTAAATTCATTTCGAAAAGTTTATCTAAAACAAATATCAAGATGTCTTTTACTTGATGTCTCTTTTACTTGAATTTAAAGCGAGAAAAATAAATATTTACATTCTGCTGTGAAACAAAAGTAAAAATTAAATACATTACTAATTAGGTTTCACTTTTTTTTAACTCCCTGCTTTTCTTTTTATTCTAGGTCAATAATTTAAATTAATTTAACAAGTTAATTAAACATATTATTTACCTTAGTTTATCTTTAATAATTACATATCGTGTGCTTCGTATTTTAATTACAGCAATGAATGTTCCTTCAAAACAAGACGCTTTAACTTCTTCCTGTCTATTTTTTTTTCTCTTACGAGAAGAATTAAAAAATGCAAATGAAATTTTACGGCGTGTTTATCAGAGGACATTTCTAATTCTGTCCTCCTTATCTTCTCGTAATGATTGTCAGCTTGGTCTCGTGTCGGCGTTTCTTTGTTTTTTGTGAAAACCACCAACTGTGTTTTCTCGACGTAGTGGTTCTTTCCAAAATAAAAGACTTAAAAAGATTCGTATTTCATATTTATGATCAATGAAAACTTTAAACTTTATTGATTTTTTTTTTTGGTTATGCACTATCACTGACACTGTCACAGAAACTATCATGGGAACGATCACAGAAACAATGATTTAGCATTCATTTCTGACAATGATTTAGCAGAAAGAAAGACAACAAATGTCAGCTATCACCTTGTTAATTACCTATCACTGTGGGAGGAAATGTAAGACGGACTAAAGCACAGTGAAGTCTACAGGTATGTTGGTTTTTTTTTTCCCTCAAATAATTTGCTGACTGACCTGTAACATCTTATATGACAATGGTCTAGTCCACTAAGTATTTTTCAATGACGATTACTGTTCTTCACAACAGACTACCTATCATCAAATCGATAGAAGATTTGTCGGATTGGTCGACATTCCTATCACAAGGTGACAGACTGACGTTCGGATATTGACAAATGTGTAAAATTATCCATCGATTCCTTTACAGATGATCGGAGAGGAGGCAGGACCTTCTTCCATGACTGACAAATGAAACTATAGAGCCTTGTCAACAATATCTGAAGCTGAAAGAAACAGTTTTATTCTTCAATTCTTGAATAATCAATAGAAAAGAATTAAGTTCACTAATTCACGGTACTTTCTGAATGAGAGATGAAATTATTCAAGTTATTCTTTAACTTGAAGGTATTTTTTACAACAGACTATTGATATTAAATTAAAAAAAAAATTACAATCATAATTTAAAAAAAGCTTTAATCACAATCTTTTGCTTCTATAACATCCCAAACATACATTTGTGTGGAAGCAAACATTTATACATCATAACTGTCTCACAGTCAACAAATTTTCGAAATTTTTCACAGCAATGTCAACAATTGTACATAACAATGTCAACGTCGTGAGGTTGGTTAAAGTAAATAAATACACTGTGATCAAACCGCAGAAACACGCAGGGGCCTCCAAAAATCAGAATTGACATATTCTGAAGCAAATTAATATCACTGTTAGCCTTATTAAGAAATATACAAAATATTCTGAAATAAAAAATGCAGCCGACATTATTGTGCTATCAAGCTCAAGGACTATGAGAACACATTTTTTTTGTAAAATAACGAAGTTAAATTTGATGAATACTCTAAAGAAATGTGATAACCATCCGATATACTTCCTATAGAGATTCTGTATTTCCACCTGGGTAAAATATTATTTACATCAAGAGCAGGAAAATTACCGACCAAGTATAATCGAGGTCAGACTATTCGGGAAATCCCTTTGCTTTTAAAATATCTTATTTTGAGGATATTTGAGCAACTATTTCTCATCTAGGTCTGGACTACTAAAAAACTGGATTTAGCCAAAACATTATTGATTTTAAGTCATTTATAAAATTTCCAGCAGAAAGTTAGAATTCCAGCAGATAATAAATAAGAAAATGGAAGAATCAACTATATTCAAAGGAAATACAACAACTTAAAGTTAGTATTCAAGAGAAAAGAAAACGTTCGGAAAATTTTCGACCAATTCCAATTATCTGATGCCTCTTCTTCCAAATCTGTTTCTTCCAAATCTGTAACTTTAATATTTTTTTAATATGTTGGTCGAATTCCTTATTATTATTATTCTCACGATGAAAAAGCTACCTGAATTTTTATGTAATTTTATTTTTTTACATGCTCATAGAAATAAAATACTTACAAGAATCTTACAAATCAACGAAGATGAATAAAAGGAGACGGAAAGAAGCTTGCCTACGAAAATATATTCCTTAGCTTTTGCCCCCAGTAATTACTAAAACTTTTTAACATTGTTCTGTGTCTGACTATATGCTTTCTCTTTTATGAGTTGAAAATTACTTTTGAAAACTTGCCAGGGTATTGCTTATTTATACATTCATTTCATTCATCCACATTGCATTGTAATATTATAAAGGCCGCTTTCAATTTATTCTGTTCTGGGCGAGTCCATTGTAATTTTCATGAGGCGTTTCCATTAGCTTGCTGTCAGTCATTGGGGCCCTCTTTCGTTGCTTCTGGGTTAGCTTCAGCTATTGCCAATGGATGGGTGCAATGTTGATTGCTTTGTTGCGTTTTCTGAATAATTTATGGGCTGAGATGTAGGGGTAGGGGAGTGCTAGGGGCATCGAGGAAAAAAAAAACCCTAGGCTTAGAATCTCTCCGAAGGGATTTCATGCAAAGCCCTTCCCGTGGGTCTTCAGCCCTGAAAGACTATTTTACCAGCTGAGATGATGGGATCTCTCTAAACTACCCCTATTCGAAACACAAGGCTTCCAAAAATTTATATGTCGGCAGTCCCAGTCGGAAGAAAATGATTTTTTTACTGCCAATTTGAAATAGTCCTATTGTAGACAAAATGTGATGCGAACCCTGAGGAAGTCAAAAACTGTTGTCAAAAATCGTGTTCACTGTCTTATATTAGAACGAAAAATCAAATTGTTAAGTACCGTATATGCTCCAACAGAGGCCCCCGGCGTTTATTTGCAAAACTAGCCTCGGCTCCCGGCGCTTAATAGAGACCGGCTGCTATTAGAGGCCGGCCATTATTAATAAAAACCTTCAGAAATATTTTTATACGTAAATACCGGCTGATATTATAAATAGCTACTTTATTTGAATAAGACTGTTAAAGATAAATAGCAATGTCTTTCTGTACCTTTCGCTGCTATTCATCGTCCGAATCCGCAATGACGAGCGGAAGTTTCTTTCGCGTATTCAATCGCGCGAATCTTAAAGGCAATGTCAAATGACATCGGCGGCATTTTGTAAGGCAATGTACCGTAAGGTATTACGCACTACTATAAAGATACGGACGCTTACCCTAGTACCAGTAGGCAAATATCAATGACCCGACTACTGTTAGAGACCGGCTACTGTTTGGCCGTGTCCCCTCTGCAGCCCGGCGCTTATTAGAGACGGCGACAATAAGAGACTCGGCGTTTATTGGAGCATATACGGTAGTTACAAAAGAAAGAAATCGCACTAAGTAGTGAACAATAAAGTCTCAATTCAAACAGCTTTCAACTTAGTTTTGGGAATTTTACAGAATCATCTCGTGTAAAAGAACAATTTGAATTTAAGATTACTTAATCAAATTTTCATGGGGTTTAATCAGAGTAGAAAAGTAATTAAAAGATATATTTCTCTATATTTTGCATTTTTAAGCTTATAATGTGATCTCGATGATGCAGAATTAATTGGGATTTTTTCCGCTAAATCTAAGGACAGAATAGATTCACAAGTGTCTTGGTTCTTAAAAACGATTAAAAAATTATAGATTTGCAATTCTACTTAAGAGAACACGGTTTCAAAGTTTCAGTGTCCGAGCGGTATAAAGCGTTATAATGAAAAGTATAATGCTTACTGTTCTATGAAACAAAAATTCGTTTTTACAGAAAAACTCCCAGTGAATTCCTCAACATTGAACTGTCAAAGAATCTGTCTTTTTTTTTTTAAAAAAAAGAGAGAAACTACTGGCGTCTGTGTTTTGCTCTTATATTTCTTTGCTTTTATCTTCTCAACTATTACTGACACATCAGTAAATTGCTGATAGAACCATACACAAGTAATATGTATGTTCGTTCTCTTGCTTCTACGATGTAAATATTATGTTAACTGAAGAATAAGGAGGTAGTTAGTATACTTTGTTTACAGTTAGAGTGCAATCAAGAAGCTTCTAAAAAAAAATGTAAAAATTCACGTTTCTTAAAATCCGGCTTTATTTTGACCTGTTAAATCAAGCCGTGATAATCTAACAAAAGAAAACTCTGCGTAGATTTGAATACAACATACTTTCAAATTTTTGATTGATTAACTCATCAAATTCATCTAGAATATGTTAAGTCGCCTGTATTTTTACGCATCATTGTTAGATGATAACAATGACTTTGATGCATGCTTTCTTCCAATTAGATCACAATGATTTTTAATTGACATTAGTCATTGTTGCGATGATCCAATGAAAATACAGCATACGACAATCAAATTATAGTCATCTAATAATGTTAATAGAAAACAAGGCACGGATAGCGATTAGTAAACCAAACACAATGCTTCGCAACGGCTTCTGTTACGCAATTTATGTTGAATTATTGCTTTAACTTCCTTATTATTATAAATGTGATTGCTGCGAATGCAAAAGGAGCAATTGTTACCATCATTATGATCGTTGTGATTGTTGCGGAGCTGTATTATAAATGTGATTGTTGCTGAGCAATATTATAAATGTGATTGTTGCGAATGCAAAAGGCGCAATTGTTGCGATTGTTGTGCTTAATGATAATTTAATGGGATTTTAATGATACTTGTCCACAGACGGACGGACAAACCGGGATTAGAAGTATCAGAAGCCTAAAAAGAACAGAATGAAAACTCAGTTAATTCATCAAAACAAACCTCGCGGAAGCCCAAAATAGATTAACGCGTGCCACGAACCAATGCATTGTTGGTTACCAATAAAAACACATTGTTTAGCTGTCTGCGAAAATTCATTTTTCTATGGAGTTCTAATACTTTTCTGTGCGGGACTGTTTACAATTAAGAAACGTATATCTTCTTTTTTCTTTAAGCCTGCATGCCACATTCCCAATCCATTCACTGTTTTTAACAAGGACAGGTAAACGCACTGATTTTACCAACGAAGCCACAGAACCACGATCGTAAGAAATTATGCATTCAAAAGTGGTTGACATTTAATATTGATTTAATGAATGTAAATCAACGAGAGAAAAAAAAACGAAAGGAAAAAAAAGTTAATCCACTTCCCAACTTTAATGAGAAATGTAAATCTGGGAATGAATGAAAGAGTACGTGCGGAACGCCATAAGGTAATGAAAAATGAGCTTTTGATTGAATGCTAATCGTGGCTGTAGGGTATGTGGCCATTATCGAGTATCAGCAACTGTTAATTCGTGGGATGATTAATGTGCGTGGAATTCTGCATCTTTGAATTCGGTTTATTAAAAATAGTGCTTTTAAAGAAGGAAACTAATTCAGTCGCTAATTTGCGATCGGACACAAACACCTGCTTCTGTTGATAAATATTGTGAGTGCCAATAGGTTGCGCTGACAGCAGATTAGAATCACGAACCAAATAGAATCCCGAGTAATTTTGTTATTTAAAGTGGCTACGCGGACATTAACATCTCAAGATCGATTGATTTATGGATAACCTAGAAATAGTAATTCTGGTCTATTTAAAGCTAAAATAAATAGGTGATTGTTTATCGTTAATGAACTGTACATCATAAGTCATTTTCTTGAAAAAGAAAACGTTTCAGAAGAATGGGAAGCCTATTTTCCTAAAAGTATTATAAGCTGATAATAGCGAACTTAATTCAATTTTTAAGTGACCCATTTGGGAGCTATTGTGATAGCGACCAAAATCGGTAGCTATTGCGTTTGCCCTGTCCGTTCGTCCGTTCACTCAAAACAATAACTCAATAACTCCCGAACGGAAGGTCGGATCGACAAACGGATTTCACTAGCGTGTTCAGAGATCCAAACACTGCAAGAATGGGATAGTTTCACGGGCCAACGTCCCCTCCCCAGCCATCTTCGAGATATTTGACATTCGACAAACGAACTTCACTGTCGTGCTCAGAGGCCCAAACAACGTAGGAATAGTATATTTTCAGGGCGCCAAAGCCACTGTTGTACATCAACGGTTTCTTTTTTGAAGTTTCTCTGTAGGAAATTTTTGTTCGAAAACTTACGACCTAATTAGATGGATGAATGTATTTCTTACAATAACTTTACAATCGGAGGCTCATCAAGAATGGTTTACAGTTATATTGCTAGTTTATTAATAGAAGAAAATTCAAACTTGATATCTTTAATTGACTATTGTAATTCATTTCTCCAAACAGCAATTCTGAAAAAATAAATAAATATATAAATAAATAAAAAGATCAAAAATTTTTGATTTTCGTCTTACTATGATGCTGTAAACTGATGATATGTGACCTTTAAGCCCAAAAGCAACATTGACAGGACCTATGCTTTCTACACAGGGTGTATATAAGGTGGGGGGCGAGGGGGCCCGGCCCCCCCCCCCCGAAATAATGAAGGTATATTCTCCTAAAGTTTTTTTTTGGTTGAACAGATAGGTTTCCATGGGGTATCTACTTAAAATTACTTAACTTAACCTTACATTAATCTTGGGGCCCCCCCGAAAATATATTCTATATTCGCCACTGTATCTACACCAATGTAAAATTCAGGAATTAACAAAAACTTCGAAACAACTTAAAAATCTATTTTCTTAAAAAGAGCTATTTCTTCAAATTTCTCTATTTTTTCCTTCCTTTAAAAAAAAATGGAAAAAGTACTAAATAAAAAGTCTAGATTTTTTTCAAATTTTTATATTTACTGAATGTAAATTTTCCATTTCCTGAAAAAGTTAATTAAATCCGCATTATTTCCTTTAAATTTTATCGTATCAAACAACTTACAAAGAATTAAGAGATTAATATTTATTGCTTAAGATAACGATCCTAACAGAAATCGGATAAAAAAATTTATTCTTTAGATTGCAAAGGGTTACAATCTAAATGTATTTAGAATGTATTTGTCAGATTCTCGAAAAGAACCCATTTTGAAAAGATTTCAAGGATTAATTTAGATCTTCTCTACTCCTTGAATGTGCATACCAACTTTCAGGAAGAACCATTCAGTGGTTCAAAAGGAGACCTTCTGGCTTGATTTGAAGAATCACGAAAATTTTAGAAACTACGCTAAAATACACGGTGTCCCCCTAAAAAACAAACCAAAAACCACTATGCAGCGACCTCTTCACAGCGAGAAGATGACAGTGTGGTGTGCAATGTCGAAACACGGTGTTATTGGTCCTTACTTCATCGAAACTGCGCGTGTTTGTATGCTATTACACTCAATTCTCAGAGTTACCGCAAGCAAGTGCTTGCACGATTTGCCGGCAACCTGTATTTGTTCTGTTTGGAGCACGGGCTTAACTTTGATCAACAAATATTCCAGCAGGATGGGTCAATTTGGATGTTATGGAGACCCCTTTCCAGGACGTCTCAGTTCCCAAAGAGTATCCATAGCCGCCTCGGTCACCACACCTGACGCCTATAGAAGAGTACGTATGGGGTTAAGGAACTCTATGTAGGTTCAGGGACTCTACACCGAGAACGTGTGTTGACATGAAGGACAACATTGAACATGTGATAGGATGAAGTTTACCGGATATTGGCAATGCCATGGTGGCAGATATCGTTCAGAGAATGGGGCTGTAGTGGCAGACATATAGGCCATATAGTATTACAACACTAAAGTGAGGCATTCGTTAATAAAGTGTACAATGCAGTGCTCTCTTGTATTTCGGTTACCTTTTTTCCTAGGCCACCCTAAAGTATCTAAAAAAAATCTTCATGATTGTAAAACTGTCACGTAGTATTTACAGTTGAAACAAGCTCTATTCTGATATACTTTGAAATTTAGTAAACAAATGCAAATCGGACACAGATATAACGTAAATAATAAAATACAAATATAGGCAGTCAGCCAATTGTCAGTTTCGTTCGCCAACAAATGCAAAGCTGCCAATTTTGGCAAAGCGAGTCTGAAGCGATACCAGCTCCAACACGATATAGCGAGAAGTTTTGATTTTGATCATTCAGAAGTATTATCGAAAAGCTTCATCTGACAGCAGAGCTGTCGGATTTCCCACAAGCAGTTTACATCAGGATTAAGTACGCCAAGACCCGAATAAAATCCCTTAATAGATACGTGACAAGAGTAGATTTAATCTATCCATATGCTGGTAATCTTGATAAAGCTTTGTAAAAAATGTTTCTGGTCTATTCACATGGCGTGATTACGCAGATATACAGTAGATAGAGTTTTGTCACAAGAAAGTGTGGCAAATAAACAGACTATTGATCTACTAAAGAGACACAGTAATAGACTTCATTATTGGGCTGGCAGCGCTTTTTTTTAATTACTTTCAATTTAGCTTAAATTTTATTAACACTTTAATATTTAAATAAAAGTAATAAATAAATTCCTTTAATGTTTCTTTAAGTCATTTGCTTTAAAGTTTGAAAAAAAATGATTAAAAAGCCTTCTTAATAAAAAAAATTCGTGAAAAATCAATCTACATCAATTTCATGAAAGAAATATTTGTATTGAAGAAATAATAATTATGTTTTGTATCAGACATGTTTAGAGTGACAGATTCTTCCGACGTCAATCCGGGACAGACAATTTTCACAAATAAAAAAAACTACTTTGACAACCAAAAGAATAAGAAATTTTTTCTCCATTATTTACAAAATCTAGGACAATTTTCGGAATCCGGGACATTTTCGGAACATACCCTGATGCGGGACACTGCACTAAAATCCGGGACGTCTGATCACTCTAGATATCCATTAACAAATCTAGAGCTGGCTGTGAATTTTAACATGAAGCAAGTTAAAAAAAAATCAATTCACAAATCTGTAGTAAATACAGTTCAAACCAGTGACCCATAAATTTACAATTTATCAAACGCTTGCTTTATTAAAATAGACTTTCTGTTCATTTTTTTTTTTGCTTAGTACGCAAAACTCATTTATGCAAGCAGTTGTACATAGGGAATCGAGTGTGGTTTCGGGAGATGCCCGCATTTATTATAAGTAGACCCTCATTTTTGCACCATTTGCTTCTAAGTAAAAGGTTAGTTAGCGTCTACATTAGGTCGAAGTTAACGTATTCGTTCTCAGTATTGTGAATTCAATATAGAGAGATTCAATATTATCGTTTCCAATTATCACATTTTCTTGACCCGGTCAGTGACCACCTAACACTGAAAGTGGCCTGGACCGAAAATCGGAATTTTTCTCAAACCTCCAGACCATTGGAAGTTCAACGAGATAGGGTTCATGGAGCTGTGATTCCTGGTTTGACCTGTGGAAGCCGTTGCACGCATACACTTAAACTTATACACACGCGAGTGCAAAGATACGCGCATCCTAATAGCGTCTCCCTTCGGGTCTCTTAAAAAATGGTTTTCTATATGACTTCTAGATACATTTCTTGGGATTCTGCTGTAGTTATTTTCACCAAAGAAAGTTTGTCATGCAACGAAACGGCCATGACTCTTAATCTTGTCTGGAAGTCCAGGTGACAGCAGTTATTCAAGAATATGAATAAAACAAGTCAATTTAAGTTTCTTTTTAATTCAAGAATTTACTTTTGAATTTACCATAATACGAATACGAACACGGACACGGAAAAAGAAATTATAATATGCAACATCTCATTCTTTTTTTTTTTACTTTCATTAAGCAACAGTTTACAATAGTTCAGTTTTTTAACAATAGATGTCGCTAAGACAACTGGTATGATTCACCTTTAGTGTTTTTTATCCAACCCTTTCCTGTACTTTTGTGACATACTACAACGTAATGAACTGCGAGCTCTTGAATTTTCCATAAACTTTAAAGTATTTTTAACAAATCAACGACAATAACAAAAACACATAGAAAAATTGGTTAAATAACTGTTATTTGTTTCTCTTCAAATGCTAGACCCGTCGACTTTCGCCTTCACAAGAGCGCTGGAAACTGTAGACTACTTTGCAGAATAAATCGTTGATTAGTCTAATACGCAGTCTACATTAGAGTCATGGAAAGAAACAAACACAGAATAAAAAGAGAAAAGCATCCTAGCTAGTGACAGGATTTGAAGCCAGATTCGGGCGTACCATTTCAGACATCAAGGAATTTAAAAGAAAAAAATAATAATTTCGATTTTCCACATTACGAGAATTACTCATAAATCTCATTGTCGTGAATTCTTGATTTGTTTTTTAATGAAATATCTGGTCATTTGCATTCCAGTCATTAGGCTTCGCAATCCGAATCTTCACCAAGACTCAGCCAGAGGCTTGTTTTTTTATTAAAAAACTTTGTCCTTCAATTAATATTCTCCTCTCTTTAAATGGGATGATGGCGCCTAAATGGGCAAGAATGGAATTTTTGGAACTTGACAAAGAAAAAAAAAAAAACAATAAAAATTGAAAACGGAAGAGAGGAAAAGAATTTGAAAGAGAGTTTGGACAGAATTCATCGAATAAAAAAATAAAAGTTTTTATGACTTTTTTTCTCTCTCAATTCATTATTAAGTCATTTAGCAATTTTATTTAAGAGAATACAATGTTTGGGGAAAAAATTAAATAAAAGTTACATCTTTTGTATCTATTTTCTAAGAAAAGAAAGGCTTATCAAATAACTAAGTCAGTATGTGGGTGTGTGTTTGTCTGTGTTACCGTAAAATAACTTTTCAACCGCTTCACGGATCTTCTTGCAATTTAGTATGCATATTTACGGACTAGTAACGATCTAATTTATGTTTTTGAAAATAGACCCTTGTGCAGAAAACAGCGCGAAAAGATATCAAATAAGATTCCATTCGTATCTTAACAATTGGTTTCTATTCTACATCTATTAATACTTCATTGTTTTAATAAAAAAAAATTATTCTCCATTTAAGTAATCCAATAATTAGCGCGCAGTAATTTTCGTAAGATTAAAGTTAATTTCGAAAACTTAAGTGAAGATTTACCTTTTTTTTTATTCCCAAAATTACAAATTCTACTGAACAGATACAATAATTTGAATATCAACCTAAGCATTTCGTTTTTGTAGTTTTCAGATCTCCGAAAAACAGAATAAAGAAAGAAATTTAACGGAAATCAAATTTTGAAGAAAATGGGCTTCAAGCTCTACGAACGTCTTGATTATCTACATGTACATGTTTACATAGGCGGACCACCCGATCTCAACTTAGTCCCGTTGGTAACGAAACGCCGGGAGCCTAACTTCCCGCGACCCCGAGGACCACAAAGGCCTGTAGTGGGACATTTTTAACATCTTAACTTAAAATTGTTCGCTTATATTCATATTTATGTTTATATTCTAGCTTGTCAATAATACTGGACACGACGCACGGTACAGAGAGAAAGTTCTGGAATTTCCTCTGGCAAAAGTTTATATTTCCTTATTATCTGCTGAAATTTTGTTATGAAAATGATTACGAACACACAATAAATGAGAAAATGACTAAATTTAAAACAAATAAAAAAAGTAGTAGTTAGAGTGCCAACTTTCGAATGTCTGCTTACTTTAGGTCCTAACTTTTTATCTAATGGTCATTTACTAAAAGTCAATGTAGATCTACTTTTAGTACTTTGAAGTACTTTAACCCTATCTATAAAATTTGAGCTTTCTAAGATACATAGTTTTGAATTGTCCTGATTACAGAATTGCCTCGATTTAAAATTGCCTTATATTTTTGTTATTTTATTTTGTTGTTCTTCCAAAAACTCCAAGCCAATATAAATAGTCATGTATTCCAATATTACGGTAATATAGATATTATATCTCAAATTCCGGCCAACATTATCCGAATGAGACAAATAATTAAATCAAAGCAAAAATATACCTCGACTTACAACGGGTTTTGGCCCCGACTTAGCTCGTAAATCGATTTTGTCGTAAGTTGAAAAATGTATACGAGAAGTCAGATGTACAGTAACACTATACGAGTCATACAAATGTGAATTAAGTTTTGAGTACGGAATATGAAAATTCAATAGAAGTGTACTCGACTTAGAACCGATTTGGTTGTAAGTTGATTCGATCGTAAGTCGAATATTGCGTATGGCAATTCAGATAGACAGTGCATAGTACAATAATAAATCATACTGTACAACATTGTAAATTAATTTTTTATAGATAATACGCAAAAATCCTGAAATATGTAATTGTTATTGAAAAGTTATAAAATACAGTACATACACACTATTTGAATAACCATAGTGTAGGAATTAACCCCAATTAAAGAAAATAGCATACAGTATGATGTATTTTTGCAGTACAGAAAGACTACAACAACACAGTGACTTAATAAAAGGCTTTACAGCAATAAAGAGTATATATATATATATATATATATAAATATATATATATATATATTTGTATTGCGGAAAGCTGCTTTGTCACTGTTTTCAAAGTCGTTTGCTGCAATAATCGGGATTTTTATTAGGTTTTACGAATTAAAACACCGTCGCCAAGTTGCTGGTTTAATAATGTGGATTTCTAATCACGTTGGCTGAAACAACAAAGTTTGTAATGGTAGAGTCTAGAAAATTATACAATTAAATGCAATTTTCATTCAGATCAACTTATATATATATAATCTACTTTTAGCGCCCCGTACGCAAAACCGTAATGGAGAACACTAAGTGCATTCTGTTGGTCACCACCCCTCTTCAGCCCAAACTACAAGATCAATAGACATGAGTTACACCTTGTTATGTTACGTTACGTTATGTTATGTAATGTAATGAATGTGGATGGCAGAGAAGCCAAGCACTGCGACCGGAGGTCTATTGTACTATCCCACGGAAAATAAGGACAGATGGAGAGAAAGACTGAGAAAGTACGGTGGGAGAAGTGCAGGGGAAACGGGAGAACCCCGAGAAAACCTGTCCACCATCACGAAACCCACATGAGAAACGAACCCCGGTACTCAGAGGTGAGAGGCCGATATCATAGCGACAACGCCAACCGCGCTGCCTGAGTTATACCTTACTGTAACCCTTGATGTGTATGTCTTTTATGACTTGTAGTTTTTGGCAATAAAAGTGGCGATAGACGAACAGAGTAGATATAGAAGCTTCTCCCATTACATAGTTAGATTGCTAAAAACATAAATAAACAGGATCAGTTGAAGAGAAGAAAAGAACGATACAAATAATTTTGTAGGGAAAAAAACGAACTCTTTATTTTATGAGATACAGTGATATATGTTCTGTTAAGTCACGTGCCAATAACTTATTGAATTTTAATATGTTCTACATTATATCTAGTACCAAATTCAACAGAATCTGCCAATTTTTTTAATTGTAAGAGTTAAAGCTATACTTGTATATTTTAATTGCATTTCAAACGGAAGTTCTAGAGTTCTGTTTCAGAAGGTAAATAATGTATCTCGTGCATTCTAATTAAATGCTTTTTAAATATTTATGAGGCATTAGTAATTATGTAATTTTCCGATAAAATTAATAAAACTGTTCAAATACAAATATCAAATTTAGCTGTTTCGAAAATTTACTAAAGAAGATTATATTTGAATTGACAGGAATTATTGTAAATGATTAATTTTTTTTTTTTTTTCATAAAGGGGAATTCAGTTTTGAAGTTTAAGAATTTTACAAGTAAATAAATATTAAAAAATAAAATAAAATAAGAAGCTACTGCAGGAATTTAAAATCTAATTTACTTCAATGATTTGTTTTTCGTAAATTTCATTAAAATAGAAACAAGATAGTGATAGCGATTAGTAAACCAATCACAATGCTTCGCAATGGCTTCTGATAATAGATGCTTTAATTTCCTTATTATTATAAATGTGATTGTTGCGAATGTCAAAAGGCGCAATTGTTGCGATTATTGTGATTGTTGTGAGTGTTGCTGAGCTGTATTATACATGTGATTGTTGCGATTAT
>JAFIDM010006943.1:19776969-19878313 GCA_023159025.1 Thereuonema tuberculata
TATAAATTCGAGTTATTGATTGTAATTCTTCATTGCAGAAGAAGACTCCTCTCGGAGCAGAAACCGGTCCAATGTATGATTTTTTTCAGTATAAAAAAGTTTTATTTTAGGAAAAAATGTTTTAATTGGAAGATAAATTAATAATAAATAAGATAATAATTACTAAAATAAATAGTTTCCAGAAAGATCAGCCTAAGAATGATGGTTTTTTTTGTTTTAAGAGAGGGAAAAATATTTTTTTCTTTTTTGTCGTCTTTACTCTTTTAGACTTAAAGCGGAAATTGGATTGTAGAAGGGAAAAAAGAAAAGCCGAATGGACGAATGAATACGGATGAATTGGAGGGGACGAAGGATGAAAAAAGAAATTACGAAATGACAACAGATGAATTATTACGTAATACATGAACATTCAAGGGTAGAAAAGACAGAAAAAAAGAAAGAAACGACAGAAATGAACAAAGTGGAAGAATTAATCATAAAAATGTCACAGAAAGTAAAAGGAAAAAAAAAAAAAAAGCTTTTTTTTTTTTTTTTTTAATTTCTCTTTTATTACTTCAATCTTACTTCGCAGAAAAGCAGCTTTTTTGTCTTTAATTTTTGTTTTACAAACACCACAATTAAAGAAGAAATAAGACAATTTCAGTTTTGTAGTCGACGCAAACAGCAGTACAATTCGCACCAGTCGGGCAACTGTGATTAAGTGACCAGTGGGCATCTTGAACCGGAAATGGCTACATTGGGTCTTGATTATCATATTCGTTGTAGTCGATTCAGTATAGATGGATCTAAAGGGGTATGTGGGGGTGGGTCCACTAGCCCCTTCCGAAATCTTGAAAATTAGAATAGGCTAATTTTTTTTTTTTCGGTTATTTGTTCTTTTTATGTTGTTGAATGGCACAATTGAAAGGAACTTGGCTTCTTTCGAAATTCTGGATATTTTTGTTTTTCTTTTTTTTTTTTTGACAGTTGGAGATTCTTAACATGGTCCATCCCGAAATTATATATAAATTATATATTATAAATTATATTTAAAATTATATATAAAATTATATATAAAATCATATATAGATAAGATAGCTCCCAAATATTTTTCCACTATTTTTTTTTCCTCAGACCTCCAGGCCATGAGGAGCCTAAGAAAATATAACCTGTGGAATTCCGACTTCTGGTTTGAAAGCTAGGGAGGGCGTTTTACGCATACAAATACATAGATGCGGGAAATGTAACGGCTTCTCACAAGGGATCGCTGTGTACGGGATTTTTAAAGATTACTGAACAACACAGCTCAAATGGTGAATTGTTGTCTACGGAGTTCTGTTCGATCTCCTGCAGTACTTTGGGAATTGTTGTCCTTGGTTATCTCTCTTCAGAAGGGCCCTTGGGTACATCCAAACAGCTCTTCTTACAATTTCTGAATCACTTATATCAAGGTCTTTTGAATCAAGGTGTCTACATCATAGAGCATCATAAAAATGGTCTAATGTCCCTTAAGTTGCACCAGGAAGACAAATGGAGCAAGAAACTTTTAAACTACAGTTTAATTCTCAAAACATTAGTCTATCCAACTATATACCCTACGAAGCTGAAACTTTTATAGGTAAATGTACATTATTTCTATTGATTTCGTACAAATCCGACCAATAGTCATGGAGTCAGAGATTGTAAAAAATATGTTATATTTTATAGTTAGTTATCTTATAAAAACAAATTTTAAATGGCAGAAAAATATTATAAAAGAAATCTCTCTATTGATTTAAAAGAAACTTTAGCCACCAGGGTAAAAAAACTATTATTATTATTTTGCCTCCGAAAGTGATGTTGAGTTATTAAAAAAAAAATATACACAAAGTTTGCTCACTGTCTTCGTGCTTTCGAATTTAATATGAAGGGATGCGGAAGTTGGCACTCCAACTATATTTCATTGAATCTTAATATCAGTTATCATATAAGGATAAAATCTGCTTCTTTGAGGTATTAAATATCAATAGAAACCTCCAGAAGTTACATAGTTTTGTTATATTTCTCTTTTTTCCCCATTTTTTTAATCGACTTCCGGTTAAGGTCACTTCCGGTTTTAGGTGGTCATTATCAGGAGAATTGGACAAAATTGGAATGTATGGCTACTTAATCTGCACTCAGAACGAATATGATAATCTCGATCCAATGTGGTCACTTCCGGTTCAAGATGGCCATTGGTCACTTATTCAGAGTTTCCTGAATGCTGCAAAAAAAAAGAAAAAAGAAGATACAAATTATACGGAGTCGCTTGGTTCTTTGTTTCTTACAAAACTGAATTTAGGAAAAAAAGACAATTCTTTAAAATAATTTTAAATTGAAACATCGCTTTAAAAAAAAATTAGAAACACGAAAGAAAATTCTTGTGAAGTTCAGAATAAAAAAACTTAACTGGAGAAAATTTGCAGCTATTGTCGTTTTTTTAGTTAATCATTTTTTTTTCCCCGTTTCTTTTCTTAAGATGTTTCATTAACTCTTTGTGAAGCTTCACTGAATAAAGATAAGGTCTTTACTTCGCCACAAGATGAATAAAAACAAGTTTCACTAAAAAACAGTGAAGTCAATTTCTCAAATGGACAGTTAACATGGTGTATCTCATTACTTCCTACTATCATTCTGTTAAATAAACACTCGGAGAAGAAAATACGTACATCCACCAAATAATGCCTAAAAATATGTAAATATAAATATATATATGACAGACTGACTGGTAAGCTTCTGTTAATGAACACCTTTAACAGTCTAAATTGACATCAAGTACTTAACTAGCATCAAATACTCTTTCGAAGTTAAAGATTACTTTTCTTAAAATATTATTTCTTAGAATTTGTTTCACAGTAAAAGTTGAGTGTAAGCTGAGATCCTAGAACAGCTGTTTCAACAGACTCTTTTCAGCCAGGACTATCCAGGGTGCAAAGACTCAAAAGACATACCAGCAAAAACAATAGTTTCACAGAAATTAAAGTGACTCCCACAAAAACTAAGATTTAGTAAATAGATATGTTGTTTTTATTTTCTTAATCTTAAATATTTAAGAAGCCAACTTCAGTTTTTATAAAATTTCGGTTCTTCAAAGTCGTCAAACGACAAACGACCTTTTAATATTGATAATGACGTAGGTTTTCTTTCTGATCGTTTACTATACAGCGAATAATGCTAATTAAAATTAATATATAAGATTTCTAAGTTCTTTTTAACGAGAAGTTCGATGAAATTAAAATCTTAAAAAAAGTTTTTTTTGGGTTTTTCATTTTTTTTAAAGTAGTAAAGCGATAAACCTCCATTTATTTTTAAATTCTAAAATTTATAAACAGTACAAGCTTTGTTTTAAAAAAAAAAAAAAAAAACAAGATAAACTAATGCTTTTAGACAGTGTCAAAAGCAAAGCGGCCCCAAAATATGCACAATTTTGTAAACAAAATGGGTTCAGAAGGGTCGATATTGGGGGGAATGTCTATCGCCGTTTTCCTCTTTATCGGAAGCGACCACTTTTGACTCCCAACATCCGGTCAGGGAGTGGTCCTAGAGGTCTGATTTTTTTAAACGTGGTCACCAAAATTTGATGCTGAACACAATGGGTGAAGGTTTCATTCTAATATCTATTGGCCACTACAGAGTGTGGCATCCAGCCAGCATAAAAGCAAGAACATTCCCCTAAGTTTTACAGGCAAGCTGTAACCTAGGGGCCGCTAAAAACCAACAAATTAAATCAGCATTTAAATTACCGAAATCGGATTCATTGTAATCTTATCCCGAGTGCTAAGTATTGCATTAGGTAAACTGGAATTAAATTAATTTTCTAAAAAGAAGTATTAATAGAAATAAGATAGAAATCCATTGTTTAGATCCCAATATTTTTGCTAGAGAATATTTGTCATCATCTCTCGTTAGTTTCTCGACAAGGAATTACGTGGAAAAGATTTCAAACATAAAAGTTAGATGTCCCATGTAAATAAATTGGTCTCACCCATTGTTATTATAAAAGTTAGATCTTTTCTAGTCCTTAAATATGCATACTAAGTTTCAAGAAGATCCATCCAGTGGTTCTAAAGTTATTTGGGGACATACACACACAGTCCGAGTGATAAGCCTCACTTTCATAAACTATAGATGCTAAAAATATTCAACTTTAGATGAAAATGAGAAAATGCTTTTAATTTACGTCATCTTAACAAAAGGACAACACAGGCAGCATTATAGGCATTGCCATTATAGGGTCAGAAACGACAAAGGCTATGCTGCGCCAGGAGCCAAAAATGAAAATTTCGTAATGAAACAAGTCTGAGTGGAAATGAGAAGGAAAAGAAGTCCAGAGAAGATTTCTTCAGGCGACGACTCATTAGCATTGAGATGGAGAGAAGGGAAAGAAAAATTCAAGCTTTATTTTCCGTTTCTTCAGGGATTCCAATGCATATTCCATTCAGCGTTCGCAATTGGCCAAATCGTTATTAGATCACCCCGAGTTAAATAACAAGACATTAATAATGTACGTTCATTTTCATCCATTGTACGCAGTCAGCAAAGGACAATCAAACACTTTTACAATCTCGCTTTACATAACAAACCAAATCGCGAAACTTGGCCAAAAAAAACGAATCTAAGAAACCTGAATTACTGCAACTTGAATGTCTTCAATAACTTTCATTATCAAAAAAAAATAAAATAATAAAAGATGATGAAAATCTTCCACAAGAGATAAATTAATTTGGCTTTTTCTTAAAGCCAAATAAATAGCTAATTAAAAATGCTTAAATTCAGGCGAAAACAAGATATTTTTAAATAGATATCATCGCGACAACACTGATATCCTTGTTGTTACGTTGCCAGAACAGCAGAGACTACAGCCAAAATCAATTTCATTTATTTATTTATTTATTTTGATTCCTTTAGACAGATAATTAACAATATTTGAGGTTGTTCATCAACTTGAGTTGTAATGAGTTCTAATGAAGACGAAACAGCTGTCTTAGGTTCCTAATCTTTTCAATTCATGGGATATGTTTGTGAAAATATATTATTTTTTTTTTTACTTTTTTCTATTTAAGATATCTTCATCTTAAAGTAGGGATTATTTTCTTTATACTGTAAATGAATGAAAAAAGATAACATTAAGAACTATGAAGATTTGCTAATAATGGAGTAACTTGAGATTATTGTAAGGAGAGGATTTTAAAGTAAGTGACCCGCTCTTTCAGCGTCAGTGTGCAAAAAACTAAGTGGCTTAACGCAAACTGGTCGAGATTTTATTTAATGCACTCCCCCGCAGAGCAAATGTGGTCAACTAATATCTTCACGAGCAGCACGTTCTCTGACCTCAACCCTTTTCAAGAAGTCATGTGGCCTGCCTTAAAAAGAGATGTGGCTTCACGGTGGCTCCAGTCCAAAGATGCAACGTATAAGAAAGTAGGCAATCTAGCTGCGATATCCAGTCACAACTAGAATTAATGGCAACTGGATTTAAGATATTGAGATAGATGTAAAAAAATATTTCAAAATAATAACATGAAAATAAAGATTTTTTTTCTTTTTTTTTCATGAAAATTGTTTATAGGCCGACAGATGATTCTTGATGATCACGTTTGCACGAAAATAACGAAAAACGCGAGATCTGGCCATTAGCCTCTTCAGCAGGTCTCAAGGAATGTAGTATTTTGAATGTCTGTTACTAGGAAAATGCTAGAGAAAAAATGTTAAAGTTGGATTTTTACCTTCAACGTAGAGACGATGGATGCAGCGGCGAATAAGGCATCGGTCAAAATCATCTACATCAGTAACAGGGCTTGCTCGTGGCCGCTTCTTTCCCGGAGTCGATAAGCCTTCTTTCTCGCCATTTTGTGAAAAGACATGGATAGAGGCTATTCTCGCGTCAATCACGTGAAATCGCGAAAATTCGGGATCATCAAGAACCGTCTGTCAGCCTATAGATTTGGTATTTTATCAAGAGATATTTTCAGCCTACTTCCAAAAACGTCATCGAAAGTTGGCTTATCGAGTCACGCTATGTCTATGTGTCCTCCCTTAATAACTTCTCAACTTTTGAACGTATCTTCATGAAACGTGGTATGCCTATTCGAGGAATAGGGAAGATCTAACTTACGTATTTGAAATCGTTTCCAAAGGGGTCCTTGTGTCCAGAAAGTAGCTCGAGAAGACGATAAACGTCCCCTAGAAAAGCACTAAAATTTAAACAATGGATTTCCTATTTCTATTAATATATTATCTAAACAATGAATATTAAATCCTTAGTCCACTAATTTTTAACAAAAGCCAGTAGATAAAAAACAAATTTACTAGTTTTCTTTAAGAAAAATATTTCTATTAATTCTTAGGAAATTCATGACCGAAAATATTCAATTTTATCCCAAGTCCCTAAATATTTCAATTTTTTGATGGCGAGGAAATATAACCTTAAAAGAAGCGTTGAAACATATTAGTTTGATACAAAAAATATTTTTTGATAACAGAAACCTCTGAATAACGACCTGACTTTATTGAAGAATTGTCACTGCGTTCCGTTTCCAAGAGGTAAGGCAGGGAAGCGTTAGCTTTGCCCTCCCACTTCCTATGAGACATGAGCTTCTGCTTTCTATCCTGCTCACGCTCATTTGAGGATTAGAGTTTGATACGTTCGTCTTTAGTTGAAGAAAGAGCACTTTTTTTGTTTTGTTTTTGTTTTCCAAATCCTCAAAAATAAAAAAAAAATCCGAGTTTTTTTCTTTTTCTAACTCTTTGCTTCATGGAAAGAAAAAAACCGGAGTAAATAAATCAATTTGAAATCCATTTTTCTTTTTTTTTTTACTTTTGCCCAAGATAGGATTTAATTCCTAATATTTCAAAGAACTTTCTGAAAGAAATTGAAATCTACTTTCCTCCAACTATTAGGTTTTACATTTCTGTCTTTTTTTTTCTTTTTTTAAGTCGTGAAAATAATATAAACAAAAAGACTTTTGTTTTTCATTATATTCTAATATCTGCTTAATATAAATCGCAGATTTTTCTTTATTTTCTAAAAAAAATAACAAATTCGCATTACTCACCTTAAATAGTTTGAATCCAACTAAGTTTAATCAAAATGAAGCTCGAGCATATATTAAGAAGATTACTAAGCAGATTAATAGGCCGCGCGGTTGACGTTGTCGCTATGACATTGGCCTCCTGAGTACCGCGGTTCGGTTCTCATGTGTGTTTCGTGATGGTGGACGATCCGCGCTGGGCAGGTTTTCTCGGGTATTCTCCCGTTTCCCCTGTACTTCTCCCACCATTCTTTCTCATGGTGGAATTTGTGATTTTAGTCTTAAATACAAAATTAACAATCAACAGTCTAATGTTGTACAGTTTTCCAAAATACATTCGAAATACTGAAAAGACAATAAGAGGCCCGCATATTCTAATATTATCACGATTTATTTATTGACTAAATTTGTGGTCATGCTTTTTTTTATTTATTATTTATTTACATTGATTATTTTTATATTTACTTTTATCATTTAAAAACAGTCAAATAACTGAATTTGCATATTTATACAAGTTTCCCGAATCAGGGAATTCTCGAAAATTCGTTGTAGCGTGATCTGACAGGTAACTCCCGTGGTTGCACAGAAAAAACAGAACACGGGAAAGTCTGTAGTCAGGGAAGTTCATCAGAGCGAATAAATTTTATTTCGTCGAAGTTTTTGTTTATTTATTGAAAAAAAAAAACGTGTACTGTATTTTTCAGGATCGTAAATTCTAAAACTGAGTTCAGCGGAATGAGAAAAGGTTACGAAGACGTTAAATACAAATTAAAAATTTCGTTGAAAATTGCTGAAAATGGTAGATTTAATTAATAGTAACTATTAAATTTGTAATCACTTACAGCTTTAATACACTGCATACTTGGTCAGAATTCGAAACCTGAAAAATACGTTTGGAACCCTAAATGCTAACCATATCTTCAAAAGTCTGCAAGAGCATTTGTTGTTTAACGACTCTTCTCTTTAAAACTTTCCTTATTGTGAGATTTTCTCTTCTCACCGTTAAATAAAGAAAGAAAAAAAAAAAGAAGAAGCTCAAGTACCTGCTGCATAGTTTTCAAAATATCTGAGTCAAACGGTGCAATATATTTTTTCTTTTTATCTTTCGTTGTTGTAAAAGTGTTCCCTTCAGCGCAATCGTCGCCAATGAGGAATCTCGTTGGAAAATCTCGTTCACGGGCTCGCGTCTGCTGCCGCCGCTAATCAGGTCCCCCAAGACAATAACTCCTGCTGAAGAACCTCATGAGGAATTCACGGGTTTTGGGGGGAAAACCGTTCAACGGATTGTTTTTGAACAAAAGACGACGTCAGGTAGTGTTTACCCTGAACTTTACGAGACACTCCTTCCTCCCCCGTCGTCTCTCGGAGCCATTATCGCTGTCTTTGTAGCTGAACGACTCGCTTTGTTAATTTTGCGCCTTGTAGCGCTACTAATTGGATTCGCTGCTATAAACCGCGCTAAGAAATCGCCTCCAATGGATCCATCTAGGCATTTTGCTACTTAAAAGAGCGGATGTAAAATTCTCTCCTAATTCTGCAGAAGACGTGTCTATATTACGTGTATCAAGAATCTTCATTGGAATAACATTTTTATTTCGGGAGTCTACATTTACGATAGTTAATTATTCAAAGAACAAATTACGAAAGAGATTCTGAAAAGATCGTTTCGATTTTTATGAGTCGGAGATCATCCCTGTCCCATATTAACCATATTCCCGTTTGTCCCACACTAAAACATGGAAACTTACAATATTTTTTTTATGTTCGGTAGTTAATCTTTTCCCTTTATTTTTTTTTTTTGTCTTTATCATTATTCTGAATTACTACTGAGAATTTTTAAAGCGGATGTAAAATGGATGATCCGAATTGAGTTAAGCCTTAAAAAGCTTGGATTATGAATTAACTTATTATAAGGAGACAAGAAAGAATATTAATCCTTAACAGGAGTCTTTATAAGAATTGCGGATAAAATTTATCTTGAGTGGATATAGTTATGGACGAATTTAATCGCTATCACATTTGCTTAAAAAAAAAAAACTTTTAATTTTTTTCTTAAGCAAATGTGATATGTTTTAAATTCGTCCACATCTTTATAACCATGTCTTCTTACTTTATAATGAATTGAGAATGAGAAATCTTTTACTATATAATTTTACTTCCTTTACCAAATTTAAAATTTTTCGATATTTATATACGGTCCAAATTAAAATTTGAGCACAATTATTTTCGTCTTCCCAACACAATCCCTAAAATGGACCCTTAGCGCTGTCTACTCATTTCCCACGACGCCATGGATATTTAGCTTATATTAGTAAGACGTAAGTAACATCCACTTTTATTATATTTTTATTTTTACTTAAAATTTGAACTAATTTTAAAATTTGAGAAAAGCTAAACTTGTTACAAAAGTGCCAAGGGTTTATAAGCTAAGTTTCGAAAGCCTATATATACCAAAAGGTTTAGGTAATTTAATTATAAAATTAGTTTAGTCAATTAAATGTAAGTGATTTACAATTATACTCTACATTTTTCCTTTCCTTTTATCGAATTTGGCCAACTAGGGACCACGTAACTAGCTCAACCTGACAACGTCAGGGCGAGGCTAGTGAAATTCAAGAAAGGGGGGGACGAGAATTATATCCCGTCCAGGATAACCCTGAGATAGTAAGTCCCAGGTGGGAAACGGACGAAACACAGAAGAAGAAAGAAACAGCCATGCCACCACCGGGATTCGAACCCAGGTACTGGCGCATTGGCCACAACGGCAGCCCGCCGGCTAAACCGCACGGCCACGCCAGACTCTACATTTTTATTATTTATAAACTTTGACTTCATTTTCTAATTAAGTTCCTTTGATGTATTTTCTTTTACTAATGTGAGTAGAAACTGTAATTAATATCTCCTTTAATTAGAAAATGTAAAGAGGATGATACTTCTACTCATTTTACTTTTCCTTCATCTTTGTCTTCAGGTCTGAAGTCACACTGCAAAATTTTCAAATGTTAAAATCGGATCATTTCTTGCTTGCAAATGTGAACGTTAAGTTCCATTCATAGACTGAAAAAGTATTTGGGACGGAAGCGTAAGCCTCACTTCCTTTGACTGCAAAGATCCTAAACTCTACTTTCCTAAAACTATTGTTTTTCGTTTATCTTTCTTTCTGTTTTAAAATTCATGAAAAATCCAGCAGCAAAATTCACAAAATTAAACAATCCAATATTTTGAGTGACCAAAGAAATGACTGCTATGTTTTCAATAACATAAATCTTTGAAACTGTGATTTTACGTGTGTAAAATTGATATTCAATTAAAAAAATTAAGGCCAACACACAAATTAAAAAGTTTTAAAAAGTTTAACTTAACACATTTAAAAGAGTAAATTACGTTTCGACTGGGTTCAACCAGCCGTTTACCAATGTAATTATTGGTAAACGGCTGGTTGAACCCAGCCGAAACGTAATTTATTCTTTTAAATGTGTTAAGTTAACCTTTTAAAACTTTTTAATTTGTGTGTTGGCCTTAATCTTTTTTAATTGAATGTAAATCTTTATCTACTTCTTATTTTCAAAATAAAAATAACTCACAGTTTTGTAATAAACACAAAAGCAAGCGACATCGTGCGATTTGTAATCTATCAAACGCTGCCTTGTTGAAATAGATATATATTCAAGCTGTTGTAATTCAAGAGTCAAATACAATTTCCATCAGGGTTCCTTGCTTGGGCAAACAAATGGGCTTAAAGGAGAGTTGCTGTGTTCCGAGCATTCTTAGTAGAAGCAATGCCCGCGTTGAGTTAGTAAGTATTTCTAGACCTCCATTTTGCATCGTCCGGTTGCTTCCGGTTGCTTCTGAGTTGAGTGGATGGTATCGTATTCGTTCTCAGCTTAGTTGATTCTGGTTGTTCCTGACTCAATCAGTGGTCACCTAAAACCAGAATTCTCATGGGACTTCGACTCCATGACTATGGAGGGTGTTACATGCGCACACACAAACAAACAGGGAACTCTTAATAACTCCTCCCTACAGGGCCGCTACAGAAAATGTCTTAATATTGAGAAGTCAGAAAAGTTTTCCCCAAATCAGACAAAGTTATATTAGGTTAAGTTTGTTCCAAGGTTTACAGCCCACAGGGCACTGAAAGTAAGGCTCCAATGTTTCTTTGACCAACGGGACTGAGATGAGATCGGATATCCCCACGAAAGAAACCAGCTACCCATTTCTACAGAGGGGTGGGTTGACCCGAGGACACGTTTGAAGAGAATGGTACGTGGAGAAATCCCTACCTCCGCCGAGGCCGGGGATCGAACCTGCCTTCTGCAAGCCGCAGCCAAGCACCTTACCATTCGGCTACCGGGCACACAAAAGCAGACATTAATTTATAATGAAAATAATGTTGGCAATTAATTTGAGCCAATCCAAATCTGCTAGAAGTTATTTGAATGCAGTCCATTTTGTTTTTTTCCAGATTTACAATCAAAAATCCCGAATTTTTAGTATGAATAAAAGTAAGGAGTAAAATGAAAACACTTTTATAGTGAATAATACTACAATAAATGCAATTTCAAGTAAGCTTAACAACGATAAAACTGTCCTTCACTGAAAACAAATTTTTTCTCAATTGCTTTTTGTTTCTATTTAGACTCCGCAAAAATAAATCTTATTTTATAGGAAGACTATTTATCTGCTACTGTTATTTATTTATTTATTTATTTAAATAAAAAGATTCTGTTAAACGATAAGAATGCAAATCCCTAGTCATGTTCGAAGAATGTATTAACTTCATTCCGAATCAATTCCTATATTTAATTTAATTGGAACGCTTACTACGAATTAATTATTAAAATAGGGAAATGGCTAATAATTTTTTTTTTAATTTTTAATAGCAATCCCGGCATTTTTAGCGATCCATTTGGGAGCTATTATGTTAGAGACCAAAATCGATAGCTATTGCGTTTGTCCTGTCCGTCCATCCGTGTCTGTCCATCCCTAACAACTCCCGAATTGACAAACGGATCGACAAACGGATTTCACCATCGTGGCCCAGACAATGTAGGAATAGCATATTTTCAGGGGCCAACGCCCCCTCCCTTACAAGTTCGAGATATTTGGCATTGTTTTCATTGGATTTCCGCTATTAGCTTAAATGTTAGAAATGCAACCATCTAATTTCAGTTGTTCGCTGTAGCTTGATGCTTATACGAGCCTCGGACTCTATACTGAATCCAATGTATATTGGTTTGTTTGTTTGTTTTTTTTTTGTTTTGTTTTTTCAATATCAGCATGGCTTTTTGTTTTCTTATTGTTCTAACTTTTTTTTTATATTTTATCTTACATTAATATACTTCTTTTCTATTTTATTATTATTATTGTTATTATTATTATTATTATATCGAAAAAGCTTCAAACCATGGGTATCCCCAGCTAAGACAATATGGCGGGTCAAGGACCAAAGCACATATTATTGCCAAGTGTAAAAAAAAACAAAAAAAACAACATTATTATTATTATTATTATTATTATAAGTCGCCCTTAAATTTACGATTTACCACAAAATTGTATTCACTTTTTTTTGGTTCGATGTTGGGCGTCGATGATGACAAAAAACATTTGAGCACTGATGAACCATGAACAAATCTATTTAGTTAAGGAAAAAAATATATAAATTAGTTTATAATTAATTAGTGTATTTTTTTTTAAGCCTGTCATGTAATGCAAGTGTACTCATTAAATTAATCTTATTAATGTCATTAGCTACAATAACTATTGTAGTCGTGTTCCGCTGTTTTTATACCTGTAATTAAATTAGTTAGTGTCTGTTTACTAGCACTAATTGTCCAAGTTATGACCTCACCCTTCTCAGAGATTTCTATCTCGCTCTAAAGAAAACTTTGCTCTCTAAATGCAATTTCCAATTTCGTTCGAAAAGCAATGGTGAAAAAAAGAAGGTACGTTTTCAACGTCCACCCCTCCAATAAAAATTAAAGATAAGAAAAAAAGAAAAAGCTCTTGGTTCAGCTCATTTCCACGGCTCTGGTGACTTTTGCTTACGTGTTTCTAAACGCTTACAACAAGGCTGTGGGCGAAGGGGTCATCTTGCCAGCGAAAATAATCCCTGCTGGTTGTCAGCGGAGATCAGCCCTTTGCTTAAGCCGACGAGAGTGCACATCAGATGAGAGTGTTCTACCTCGGGTGCTGGCAAGCCGCCAAATGTGCTCACGTGGATTTACGAGAAGGGGAGGACGAGCTTTTTAATGCAGCCCTGAAGGGGGCGTCGGCTGGGTGGTGGGAGGTGGCAGGGAAGTCGACGACAATTGAAGCTAACGAGAAATCTCCGAAAGAATTCTGTGAGAGAAGGGCAACTCAAGGGGTTTGGGTATTGGCTAATTCGACTCTGAGTAAATGTTATAGAGAAAGCTTTTGCCAAAGATTACAGGGTCGATACAAAATTAAAGCAATCCTCCCCTACCTTAAGTAGCTTTACTCAATAATACCTACTCATTCAAGATTAAGAAATTTACTCTAAGCGAAAGATCAAATCCAAACAAATGACTTAAATTTAAGAATAAATTTCTTTAAGGAAACAAGAAACGAGAAAATATTAGCAAAAGCATGTCATTAATGCAAAAAACACATTCAATAAACAGAAAGCTTCATTAAGGAAATTTTAGATTAAAGTTTTCTTTTTAGATTAATAAGTTTAAGTGAAGCTGAAATAATAATACATCTGACGATGAAGATAGTAATCAAAGTACTAAAGTAATCTAACGTTTTTTACATAATCTAAATTCCTAGGTTCGTCTGTCCGTTACCGTAACTTGAAGACAAATATTTTGTAGGCTTCAGACGTCAACCGCTTTCTCATGCTTTTTGATTCTTTTAAACAAAAATAATAATAAAAAAAATTATGAAAATGCACAATTTTCCATCTAAGCTATCGTTAACAGGAATCTGATCACTGTTTCATCCTTATAAGGACTCATCATTAGACAGATTTACCCATTAAGTTCTTACAAGAAGGAAAAAGCTGTCCCAGATTTCAGTTAATTTAGGCTCAAGGCGTGAATGGAAAATTGTGCATTTTCAATATTTCTCAAATGTTTCGTATTTTCTGTTGTTTGACACAAACATATAACTCTTAAAATAAGTTGTAATTTATGAAAGAAAAACTTTCTTTTTTCTTTTTTAGTGGTCACAACAGACACTACTAATCAAAAAATATTAACAAATTCCAATTTCTAATTGTAGGTGTTATTATACAATAACAAAATTTTGTTGCTGAATTTAAATTAGTTTAAATACAACGGACTTAGATTTTTTTTTTATTATTTTTCCCCCATCACTTGTTTTTCATTATCAAACATCACTGAATCTTTTTGGTTGTGATTTGTTTTTGTCGTTATTTTCATCAACAATTTCATCATTGAAATAGCTTTAGAATTTTCTAGAAGCTTTTTCAATGATAAAGAAATCATACAATCACAGAGCTTCAATAAGTATATCTACGATCAAAACAATGGCGAAAACTGTGATGGTATGATTTGGATCAGTGTTTCTCAAAGTGTGGTCCGCCGCAGTATATCAGGTGATCCGAAGGCTAAATTTAATAAATAAAACCCAAATAAAGCATAAAACTAAATAACTAATCAAGCTCTGCAGAAAAGAAGAAGTGCAACAATGCATGTTCTAAATAATCAAAAAAAGTTATGTTATCAAATGGGATGTTGTCAACGTTTGTAGTTAACGATGGAAGCCCATCTTACAATTTCTTACACATGTTTGCTAAATATCTTTACTCCGACAATTAAATGCTTTTCTCTTTAATTTTTTTAAATTTAAAAAAAAAAAAATTAAAAAAAAAAAATATGAATTGAACGAGGAAATGGTTGCCGATTTCCTCGTTTAAGCAAGGCAAGTGTTCCGTGATTGGTTGTCTAAAAATGATTGGTGGTCCGAGAGGAAATCAGAAACGTTTCGGTGGAACATTTTAATCTGAGTATCAGGGCCGCACCAAGGTATGTTGGCGCCGGGGTGCCAGGCAAAAGTTGCCGCCCCTAATAAGCAAAATTTATTTTAGCCTAAATTTAATATTTTTCATAAATAAACAAATATATATATGTAATTATATATTTTGCATATATTTCCTTTCCATTAGTATTTCTACACTAAATTATTTGCCCTTCGCCGCCTCCGAAGACGTGGTTCCGTGCACTCCTGGCACCCCAGCTTGGCGCGATCGTGCTGAGTATTGTGAGAATGTTATCTTGTTACAGTTGGATGTAGAAGCTACACTGTGAACCCATCTTAACTATTAATATCATTTTCTTACCGTTAATCTTGTGATCATCTTTAGTTATGCTATGGATTATATTTTTTACTTCCAATGAACTTTTTCTGTGATCTATTAAATTCATTAATCTATCTTTTTCTGGAATTTTGATTCTCTGTAACTGTCTTTCTTGTTTCGCAAATATTTCATTACAATTTCTAAACCTTCTTCTAAGGTCGATATTTTTTTACAAAGTGTTAAAATTTACCTTAATTAATAAGAAGCAGATTCAAATTTTCTTAAGCACAGTTTTAACCATACAGAACTAATTGATTAAAGGTAAAAGCGGTCTCAGACGTTTCTTATCTTTTGTAATTGCGGTACAGAATATTGTGACCTTTAAAGATTATTCTCTTTAAGCAACTTTTCTAATTTCACTTAACATATACTGCGTATGAGCTTAGGTTTCAGCGAAAATACGGACTGAGACCGCAGCGCTAGAAGGGTGGGTGGGTAATCAATTTTGAGAATAGGGAGAGGGTCAAGACCACGTCATCAGAATCACTACTGAAATTCTTTTAATGTGTGTGTGACGTTCTTCTTAGAAACTGCATTTGCGCACACAACTAAAATAAGCAATTATTAATAAAATTGACCGACCAGTTTCACTAGCAAATATCCCGTCTAGTTTTTTTCAAGGTACCTCCTCCCCCAATCACACTTGCGTCACAAACTTGTGAACCGTATCCTCCCTATGGCCGCGCGGTTGGCTTGTCGCTACGACATTGGCCTCTCTCCTCTGAGTACCGGGGTTCGGTTCTCATGTGGGTTTCGTGATGGCGAACGATACGAGATAGGCAGGTTTTCTCGGGGTTCTGCCGTTTCCCCTGCACTTCTCCCGCCATTCTTTCTCAGTCTTTCTCTCCATCTGTCATTACTTCCGTAGGCTAGTATAGTAGACGGTCGCAGTGCTTGGCTTCCCTGCCACCCACATTCACAACATTATGTTTACACCCTCCCCTCCCAATTTACATTAAAGATTAAAGAATTTTTAACTGTAAGAGTTTTTAAGATTCACTGCAGAACACGTGTTAATCAGTTCAACGACTAAGTCATTTAATCAGTTGTAGAATTAATAGAGAACCTTAAGCTTTAACTGACCCTTTAAGATAGCGGAACTCAACTGTGTCTTTTGATCTCCAGACAATCGCTTAGCAACCAAAAATAAAAATAAAAGTCTGAATGTATTTTAATTCTTAATATAATTTTTAATTCTTAATATACTATTAGTAAATATATTAAGGGGTTTTGTAATTTTTCCTACAAAGTTTACATCTTAATGATTATTAGTTATATTTAAAAAATCAAATTTAAATCTTCTTCATATCTTTGGATAGATATTAAAAAAAAATCAAATAATCTAAATACAATATTAAAAAAACAGATACAAAATCTGAAATTAAAACGATTCTTTTTGGTTTTGAAGGTAGGCACAAATAATCGAAAGTTAGATCTTAAGAGAAAATCAAAATCTTAAATTAAAATGACCTTTTTACGTATTACAGGTACCTAATCAAATAATCTAAGTTCAATGTTAAAAAAGAAAAGTTAACATTGAAATTCTTTTTATATCAAATAATAAGTAATCAAATAATAGAAGTCTTGACGAATCCAATGGGCGTGGATTAATTAATCAGTGCATGCCCATGGATTTTTCATATATTCATTGATTTAAATTACTGGTTTAGGGACTGGTACTGATTCATCCGCAGAAATTGCATCGTCTATTTCACTTTCGTACATCACTCTCCATCTTCTGCACCAGTCAGATCGTCGATGTACAGCAGTTCGAGGGTTCGTTGTGCTACGACACGGACTGGTCATTCATGATGTTGCACACCATGAGATGTTTCGTATTTTTCTTTGGGGTGCATTTGTTTTAACACAGTCTTTAGCATGATATAGGCCAAAGTTTTTGCAAACTCTGTCAGCCAATTTACTGTTTACAGATGGACATAACCAATCACACGGCACCCGAAGGAAATTTTTGCCTTCCGGCTGGAGACATAACGAGACACGACCATCATCATCAAATGTTGCTGTAGCGAAGCATCAATTTTCATCGGTGGAGGTAGAAATCCGTTTGGGAGTGGATGGACTTTGGATAATTGCTGATGTTTTAATGAATTTCTTAGGTGTTTTTGATTTGAAAAAATGAGCTTAAATGAAACGTAATGAGACGTCACGTATTAACTGATCCCCTGCCCCTCCCTCTTCATGCTAAGCACAATCCCCTCACCCCCCTCCATAAACATGCCTATGCAGTTTTTGGACAGTCCCTAAGTGACTATTCTCTGGTTCCTAATCTGCCTTAAAAGCCGATATATCTATACTATTATTTGCGAAGCACAAAAAAAAAAAACATTAATATCTAATACATCACTAATACATGCAAGAGAAAATTTTAGGACAATACTCAAAAATACAACGATATGGATGTTGTTGGTTTTTTTTCAAATTTGGCTTTTGTTCAATAACAGCGAGAATATTCTGGAATTAATCCTTTCACATTTTTATGCAAAATTCCAGGAATTCACTCTTCAAATTAATTAAAATTCACTTAATTAGATATTCCTTTATTAAAATAATAAATAATGGGCACTGTTTCATAATTATCCACAAAAATTTAAAGTTTAGTCAGAATTCGCGAAGTATTTGTAAAACAAAATTAAAAAAATTTGATTGTCTTACTTTCTACCCGTTTTCAAAATAACGGAGACTTAAGAAAACGAGATGGAAGTTGGTTCGGAGATGAAACGGAATGAATAATTAAAGAAATTAGATTTTGAGATTTAACTTTTTATGATAACTAGATCTACTCAGCACTAAACTTAATAAGTTCTCTTTGCAATCTGAGTAATCAGTAATTTAAATCTAAAATTCCGATCTAAGTTTTTTTCTTTCCTTTAATTTTTTCGCTATCTTTCTCGTCTTGAATAACGCATCTTCTAAAGATGAAAGGAAGATGCGATTTCACTTGCGGACAAAAACGAAATTCATTCAAGATATTAAAAATTTCATCACTTTAAGACGATGTCCAATTCTTACTCAATATCTTCTTATAAAAAAGTCCTAAAAAGCTGCTTTAATTTCAATTATTGATTATTAAAATGAATGAATATTTGCTAATTTAATTGCTTTCGAATAGAACCACAAGGCAAAGAATATTAATATTGATTTAGTGGATTTTAAAGATGTGCAATTTAATTAAAAATATAAAATTTTAATGAAAGTCTATTTACTTTCTGTTAATTACTCTAGAATTGTATTAATGCTATAATTATATTTTAGCAAATATAATTTTTTAATTAAAATATTTTTTTAGTAAACAAACGAAGAGAAAAATGAATTAAGAAATGTTAAAGAGAAAATTATGGTCTTTAGAAAATAATGTTAATGTTATAATGTTTGTTAATATTAAAATTAAAACAATATTAAAAATTAATATTAAAACAATAAGAATAACAGTACTCACTAACAGTACTGACAAATTTTATAAGAATAACAGTATTAACAAATTTTTAGGAAATTCAGGAATTTTCTTTTTATATGTTTATTTGTATGTATGTACTTAAAATGTTGTGATAATTAAAAAAATAAATGAATTTACTAAAAATTTTGACAGCGAATTTTGCTTTTTTATTTATTTTTTATTATTAAACAAGAACTCTTAAAGAAACTGTAAATTTAATTTCTTAGGATTTCTTTTAACATATTTACGATTTGTTCTAAAATTAAAAAAAAAAAAAAAAAAAAAATCAGGCATATTCGATGTGGGAAGTGGTAATGCGCTTGACTGTTGACTGGAGGAGCCGGATTCAATCTCCGATCGTGGCGGAGATTGGAGATTTTACCACGCTGAATTCTCCTCCAGACGGATTCTAGAATGGCGTCACGTTGGTATAATAACTTTTGTAACGTCGGTCACGAAACGCTGGGAGCCTTGACTCCCTCAAGGCCTGCGTAGGCTTAAAGACAATATTCGATAGAAATTTTTTTTTAATAAATTCCTTTATTACTTTTTAATTACTATAAAATAACTTATTTTATAAATATTAAACATGACTTTATAATTATAATATTTAGAATTTGCAAGATTAGTTACATGATAATGCAAGATTTAACTTGATGTTTATTTTTCAATTTTTTTTTCAAGTGTAATAATTTCTTGTGGAAGATTGAAAGACGAATTGGAATTACGAAGGTTGCCATTTTTAAAAAAAAAGAAATATCTGGAGAGAAAATGATTTACTGCCGGCTGTATTAGGACGGGGCTGCTGGGAAATTACCCCACTTCCGAAATAATTAGTCGCGAGATAGAAAACGAAGAGATACGACCTCGAAAATAAGGTGCAAAAACAGGTCGACGCTTCACGAGCGAATTCTAGCTTTAATGTGGAGGCATAATGAAGGTGGAGGTGGGACAGTGCATTAAAAGATGGTCTCCGGGGTCCAACATGAATAAACAGATGAGTTTGGAAGTTAGTTCCAAATGAATAAACCCCCTCACCGACAGTTAAAAGGGGAAAATAAAAAGTTTTGCAAAACTTCAAGGCACCTCATTAGATAATTTCACAGATTGAAGTGACTCCATTTCTAGGAGGGTTTCTGTTTTAATTAGAAATGACGAATTACAATTGGGCTGGCAGCAGATATTAACAAATTAACAGATGGTGTGATTTACGGAACGTTAGCGCTTCTGACAAAATTAAAAAGCAATTATAATTCCTTACCGTACAAGTAATCAGGTATTTTGAGGAAATTATTTTTTTTCATTTGGTAATTAACAAATTCACTAAAATTTACGGAAATTTTGAGATATATCTATATGTAAAAGCTAATGTTATATTAAAAAAGTGCCGTAGTTATATGTATGCATCTTCCAATGTATTGTCTCTTATTTTCATATACTACGACTATGATGTATTCCTATTACATGTAGTGTAGCGTAAAAAATAATATAATGCTGTGAATTTCTCAATATTTCATATTATGATTGTACTGCTCTATAACATTATCTATTTTATATTTTACTAACCGGCTATCATCGCTTCGCTCCAGAACCCTTGCATATGTAATTTAACAGAACGCTTTATTTATTTAGGAAATTTCTATCGAGATCGGAGAATATACAACGGAAGTTTTTCATTGAGATCTGTGGCGAGATTTAAAACGGCGCTAACGACTTCTATCGACAGGGAACTGTTTCATTCAGATTTGTGCTGCCTATCCCACGGGAACTACTGGATCGTTCGGGATAACATATGGTCTATACCTTCTCCGTGTCATAGACTACCTCTACGCAAAATTTCATTCCAATCGTTGCGCTGAAGCATGAATGACAGACAAACTTACAAATTTTCGCTTTTGCAATATATTAAGAATAAAAAATGCATATATTTTCGATTTTTTTTAACAATCTCCTTTTTATATAACATTTATAGACAATTTATGTTTATCACCATAGAAACAGTGATCTGATTTTTGATTTTTGGGCAGTGATTTGTTCTTTGTAATTGGGTTTTCAAATTTCATATCACTGTCCGGCTCTTTTTATAAGTTTAGTAATATAATTTAATTTTTATTCTATACTTTCTGAATTCAAAATTGCAAATGATTAATTGAAATCTTTGCTTTACGAAACTCGAAGAGTAGGCTTCAAGTTTTGTGTATTGGATTTATTTATTTATTTAATGAATATAAATTTACAGAAAACTGAATTTAATTATCACATTGTTGATAAGTAGGAAATAAGGCAATCTAACCTACAAGGATGTTGCTTTATTAAATAATGTCCTTTTTATTTATATTTTAAACAGTTTCTAGATCAAGCGAAATAACAATTTACATAATAATTTACGTAATATCATTACATATTAGGTTGCTCTTTGAGTATTGATATGGCATGAAATTCTAATCCATAATTTTTAATTTCCGTTTTCCGCCTGTAATTTTTTATTCTCGAGATATTATAAAAAATAAAAATTAAATAAAGATCTAAATTTCATACAAATAAATAGCAATAGATTTTAAATTTGTTATGAATTCGGGATTTAAGCTTAGGTAGTATTTTCTTATAAAGTTTTCCAGATCTGTGTCTAACGCACTTCCTCTGTTTAGAAAATAATTTTAATTTCCTGTGAAAATAGAAATAATTTCTACAATGAAACGTTCGCGACGGGAATTGAACCTGCAAGCTTCTGATACGAAGTCAGACATCTTATTTAGGCCACATCATTAGACCACAGGGACTACATTCAAATTATTATGCTAGATATCTCTTATGACTCGCTCTGTGTGTGACGCAATGAGAGAAGAGCCAGAGAAAAAATAATTACTCATTAATTTTAGCCTACTATAAGCGCAGGCGAGACGAGCATGAGATGCAGAAGCTCGTCCTCAGCGACGAACTGAAGAGTCGTTAGAGACATTTCTCGACATGAATGAGCAAATTACAAATAATATTTAAAAATTTCTATTTAAAATATTCTATCTCAACGAAAAGCCATCACATTATAAAAGATCTTCAACATCTCACAATTAAACGTAATATTTATTTATTACATTTATATTAAAAATATAAATATATTTTTATATTTCGAGGCGAATATGCATTCCCTCTTTCTCAAGCGTATTTACAATAATAAGTTAGCGAAATTTTTTTAAACAACCAAACTATTACATACTACCAGTTATATCGTATCCATTTTTTGTTAATAACAAATAATAATAATACATTTATCAACTTTCTATTATTGACAATTTTCTGAAACAGAAAACAATACTCATAAGTCGATACTACAATATATTAAGTTAATGAGAATTACAGCAAATAACCTTAATTTGAAAACTTTCTATTGGTTAATTATTGCTATCAATCTAATTCTTTTATTACCACCTTATTATTACTATTTGCACACAGCTTCTCAATAAATTCTTTTGCTATTCTCACGAAATATTCGTTAACTTCAATTCGCTCATTCTTATTAATATTCACTTCCTTCGTGTTTAAAAATACGGAAAATGATTGAAAGCATGTGTATTTCACTGCCTTTTTCATTTTGTATTTTTTTGTTTTTTTTTGTTTAGTAAAGCCGTGAACAATACAAAGACTCCGCACTTTGTAAATGATAATAAATGACGATTACAAACAGTATCTTGAATTTTCTTCTAATAATAAATTAACTCTAAATTACTTTTTAAAAATAGTCTTGATACATTGAAAATTGCGAACTACTTAAATCAACTTAAAGGCGATACTCCTCAGAAATGCATGACCAATATTAAAACACTTTTGAATCAATCCATTTCATTTTAATCGTATCAGAAAGAAAATTAGTGGATTATTAAGTGGATAATGTGCATTGTTATATTTTGTTTTTTTTTTGTTTTTTTATCCATTTATACTTTTTCTATCGATTGTACCCCATTTCTCGTCGTAAATCCATATTTTTTTTAAATCTGCGAATTAAGATATCTTTTGCTTGTAATTACCAATTCCAAGTTTCAAGAAACCCATTCATCGGTTAAAATGTTTTTAGCTGATACACATGAACACACAACTGGCTTTATCTCTCTCACTTCCATAGGATAAATACGCTAAAAAAGAAAAACAAATATATTTTTTTAATTTAAAAGACAGACTCCAAATCCAAGAATTTATCATATACTTTATTCTCGTTTCTTTACGGAATCATCGAGAACGGTCACCACCTTCTCCAATAAGTCTGGTTTGTTAAGTCACGTGATTCGAGACTATTTGAACTCTCATTGTAGAGAACTCCATCAGGGTATGAAAAAAAAATAACCATTTTAGTTGTGATCCATTTTCTTAAATTAAAAATAACATTCCTAATAAAATGCTGAACCAATATTCAATTACTTTGAATGATTCATCTTCATATAGAGACTGTCCTCTATTTATGTAAGGGCTCTTTTCCGCAGACCACTACGTAAGACGATTCTTACGAGGTCGGAGCACTCCACTCGATATACGCTTCAGGTAAAAAAATATATATATAGATCCAAAATATACAATTCTGGTAATAAAACAAATAAAGAAACAAACGTAATGTAAAATAAAAAGTAAAAGCTATTTGATTAAAAATCTAAACAATTGTTACTGAAAAATTTACATAAATACTTAAAACACAGAAAGTTGTCTTTCCTCAAGGAGGTACAGTAATTGATCGAATGCTGGCGGGGCGCATGCGCAGGTGTAGCGCATTAGCATCACGTAGCTCAAATATTTGCGTTAGAGCTTTGCATAAGGTTTGGGCAACCCGAAATTGTTATTTTTAATTTCTACGGAGTTTTTACGTAACTCAGATCTACGTAGATAGGAATACAGAACTCGGAATCGTCTGTGTAATTAGGACTATTTAATTAAATAGTTCAGATAATTTAAAATTCTTGGCGAGTTAAAAAAAATAATTAAAAGTAACAAAAATATTGGCAATCGGGAAAACTAATCAAATCTTGAAGCACTTCTTTCTAAATCAACAGTCTTTAAAAAAAAATGCAAAACTACAAAAAAAAAAAAAAAAAACTTCAATGATGATAAAATGGCTAAATTTTTATTTTACACTCTAATATCTTCACCTCACTTTGGAGTACATCGCAGAGAGGGGACCCAGAAGGTCTTCTCTATCGTTGTCATCCAGAATTTCGAAATGAAGGGTCTGACGATTGCAGAACTCTCATCAGTCCGATCCCGTCCAGTATACCTAGCTCAGTGAAGAAGGTCAATATATAAAACGGACAAACGATCAAGACAGTGACCCCTCATTTAAAAAACATCAAAAAGTAAATCAAGAATAAAACGGGATAATTACTCATATAATTACTCACCATAAATTGAATTCATATATTTTTTCTTAACCAGTCTACATATTGCAAGAGTTGAATAATAATTAAATTATCAACATCGTTTACATAGTAACAACTCATATTATCAAAACCATTGCAAGAATCATACAATTAAATATATTAGAAATTGCAATTTTTGATAAATGTTTTCATATCCTGCTGGCTAATTTTGAGCACGCTCAGAGACCATTTTAAGACAACACTAATTTTATCAAGAAAACAATGTTTTCAGCCTATTAATTTGCAGGATTTTTTTTGAAGTATTTCTGTCTAATTATATTTATATTTACAGTAGAGATCATTCGACATAAAATTGACATTCGCTTGACATTCGGAATACGTTGCCATGACAACATTAATTTGATTCTGTATTCGAATTATCTTTCCGTTCGTCCTATGAGCATTTTAGGAACCAATACATTAACTGCACAATCAAAAAGAGAATCGAAAAGATCGCGAACATTCTTCTTCGTATTAGTAATTGTTTTCGTTTTTGTCAAAGTGACTACTGTGCGGCTTTGAAAGGCAGAGCTACCACTGCCGGACGATTTTACTCCGCAGAGGGGTGATACTCTGAGATGGGTACTTTCCTAAGAAATTCTTTTGGACATTTTCGCTTTTAAGAAAAACATAATAGAGCATTTTTGCAACAGTATTTATTCTTTCCATAATTCTTTCCCAAAAAGCGCAAATAGAACGCAGCTACTAGTAAACTAACACTATAAAAAGTAAATATCCCACCTTTGTTTCTCCTCGCCCCTATTTTGAAGAAATCGAAGGAGACTTGAGGTTTGCGCAAAAGCGTTGAAGGCTCTCATAAACAAAACCGAACAATAGTAAATGTTAGGCTCATAGACACAATGTATGAGTATGTGTGCTCATTATTCAAATGCCTGAAATATTGTAGAAATGATCTTCTTGAAACTCGTTTGGATATTTTTGGACAAGAGACGAGTTGTCCTATATATCTGAAACTTTTCCCTCCTGATGAAATTTGCTTGTGAAAAAAAATCCGCATTGGAAAGAATTAAAAAGCGAAAACAATAATGATTTCCAATTGTTTTATTTTATATTTCCAATTGTCAGCATATGCTGCTCCAATTGGTTTGTACGCGCTGTGATTTACGTTACAATTCATTGGGTTTTAGCAGATTCAAAAGAATTTTCGTATTCATCAACGTATAAGAATTGGAAAATCTGAAGTTAGACTTTTCGAATGGTTTGGTAATTAAATAGATACTGAGACGACATTTCACCCTGTCTATTAAATGGAATAAATAATGCGAAGGAATAAATCAATTACCAGTTTTGCAGCAAAACAGAAAACGAAGCGATCTCATTCAATTTGCAATCTATTAAACATTCACGTGACACTGATATAGATTGGCATGCAAAACTCTTTTATTGAAGCCGCTGTAATTCAAAGATCAAGTACAATTACAAGCGATGCTAGCACTGAATTCATTTAGCATATTTACCGTTCCTCCTCCTTTTTGTTTTTTGCGCCATTCGAGTAAACGGCCAGCGGTCATCTTGAACCGGAAATGAGGATCAAACTGGATTGAGGATATTCGCTTCTTAGCATGGTCGATTCAGGCACATTTTGTCCATTTACCGCTACTTTCATGACAAAGGTCAACAGTCCTAGAAATCGACTGGACCGGAAGTTGATTTTTTCGAAACTTCCAGACCATGGGGAGTCCAACGAGATCTGACTCTTGTTGGAGCTGTTGAGGATAACTTATACAAACATACACCCACACACGGAAACCCTAACAGCTCCTTCTTATGTATGGCTTTTATTTTTTTTTTCCTAAACCTTAACAGCTTTTCTTTTTCTGAAAAAAAAATTAATAATATTATATTTAAGGAATGCAGGCTCCAAGTTCTTTTACGAAATGTTGGCTTGTGAGCAGAATGGCTTCTTATTCCCTTGCATTAAGAACATGCGATTTTGATTTCGGCTTAGGTATCTGTAAACCTCTCCTAAGCCCCACAACCAATTTATTTTTCGGAAGATAGCTACAGTAATGGCGATATTCACTTAAGATATGAAACCCTAAGAAATATTTGATGTAAGATTTTTTTTTTTAAATAAAAGGAGTCCATTAAGAGGTTCTTTTTCCCTCCCTAAGAAATCACTGTCAACAATAAGAGTCATCATGGAAGGCTTCCTTTCATTCGAAGTTTAAATTCTGCAATAGAAACTTTCTCTCGTTCCTCTGTGTTATTCGTTTTTCAATTTACTTTTCGTTTTTCTTCCAATAGACAGGATGGCCCTGACGTCAAGTACACACCCAGACCCTGGCTCCGGCAAAGAGAAAAGCCGGAGTCGTTTTCAATCAGTGGACAAGATTGAAGCCGGTGATTGAGGATTTTCGATGAAAGTGGAAAAAGGCTCAGAATAATAGAGATGAGAGTCATTTACCCATTTCGGTATGACGTCATTTTTCAATCGTCCAATCGCCATCAGAGGCGAGTTAGGCCGACGACGACCGACCGTAACTCAGGCCCAACTTGAAGAAAAAGAGAGAGAAAATAAAACAGCGCAGCAAGAAATGGACGAGTGCAGTTTGGTCTTGTTTATGGGCCCGTGAACTTGGGAGTGCGTAATTCTCGCGCGGAGCAGTTCCGCATTAGATCGCGGAAGTTGTGGCAGGAAAAAAACGGAGCACTCACCGGAAGTGAACCATATCCCCAGAGGAGGTGCGTGAAAGATCTATGACGTCATTTCTCCACCGTTCTGAATAAATCGAGAACAGAGATTATATTCATGAATTTCATAAATTTTCCCCACTCCGCTTAGCAGAAAGAGCAGAAGCGTAATTCATGTGACTCGTTTGTCACAACCAAAGTACAAGAATTGGCCTTCTGGCTTTGCCTTCCTCAAAAATTACGATACAACCCAGAGCAAAGATTCCAACACTGGCGCCTGTAATTTCAAGACCTTGGCGTCTTACTGCAACTAGCGAAAATGAAACAGTAGAAAAATAATACATAGATACAGTATCTGTATATCAGTGAAACAATTTAGAAGACCTACGTTCAGATAATGCTATTTTTCAAAACATACTTTTAAAATTAATTTTATTTTTTGAGATTACGAAAATCACGGATGATTTATATGCTAATGCAGACTATTATTATTAAACATCTTCATCAATAAAAATGTAATAACATATACATTTAGTCTAAAAAAATGCAAATTTTTAAGGAGAAAACCGTCTCCTCTTCTTCAAGCCTATCTACAGAATAAGTTGCGAAATTCTTAACAATCTCAGACTATATGCTACATAAAATTAACTAGTTGTTAATAACAATTAATTACCATAATATAGTTTAAATTTTCCAATAAAAATTTTCCAATAATAAAAGCATTGTTAAATGCTTTTAACAATCTAATTCATCCATCACAATCTTGTTATTGCAATCTAAATACAATTTTTGTACCATTGCTTCAGTATTTTGTGTTGCGAATCTGTAGTGGTTTTGGAGTTAGTTCTTCTATAACACATCTTTGTAGAAAATGTTCAAGTTCCTCCCATTTCGCCAACTTATTCTGTAGATAGGCTTGAAGAAGAGGAGACGATTTTCTCCTTGAAAATTTGCATTTTTTAGAATAAATGTATATGTTATTACATTTATTTTTGTGTGTTGATGAAGATGTTTAATAATAATAGTAATTATAATAATAATAGTAATAATAATAGGAGAGAGATGAATTGAAGAAGAGGTATGGAACATTTACATAATGCAGACTAGTTTCAGAAATTTACAATTGTGAACCATTAACATACATTTCTTTAAAAATTTTACAAAGTTTTCCTTAATACCCACTGAAATATCAAATACATAAACCACATTCTGTAAAAACTAAACACTTCTTTATTTTCCATTTACATTTCATCTTTCTATAAGCGAAACTGAAGAAGAAAATTCTCGTCTAATGGTAGAATCTTGTATAAAAATTGGAAGCCGTGCGTAAAAAAAGAAACTTAAAGGTCAACAAAATTGCTATTAGTTACTTTGTACATTATACGGAAAACAAAGAAAAAAATATATTTTAATTGTTTAATGTTACGTAATTATTTTCAATAGATGAATCATTACTTAGGGCAAATGATATCTAGTTATTTGTAATAGAGGATAACTAATGGTTGGTTTTAAAATGAATCAGAAGTATTCTAATAAATATCTAATGAATCATTATTTGTACTTATTGTTATTTTGCAAAATGTATTCAAATACATTTCACAATGAATTTAGAGGAGGGAGAATAGAATTTCTTCTTCTCCAGAAGTCTTACGCACGGAAAGATGAAATATAGATGGAAAATAAAGGGGTGGTTAATTTTTACAGAAGATTGTGATGTGTATTACAAAGTTTGCTGATATTTTTACCCTACTTTCATAGGAAGTTAATATTTAATGAATCTTCTGAAATACAGTATGCATATTTGAGGACTACAGATGATCAGAATTATGTATTTGGAATCTTCTCTTAAGTGTATCCTTGTCCAGAAGACAACGCGAGAAGTCAACAAAAATTCCAATAGCATTGTGATTTCTATCTTATTTCTATTAACAATTCATTGCCTTTGATGTTAATTCGCTTGTGCTTTGGAGTGATCAAAATTAATCGACTTTAGACAATTTAAATAATTAATGTGGATTCATTTACTTCAGCGAAGGACCAATAAGGGACGAGTAGCAGAACATATTAGAGAAGGTCAACTCCAGAAATAGCTAAACATTGCTACTTGGAAGGATATATAAGAAGTAGAAAGTGGAAAAGAGACATTAACCCTCTTATGTAACTGTAACTACATTAAACGTTCAACTATTGAACTGTACAATAAAAATTCTTTATCTATAATTTTATAGATAAGTGAAGTATTATGTAAAAAGCAAGTACCTAAAAAAATAATTTTTCTAAATTAAATTAGAGCTAAATTAATTTCAAATAATTAAAAAGAGTTATTTATTAGGATAAAGCAAAACAATCATTAGGATAAATACCTCAATCGGTGGAATCTATGTAACTGGATTACATAAAAAAGAAACATTTTATATATACATATTTAACATATGTACGTAAAAAGGAACTTTTAAGAAAAATAAGTTTTAAGTTACATATTAAAATACAGACGTTTACGTGTGCGTATAGTAATTAAAAAATTGCGGAGAGCCAACACACAAGACTACATAAAAAACATTATATACAATTAAAAAGTTCACAACCGGTTTCGCCTCCAATGCGAGGCTTTGATGAGTGGTGACATCTAGTTGGACTCCGAAGGAAGAGCTTTGGCCTGGAAGTTTGGGGAAAAATCCTACTTCCGGTCCAGATAACTTCAAGTTTTAAGTGATTATTCATCGGGTCGGGAAAACAGTGCTTATCGGACAAAATTAGAATCTATCTACAGTGAATCTACTATGCTGAGAATTAATGTGATACATTCGACCGAATGTGGCCATTTACGGCTCAAAAGTGGCCACTGGTCATTTACTCGCCTGGATGATGAAAAAACGGTGTCCACACATATTGAATGTAGTTAATGTGGAATAGCTTTAATGTATACTGTACCAGAATCTAAAGAAATCTGTCCAGCTTTTCGGGGACCTTTTTTTTTTTTGAAGGATGGGCAAGATTTGGAGATTAATTTATTTTTAAATTAATTAAATTTTACCTACTGCTTATTGACTGTCCACTTTATAGAAATCTGCATATCGTTTTAGCGTGATCCGCATTCAAACAAACAAGGTGAATGGTAAGATTTCCAGTTTCATTTTTCCAAAGTACTTCTGTCTCAAGGTACTCGTTTTTAGGCTTTTTGTTTAGTAAATTTAACACAGTAAAGTTTTCCAAATTTTCTTCGAATCTTCTACTTATCATTTATGATAACAGAAGCTGAATTATTACAATCTTTCAGAGGTTTGAAAAGAAAGTTCTTATTATGATGCTTCAAATAAATTTAAGGTTATATAAGCTCTTCCGTATTATAATACCAATTAATAGGGCAAAAATCAACAAATACCAATACCAAAAAAAAAAAAAAAATATTATGCACGTTAAATTTGATTTGATACTAACTTTTTAAATGAATTAATCCTTAATCAGCGAAGCTTAATGCTAGCGTGGATTGATTGCTCTCCCCTTTATTCTTGATTTGTTTTTTGATGTTTTTTAAAATGAGGGGGTCATTGTCTTGTTCGTTTGTCCGTTTTGTGTATTGTACTTCTTCACTGAGCTGGGTGTGCTGGGTGGGATCGGACTGATGAGTGTTGCAACTCGAAACGGTACCGTCTCCGATTCCCAGCACATAAACCAAAATTAGCTCAGTGAATTTTTTTTTTTGTTCTTGTTTCTAGTTATGTGCGTTTCTTATTTTCTTTTCAGTAATAATCTTGTCATGCACGTTAAATTTGATTTGGAAAAAAATGTATATACGCATAATTTATCTTTACTAAAATTCTCTTTGATCAATAGTGGAACGATAAACTCATTTCTCCTATGACAAATATGCTATGAAACATATTTTAAGATTCAGAAATTGCCCTTTTCCATTACTTTATTTATTATGCTACAGATTTTTTATTACATCATAGTTTTATTCCTGATCTTTATATTTTTATAAATACGTTACTCTATCAGAGAATCACTGACAGTAGAGCTCTGGGACACCCTTCTGAATCTTATTCAGTCGCTCTCAATGGTTCAGAAGAATAAAAAAGGAGAGGGTAATTTTATTCGTTGTGAATAAAATATCTCTGTGTTTGTAATGGCTCAGAACTGCCATTTCCGAATTGACTACCAGCTCGAATTACACCGCAATAGCGGTTCCCCGAACAGATTTACCAATTAGAGGATTATTGAATGCCAGGATTAATGCATAGGATTATAGAATTAATGGATTAAGCAATGCTGAATGTCAGCTGATACCGTTTACATTTGATTGGCTATTATGAGTATTATATTTTTAATGTAAAATGTAATACTTGTTTATATTAAATGCCTTAATCGGAGAAATTGTGATCGATAATGAAAATAAATAATAATACTAATAATAATATTAGTAAAGCAGCTATTAGTAATAAGCGTCTGTCAGCTGCAACTCCTCAAGGCAATCCAATTTCGATGTCATTCTACTAACCGGGTACTGTCGCTTCGTTCTGGGGCCCTTGCGTACATACCACACATACACACACATTAAAAAAAAAAAAAAAAAAAAAAAAAAAACTTTATTTACTTAGCGAATTAATATCGAGATCAGAAAATATGCGAGTTCCCAGCCCGTTGTGTCTTCTCCGGATAACTCAGATTCGTTGCGGGCTGCCGCCACACACCTATATATATATATATATATATATATATCGATAAGGCAACTTTAAAACGAAAATATAAATCCTCTGTATTCCCTATCCCATGGGAATTTCGAAATCTCCGGCCTTATTCCTTGTCTACATCATAAAGGAAACCTTTGTGCAACATTTCAGCTTTCTAGGTCCAAAGGTTTGGATTGGGCGTTGATGAGTCAGTCTGTGAGTGAGTCAGGACTTTTCTTTTATACTAGCCGGGTACCGTCGCTTCCCTCCGGAACCCTTGCGTATATAGCATTAAAAAAAAAAAAAAAAACTTTATTTATTTAGCAAATTAATATTGAGATCGGAGAATGTACGACTTTCCAGCCCGTTGTGCCCTTATCCACTTAACTCAGGTGTATTGCGGGTTGGCGCCACACACCTGGGGTTGCCGCCATACACTCCATCGTCAGTTTGGCAGATTATTCCCTAACCCGAATTTCGAAAAATCCGGCCTTATTCCTTGTCTACATTATAAAGGAAGCCTCTATGCAAAATTTCAGCTTTCTAGATCCAAGGGTTTGGGCTGGGCGTTGATGAGTCAGTGAGTCAGGACTTTTCTTTTTATATATGTAGATTTTCATGAATTTTGTTTTGTTAACATAATTGATTAGTTCTTTATAGATTATATTTGGATGTGTTATTTTCTCAATTTTCAACTGTTATCAGATTCGTTCTTTACGTATTATTCCTGGTGTTTTGATATCATGTTTATTTATGAAAATATGATCTATATTTGTTTTCGTATTTCCATGAATTGTACAGTTTCTTGTTGTTCCGTAAAGACGATTTTTGAAACCATTATTGCACATAAGTTTTACGTATTTCTGTATTACATTGTTTTTATTCATTTTGAAAATATCTATATTTACGTCGCCAATCAGTATAGTTGGACAGTTGTTTAATATATTTTCATTTTTTATGAATAGATTCTCTATTTCAGTAACATTTTAGTAATTTGTAATTTAGCATTTTGCTTACAGAATGACAGACAGAATAACGTTTTATAATATACGTTTTTATAATATATAATAATAATAGCCGGGTACCGTCGCTTCGCTCCGGAACCCTTGCATATATAGCATTAAAAAAAAAAAACTATTTATTTAGCAAATTAATGTTGCGATCGTCGGAGAATATATAACTTCCCAGCCCGTTGTGGCTTCTCCGAATAACTCGGATGTATTGCGGGTCGGCGTCACACACCGAAAATTCACATTTTTGCATGTATCTTGCAAACGCTGAAGCGTTTGTGAATAAGTGATATATCGTTCGATAGAACTTTCAAATACCAACATTTTCTCAATATAATGTTCTCTTCCATCTTTTATAGTTTTCGTTTAAATTGAGAAAAAGTCAAAATTCGACCCTTTAAAAGGCGCCATCTTGGAAACTAAAAACTTTTTTCGAAAATTTTTTGTAGCATTTTGTTTGTCTTAAATAGATCTACATTTTATCCATTTACATGACCACTCTATCTCTTACAGTTTGGTCACAAAATTGGAAAAACGTAAAGTCTTACGACAGACAAAATAACGCTTTTATAATATATAATAGATAGATTACAGCTCTTCTCCATAATGCAAAGTATCAGCTCAATCGGTCGAGTAGGTTTGGATAATATATAGATTAATAAACTATCCTCTGATAGTTGCTAGGTGAAAAAGTGACGAAGTTTTCACAAAGTAATAAAATAATAATAACAATAATGGAATAATATCGTTTTTGTACCTTTCTTTCATTGAAGTTCATTTTCTAAGAGAAAATGAAATTTAAGTTGAAAAGATGATTGAAGACATTTTTTTTTTCAATGGAGAAATCTTCAAAAGAATATTCTTTTTAACTTGAAAAGTATTATGTTCATTTTACCTTAAGAATTTTATCAAGAGAACATTAAAACTAAGTATCTTACAACTCTCTACTTGAAAAGAAATTTAATTTAATTATTAAATTTTCTTTAATTCGAAAAGGGCTTTTAGGAAAGTTATATTAAAAAGTACATCAAAAACTTATTAAAAAAATTCATTGAAGATGAGCAAAGCCAAGAAGTGCTCATTACTCTAAAAGGGGAGGGGGTAAGATTTTATTCAAAAATGTTTTTGAATTCTTATTATTCAGATCACAATATTAAACAAAACCCTCCTCCATTTCTTTTTAGAAAAAACTTTGTTTAATATGATCGTAAACGTATTTGAAAAACCCTTACCATAGTTACCCGTTTGTCGTCAACACAGCAAAGAAAGTAATAATAGAACCTAATATTCCCTATCACAAAAGGAACTCTCCTGACGTCAGTATAGAAGGTATTTATAGTTCTTTCCTGTGTAACCAGTAAACATCTACATTATGTTTACTTCAGATCAATGACCTATCACCTTCTGGATCTTTATTTATTTATTTATTTGTCAGTTTTTTATGTGCATGAATTTATTTCTCAATTTTGCTGTTGGTGGAAGATCGCTGGGAGCCTCAACCTCCCGCTCACTCAAATTTCTGCATATAGTGAAAGAAATTTACCTTTTATATCAACGTATTTAATCCCAATTTTTAATCTCGTTTCCAATAGGAAGGTAAGGTTCACCAGATCAGTCCCAGATTTTGTGAATGTATTTCCCCCCTTCTCCTCCAAATAATTTGAACCACTGTATTGATCCCCTTGAAACTTGGTATGCATATTCAAGGACTGGTGATAATCTACCTGTATTTTTGAAATCTTTCTTCTTACAGAAAAAAAAGCACTGGAATCTAAACAATGGATTTCTATCCTATTTCTGTTAATCTCTCATTATCTTAATCAACGAATATTATATCCTTAATCCATTACAAGCGGCTTGATACGATCAAAAATCAGATTTAGACAATTCAATAATGCGGTTTTTTTGTTTTTCCTTTTTTTTTTTTTTTGAAATTGCGATACCGGGAACCCAAGATGGACCATTTCTGGTTTCCTGACCTTCGTCAGTTGGATCCGCCCAGTATCTTACATTTCAGTGAACTCGAGAAACATATAAAAAGAACAAGAGGAAACATCAAAACGGCCCTCTAAGTAAAAAAACATCAAAACCTAAATAAAGAATAAAAAGGGCCAATTTTTTTTTTTGCCAACGCCCGGGCTCTTAGAATTGAAACTATACGCCTCAATAAGGGCGAGAAATGGGAGTATTTAGCCGACGAAACATTGCCCAGGATACGCCATAGGAGGCAGCTCACACTATACCCGCAGAAACAGACGAAACACAGAAGGAGAAAGTAACATCTATGCCGACGCCGGGATTCGAACCCAGGTCCCGATACATCGGCCTCACGGCAGACCGCCGTTTAGACCGCTCGGCTCTATAGAAAATGAAAAACGACACAACCTAATCGAAATTGTGTTGGTTGTGTCGTCTTTTTTGATATGTAAAATATTTTGTTGTTTTTTCTGACTTGAGTTAACTATTTTTGAAGATGCTAAAAATTAATTATTTAATAGAGGTATTAATTAATCGTTAAACACCAGATAAAGAGCACATGATGTTCATTTGAAAATTAACACCAAAATATTTGTAAATTGCTCTCGGTGATGAGGTATTTTCTTTTATCTACCATAAGATTTGAATTTTGATGATTACGTATTTATCGATGAGCTGGAGGGCCTAAGTAAGCTACATCGCAACTGATAGGAAGAGCGTCGTGTATGCTTGCTAGTGGATTTACCCCCCCCCCCCCCCCTCTAAAAAAAAAGCTTTACAACGAAATTCTGAAAACGTTATAAAATTGTTTTAGAGATGAAATAAAAATATATTATTGAAGAATTAAAGAATAAAAAAGACTGGTGTGGACTGCAACGATCGGTGAAGAAAAATTCTCATCCGATTGTAAAAAGCGGTTTTTTGCTGCTTTATCGTCCGCATGTTCTCAGACAACTTAGACAAATCTCTCCTACATCCCACTTCCGGCCATCTCTGTCCTGCAGAGACCAAAACAGAACTACACCTATTTCGCCCAAGGTTTTTTGACGGGCGTAGAAAACAGAGGACAGGGGGAATGGATGGATACGTGAGAAGTTATGTTGTAGTCTGAATTCAGAGAAGTCAAAATGGCGTCAAAATCATCACCAAAAGGGCATGGTTTCTGGTCAGATATTCCTAATGCAGTTACTAACTTATTTACACTATTTTTTTTTTTTTAAACAAATTGTATAATAAATGAAACCTTTCGTTCAGAAGTGTCTTCTTCATTCAACTGTTTCACACTTATTGATACTCTTCATGTGTTTTGTTTTCGCATTTATTAGAAGCTTCAGTGTATTTCCATTTAATAAGTTTTTATAATCATGCGCTACCTTATAATTTGCCCTATGAGCAAAATCCTTACCAATGAAGGATTAATGATAGAATCCACGAAACGAATTGCGAATGAATTACAGGGTTTCCATAAAGTCCGTTCACAAATTTCAATCGACCTTCATCTTCCAGCAGAATGGTGCATCTATCATTGCGAACTTAGCGTTCATGATTTTCTAAACCAAACATTTCAAGACCGACGGATTGAAGAGGTGGTGCCATTCCCTGGCCACTTCGTTCGCTCGATATCATTCCCATGATTTTTTTTTCCCTGTACATTAAATATACCGTGTACCGAACAAAGGTACAGAGTCAATCTTGAAATATAAGAATCACTGGCGTCATTGTATCCGTTGATGACGTCCCGAATGTTTTACGAATTTGTCTAGAATTTGTCATCTTGATGTGTTTATTGCAACGAATAGTGCACAAGTACCAGTATATCAAATAAGGCAGAAAAACATTTTTATTTCTTTACAGGTTTGATTATCATTTTGATTGTATTTTTAATAAATTTTTGAAATTGTAAATTGCGAACATCCTAGATACGAAACATCTCTTCAATCGCCTATGATGTCATCATAATAACAAAATGATGATAATGATGTGATGAAGAGAAAGAGATTAAAAAAAATACCTCTATTTTAATCTCTTTTTATTTAATGAACTAGTTTTAATTTTTTATTCATGTTAACATTTAAAACAAATAAAAAATTTAACTGGAAAAATTTCTAAATTATATATTCAATTTTAAAATATAAATATATTGAAGCTACAGCGTCCCACATTATTCTTTTCGTCACTGTCTTATTATTAAAGAAGATGATACTGAAGAACTTAAAGTTCACTTTCATATCCTTAAAATGGGCTTCATAAATTCTTTTGTTATTTTTCTGTTTATGTCGCGAAAACATTACAAATTGAAAATTCTATATTTATTTTCAAATTATAATACCTACCGAATACCATTTTCTGAAAAAAAAAAGTAATTAAATCCTAATTTTTTATTTACTTAACTGTGTCGGATTAATTTTAATCATATCTGATTCCCCGGATATCAAGGATTAAGAGGCTAAAAGGATTAAGATTCATTATTTCATTCATTCAGTGTTCATACATTTCATAGAAATCCAGTGTTTAGATTCCAAAGCTTTTCTAAGGGGGTTTCTGACACTTCTCGTGCTAATTTACAAAAATAAACAACAACATGGGTAATGATTTGAAATATCAAACTTATATCGTCTCTAGTTCTTAAATATACGTACCATGTTTCAAGAAGATGCATCGAAGTTTTATAAAGGAGGATAAGGATACATACACAGACTGGGTGCTTTGATAAGCCTAGCATTTCTAAAGGCTAATTAAAAAAAAAGACAAGAGAGGGAGAAAGAGACGAAGGCTTAAAACTCTTCCAAACTCTTTAAAGCGCTGTAGGTTAATGCCTTCCTGATATTTTGACGACTAAATGTGATGGAGAAGGGAATTACTGTTGTTCGATTAACGATTCAACAACAGATTCTAAGCGAAAATCTTCTCTTGATGAAAGAAAAAAAAAAGGCGATTCTTTTTTAGATGAAGAAGAGTAATTACGGTAATGTAAGATTCCGGAAGTTCCGGATGCCTCAGGAATACTTATCAATGAAAATTAACATCAACGGTTTCAGAGGAAATATCGTTCATTGAATTCTCAGGATTACTTCCCTGCAAAGTAGTTTTCTTTTTTTTTCATTTAAGGAATGCTTTGGATCAACAACAATACTTTAAAAGGAAAAATAAATAAAATCTGAAATCGTTCTCTTCCGTTAATCGGAGAATTAACAAAATGTTTCGAGGCCTTAAGAGATAAAAAAAAAATCCTTAATCTCAACAAGTGAAGCTTCAATCTTTTGTCGTTTTTAGCGATTCCATAAGGAAAGGTCCTTATTAGGGTTCGTTTACTTTTGGCTGCGTTGCTTTTGCGTTCGTGTGTGTGTGTGTGTGTGTGTGTGTATGTGTGTGTGTGTGTGTGTGTGTGGTATAACGTCCTCTACCAAGACTCGGAACCCTACGATACATATTTCTTGAATTCCGATAGTGTTGAGGATTAGAGAAAAACCTGACTTCCGGTCCAGGCCAATTCGACTTTCGGGTCAAGACAATGTAATTGCAAAAAATTGGGTTTATCCCTCTACTGAATCGAGTATTTGAGAACGAATGTGATATCCAAGTTAGCAAAATTTGGGGAGGGATCAAGACATACTACATGAACTCAATACGGCATCGCTTGAATAAATGAGTTTTCAATCAATAGTAGTGTTCACATTTAACATCGTAAGCGTTTGATTGATTGAAAAGTGTAAGATGGTTTTGGTTTTGGATTAAACTGAGAATTGACTATTTATTTTATTTATTTTTTTGAAAGTTTGATGTTTTGCAAAAAAAAAAGGCAATTTTTTCTAAAGCGTACAATTACAAGACTGCATTCATCGGATGGCAATTACTGTGCGTTTATGAAAGGCAGAGCTGACACTGGGGGATGATTTTACTCCGCAGAGGGGTGATACGCTGAGATGGGTACTTTCCTAAGAAATTCTTTTGGATATTTTCGCTTTTAAGAAAAAAATAACGAGGAGCATTTTTGCAATAGTATTTATTCTTTCCATAATTCTTTCCTGAAAAGCGCAAATAGAACGCAACTACTAGTAAACTAACACTATAAAAAGTAAACATCCCATCCTCGCCCCTATCTTGAAGAAATCGAAGGAGACCTTACGCATGCGCAAAATCGTTGAAGGCTCTCGTAAACAAAACCGAACAGTATTACGATAGATTTTAATCCCAATTTGAAAACAAAATAAGCAATGGACATATTAGTGAAGAATTGTAAGAGACTTAACGTATGACACAATGATATGTTTAATGCAACTTTTGCTTCCATTTTTTTCCCTCTCAAAGTAACGGTACCTTTGAACTACTGAATTTCTAGCTTTTCTAAGATCTGTGGAGATTACACAGAAATTCCCAAAGAAAAAAGACAAAAAGCAAAACAATGAATTTCAATTGGTATCTAACAATGCGTATTTGAAAGAAACAAAAAAAAAAACAATTTAAAACAATTAGATTCAAGAACTTAAAGCCCACTTTCTTTATGTTATTTCCAATTAAAATATCTACCGAAAATAAACGAAATAAAATTCCATTTTATATATAAACAAAAGATTTAAATCCACAATATTTACTAGAAACTTCTAAATAGATGAAATGACTACATAAATTATCTAATGAAACCGTGCACAATGGATTAAGGCTTTACTCCAATTATTAACGACAATGAGATATTAACAGAAATAGATACAAAATCCATTGTTTAAGTTCTAATGCTTTTTTTTAAGAGAATTTTTTTTTGCCTTCTCGCGATAATTTCCCGATAAAGCATCTTTTGGAAAAGACTTTTAAATATAACAAGATAGGGAAAGCAATTAGTAAACCAATCACAATGCTGCTGATAATTGATATTGCTTCAATTTCCTTGTGTTTATTTCCAAAAAACGCAACAATTACGCCTCTGTAATTCAGTTCTACAACAATCACTATAACTGTGATTGTTGCGAATACAAAAGGTGCAATTGTTGCGATTGTTGTGCTTAATGATAATTTAATGATAGTTTAATGATACTTGCCTACGTGACAGACAAAACGGGAATATAATTCTGCTGATCTTACCAGAAGACTAAAAAGTTAGATCTGTAGCTAGTTCTCGAATACGCATACCATATTTCAAGAAGGACAATCCAACGGTTCAAAAGTTAATTGGGAACACACACGCACATATGAAGAATGGTTGATTTGATTCATTAAAGTTCCAGTATTTGAGGAAAGCATATTTACATTTCTTCCAGAAATTACATATGAATACTGCTCATTACATATGAATGATGTAACAATATACATCAAGGCAATTTATGCTTTTCTCCTCGTTATTGATAAAACTGAAAACAAAGTTACCATTTTAATCTTTTAATCTAATGTGTGTCCAGCTTTTAGTTGATGACTGATTTCTCCACTGTCCCATTATCCAATATGTTCATTAACAACCTCGTAAATTAAAAAAAACAACAACAAAAAATGCCGATAACTTATGCGTTAACTTAATCGTCTCCGTGATTCTATCGTAACTTCACCATTTGAAGGCAGAAGCACTTTAGGCCCAAAAGCTTCACTTATCTTTAAGAGCTCAGACTGTTAAAAATAAATCAGTTCTTTTTATTCAAGGAAGAGTTCTACTATTTATGTTTCTTCTATTAACTCACTTTCCTGTGTCTTTCTTGAATTGGAAGACGGAAGAATTCAGATTTTTAATCTTAAAACAAGGCAGAAGTAATTTCACGATTTTGATTAAAATTTAATGTTATTACTTTAGTGAGTTTTCGTAACTTTCTAAAGTAAATTTAAGAATTTCACTAAAATTAACATTACATTACAGAAAAAGCAATTATCCGGCTCTCTATAATCCGGAAATCCTTTCGACGGTCAGCCCTCTTTAAAACAAAAAACAAAAACAAAATAACTTCTGTAAGATCTCAAGTTTATTTGTTTAACCATCCCGTTCATTTCACTTCTATCCTGCAACAAAGTTTTCCCAATGTACAATATCACTTTTCCGCTGATGCTCCCTATGCAAGTTCCACGTTCTATCTACAGAAAAACAAATTGCCACCTTGCTTTGACCAGTAGTGTCGGACTAGCAATCTCATTTCGTCCCGTTAGGCTGATGATCGCAGGAGCCCTTCCGTCCATATTGCTATCCCTCATTTGACTGCACGAGCACGATGGCTTAATCTCTATGTCAGGTCATAAACAACAGACCCAGCTGAAGCAGACATTCGTGTCGAATCGTCACCGTCTTGAAGCTGTAAAAGTTTGAAAGCCTTTGTCTTGACTTTTGTATTTTTGAAATATATCAAGATACATTTCTAATATACATTAGAGATAATCTCTTCAAGTTGAACGTAACTCCGACAGCTATGCTATTTTTTCTTCTTCTAAGATTACGATGCATCAAGAGCTAAAAAACTTAAAGTAATGCATAGCTTTTTCTCTGCAAATATTGGACCTAATATTAGAATAATATTTGATATCTCAATATGCATCTTATTCTTTGATTACTCCACAAGTGATTTCTTTGTTGCGGTTTATTTACATTAACAAACCCACCATTAAATCCATTAATGCAGTCTGCGAAGAGTTATTTCGGGTGACCCTGGATTGGATTCGAAATGCCAAGCGCTAATGATGTCATCTCCTCCACCACCAACGCTCGCAGCGCTCGCCAGATTCAATTGTAGGGTGTTGTGTTCGATATGAAATCCGTTAGCAGCTGTCACTGTCACAAAATTGAATTTTATTTGTTTGGGGGAGACAAAAAACTGCTTCTCGCAAATCGAAAACTATAATTGGGAAGGAGACCGAAGTGTCATGGCCCACTTACCCACATCGAAAAAAAATGTACAGAACTGGAATATTATTGGATGAAATCCACAAATCAAATGGAAGAACGAACTAATCTGATGAGCAAATAAGACAATGAATTTAAATTAAATAAAGCATGCCACAGAATCAATGAGATTAACATGCAAATACAGTAATCTAATAAGGTTTCACACATTTAAATGTGTTTTTAGTCGCCATTTTGAAAATTTGTTATTCATTTTCCACCTCAATGCTTTCTTTTTTTGCATGATGATAATTTTAAGTCTTTTGTCAAGCAAAAATACATTTTGAATTTTATTTATTCCTTTTTCCCTTGAAATAGCGCTTAATTTTTAGTTGGTAATAAAATTTAATGAGCTAAAGTTTATCTCTTTTTATTGACATTTATATTTAAAATAATTAGTGTCTTTTAATAGGTTAGCATTTTTTTGTATATATATAGCTAGAGTAAGTTTTAGTATACGCAAGACGCTTTAGTTTACTTTGCGAAAGTATGGAATGGGAAAAAATTCAATCCAGGTTTATCTCATCAATAGGTCGTAAGTCGATTTGGTAGAAAGTGTGTCGAACGTTGCATACTTAGAAATCAGATCTACAATACACAGTACAATACGAACAGATCTCATTAGCAGATCTATTGTAATCAGACCTATTACAATACTAATAGAACTTTTAAGAATTGACTTTTATGAAAACACGTAACATGCAAAAATATTATTGAAAATATTATATAGTACAGTACATATATATAAAAAATATATATATACATTTTCAATAATATTTAAATACTATTGCTATTATTAAATATATACTATTTAAATAACCATAGAACAACAATAACCGTAGTACAGCAATATAAAAAACTACCATACAGTGTGATATATTTTTACAGTAAAGAACATAATAATGAAGAGTATATACATATAATACAGCTGTAAAATACCTAGGCCTACTGCACAGGATTATAAGTTTTGATGTGTACACTACTGCTATACTGCAATCGTTTAGTTTATGAGGAAACATCTCGAATGAGATACGTAGACTTATTAAGTCCGTTGTCGGATGAAACTCGAAAAAATTGTCAAAGTTTTACTGGACCTTTGTCGTAATTGTGAATGGTCGTATCTCGATATATTTCTGTATAAGTGGAATTCTCCGCCAGTACGAGCTTTCCTGCAATACCTTCAAGCATTGATGGAAAGCCAACATTTCTTAATATACAAATCCAGCGCCAAGGGATAGTTTAATGAAGGCCTTCCAAGAGCCTTTTCAATAAATATCTATGTCACTATTTAATCATGAATTTGCTTAAACTGCATATACCAATTTGCAAATTTATTAAAAGTCAAAAATAAATACAAAATAAAACTGAAATTTTCTTAAACTATTAAAACTTAATTAAGCTTCACCATCAAATTAAATATATTAATAAATAAGTATTGATCGATCGACGAAAAACTTTATCGTACTATCGAATCTTCAAAATCTATCTATCTTTCTCTACTAAGACAGTTATATTTTACCGAGGGGGTAGCTAAACACCACGATGTTTATAATACAAATCAAATAATTACATTTAAATGCGGAGGCTTGAGATGCAATTGTGTAGGCATGAACTTTTTTTTCTTCATGTTTTTTAAGATAAATACGAATTAACTGAAAAAAGTAAAAAATACTGACAACGAGTATCGTAATAGATCATGTATCCAAATACAGCAAGAATGAGGTAATCCTTACTTTCTCATCTACTTTTAAATAATGGAGCCTCCCACTGGAATGATACACCTGATACCTCGATTCCACAACAATGAGGCAATTTCCGGGAACAGGTGTAGGGTTGCAGTTTTCCTGATTTACAGTCCTCGAACTTAAAATCTATGAATTTTCATTTTGTTTCTTCATTTATTTATCTTAATATTCTCCAAAAAAATATTTCAATGAACTGCAATGTTTATGCATGGTTATCAGGAATGTAAAGTATGTGGAAGTTTACAATGGAATAAAACTGACTTGCTTCTTAAAGCTTCTAATATACATGAATGGACCTGAGTATTAAATTAAAAAAATAAGAATTTTGAGATACATTATTGATAAGAATTAAATAATGTATACATCGTTACTGAGAAAGTATCTCAACTTTCAGTTATAATTTCTTTTCCAAAACTGTATAAAAGATTGTATGCTTATTAAATTAAATAAAAAAGTTTTAAAGATACGATATCAGGGTTGAGAGTTTTCGTGACTTCAGATTGACTAAACATATCCTAAAATTTCGTATTATGAGTAATTATTTTGTATTATTTTATCATGAATTAGAGTTATAAATAGATTATTATTTTTACAGTCCAATTTGTATCAAGCCAATAATGAGATATCTTGTATTATATTTCCGACTTATATTGAGATTAGATTTTGATTATCGTGATTTAAAGGGTCCCGGGAGTACTTTATCTGTGGGTTCAATTATGAATAATTTATTAAACTTTACAATTTCAATATCTAGGAAAAAAGATGTTATAAGAACTATTTCTGAGCTAAGTTGATTTCAGGGATATGAATTTCGATTTAAAACTTCATTCAAAATCTTTTTACTCTTGTTTTGTTAAACTTCTTTTAACTCCATCTAACCTAGTTAATTTTTAGTTCTTTTAAAACTTCTTTTAATCCCTTTTTAACTCGTTCCTTAATTCTTTTTAATTCCTTTTTTTAACTCTAACTCTTTTTTTTTAATTCTTTTTCTAACTCTGTTTAACTTCTTTTATTTAATTCTTTGTTAACTCTTTTTTAGCTCCCTTTAACTCCTTCTTAACTCTTTTTAACTCCTTTTTTAACTCCTTTTTTAACACTAACTCTTTTTTTTAATTCTTTTTCTAACTCTTTTTTAACTTCTTTTATTTAATTCTTTGTTAACTCTTTTTTAACTCCTTTTGAACTCTTTTTTTGTGTTCTGTAGATGAGTATGCAGGAGAATTATAAACATTACTTCAAAACGTTGAACGAACATTTTATTCCAGGAAATAAGATTTCATATAACAAGAAGTTCGAAAGATCTTAAATCCTACTTTCTTTAAATATTATTTCTTAAAAACTTCTTAATCGCCCCCTAAACCCCCGGGAAAGAAACCACGTACCTTTTCTACGAGGGTTGGGTGGATCTTAGGACTCGTTTGAAAGAGAATGCAACGTGCAAAAATTTCTATCTCCACCGAGACCGGGAATTGAAGCCGCCGCCTCCAGCCTGCAACCAAGAAATTACCACTCGGTTACCGAGTAGCCATTGGACAGAGCTAAAACTCTCCCCTGCCAGTTTATACAAATTACTGCATTATAACCGATTTTCAAAAATAATGACCGAAGACCGTTAATTTATTAAAAAAAAAAACAATTTAGTAAAAAAAAAAAAATGACATAACACATTACATGAAAATCGATTTCATGAGTTAATACGCGTTATGAGATTGTGCAGCGAATAAACATTAAATTTTTTTTATACATTTTCCTAATGTTACAAATCAACTACGTACATTAAATAATACGCGATAATTCTGAATAATGTCATTCGTTACAACGAGGATCTTTTAGATCTACCCTTTACATAAATAACAGCTATCGTTTGGACTGGTGAATGCAACCATTAAAAGGTCAAAAGGAAATTGTTTTGCATTTTCAAAGTATAAAAGGAATAATGGCCCGAAGCAAAAGTAAAAAGCAGCTGCATTTGAACGATAATCAATGGTGATAACGGAATCGACATCGGAGAAGGAAACCCGTTGGTTTGTGGCTGGTCAATGGGCGAGGCCAGTAACAGACATAAAGACAACAGACTGTGTGGTTCTATTCAAATGATAACCTGATCAATGTAACCATCGAAGCGTTGAAATAATCAACTTCTGTAATACAGTTACCACTAAAAAAAATTAAAAATAAAAAAAATAAATTATTTTCTTTATAAAATTAAAAAAAAAAAGAAAATAGTTTATAAATTATAAATAGAAAAAAAATAATACACTATCTGAAGGAAAAAAAAAATAATCAAAATTCATGTAAAACAAGAAGGAAAAAAACTGAAACCTGCTTTTTTTTTATCTTTTTGTTTTATTAAAATTGTAGAAAAAAAACCAAAACAAAAACAAAAAACAAAAAGCAATTTTTTTTACGTAAAATACCTTCTAAATGCAACAAAGTACACATTTTATGAAGAAAAAGATACATCTCCAAAAAATATTTTTTTTTATTTATTTAGAATTAATTCCATTTTTGATCACCTTATCAAAGCACGTGGAGTTAGAAGATTACTGAATAGATTAGTACAAATTTTAGACGCTGTTGTTTGGATTGTAATGCTTTTTCTATCGGACATTTTTATCACGAAAAAGTTACATCTTCCGTAAATAAACAAATCAACTTTCAAAAAGAGACAGACAGACAGACAGACACATACACGCATCTATGAGAGCAGGCAATATTTACATCATTAAGAAATGAAAACTACATTACTGTTATTAAAACGTCATCGATTAATATTCAAGGTCACAATTTATGATCTACTGGAAAGTTAATTTATCCTATTAGTTTTCCTGCACATCCAGGAAATTTGACGAATCTGAAGTATAATACGCAATTACAGAGCCGTAAGGTTAAAAGTCTTTAAGATTAAAATCCAAAGATTTTTAGATCGTAGATTTTATATTATTTTTTAAGACTGTTAACAATTCGTTTGGGATAACCTGTTCTTTTAAAATGCTTACAGAGAGATTGAAAATAAATAAGACAACATCGGGAATAAAGTCAATGTAATATTGTCAATATAACAAGTCAATGCAACATGTCTATCTAATAACTTTAAAACTCCTATTAATTAATTAGAGTACTAATTGATTGAACTTCTGTTTACGAACCTAATAAATAAAATGTCATGTGCTTAAAGGAAGCCTATATATTTATTATAAATACAAACTATCTATCATGAAAACATAAATTAATCCTTCAGCAAATAATTCAGTAAACTGATATTCCCGATTTCGCTCACAGATATAATCCAGAAATCGGGAGTTACAGGACATCAGTTATAATTTTTAGCTTTTCTTTACAAAATTACTCTTCTTCTACTGCAGCTTTTTCCCATTGAGATGGGGTCGCTGTTATTCCCACTCGCGTGGGGGCGCTGATGAGCAAGGCGCGCTTGCTCAATATACAAAATTTCTTTACAAAATTACTGACTTTTCAATTTTCAAGCTTTTAATATTTGGAGAAGTTATAAGAAATACATGTAAAGTCCCTCATCCGAAATCCGATATCCTTGGGCCCAGATGTCTTTGGATTTTCGGAACAGTTCAGAATTCAGACTAGTAGTGCTGTATTATAATTAGCAGTAACTCCACTTTCTGCGCAATCGATAATGAGATGCTTTTATTATTATTATTATCGATATCCATAAAAGCATTAGCAGCTTTTTTTTTAAAAAAAAATTAATCATAATCACAAAAGAAAAATATTATCTGAGAGCAACAGAAGAACTTCTGCACAGGAACAGAGCTCACATACTGACTGAGCCAACTAACGAATGCACGCACATGCACTTCAACATCACCAGTCATTGTTCGGTTAATGTTTGACGTCACTCAGGCCGCGGAAAAAAAGAAAACAACTTCCCGTTTTCAGAGCGTTTTGGTAATCCGAATTTCGGATAAGGGATTGCAGACCAGCATATATTTAACTAATGTATCCGAATGTATCTATAATGTATCTGTTGAAAAGGAATACCTTTACGAAAATTTATTAAAAAAGATAAAGTAATAATAAAGTATAGAAAATATACGGAATATAAAATACGGAATACGAATATAAAATATTGACGGAATATTTGAGAAATAGGAGAGCTGTGGGAATTGATAATATCAATAATCAAAAGCTAATATTATTGATACGAATTGTTGGAAGAAATATTGGTATTTTTTGAAGAGAAAATATCACTTCATCAAAGTGATTAAAAAAATTAGAGAAGATCGTTTGCTTAAAATTAAGAAATTTGAATACAGAGTATTTATTTTCAGGAATTATTGTAATTCACAAATTCAGAAATTTGTCCTTCATTTCGTTTTAATTTAAAAAAGCAAAACAAAGAAAACAAAGAACTGTAACAATTTAGGGAAAATAGAAAATTTAAAATCCCTTTAAATTCTTTCGGGAGTTTCTCGTTTTATTTTATTGACACCACTAGTGTCAAATGGGAACGGTTTTGTGATCCCAAGTTTGGAAGAACGAGAAATTCAGATGGAACCAAAAATATTATTCGTTTTATGTTACTTTTTTTCCAGTTTCAATGGATGCCATTTGTAGAGTTCGTTTCAGTTGGGAGTAGTCGTTACTGTTTGCAGGCCATCCGCAAACTACTCCAATAGCGTGATAAAGAACAGATGTTAGGGGGTTGTTGGTAGCAAGGGGGGGAAAACGGCACGCGAAAGCGTTGGGGCAGGTGATGCCGCAGTGTTGATTTGAATAGCACGGGCCGTGTTGTCCTCAGTTTTCTCTGTGAGACTACTTCTTCCTCAGAGATACTCCCCTCAATTAAATGAGCAGCCGCTCAAATCACGTGCCTCAATGAATTATCGATTGAAAGAAGATAACAAACAACCAAGTGAGAGGGTGGCTGAGCCGGAGGGGGGGGGGACGCTGCTCACGTTATTGGACTCGCATCACATCAACATTGACGCCTCCATCATGGCTTGATAACAAACAGTCGTAACAAAATAATATCTTTAGAAAGATACTATTTAACTTACAATACGATGTTGATGTCACCTTATTTCGCAGGCTGTAGGAATAGACATAGAAGATAATTTATTCAACCGTCAAAAGCGAAGGGTATAGAAATATAAAGTAAAAACAGGAACTAAAAATGAAACTGATTGAATCTTAGGTCCACGGATGTTTCAGAACTCTAAAAACTTAGTGAAATAGAGTGGAAGTGCAATTAATTACTTACAAGAAAGATGCCTTCTCAATTATTTCTTCTCAATTATTTAAATAAAGAGAATTTAGGATGCAAAAAAGTACTGACAGAAATATAAAATAAAATTTTAAATGTAAGATAAATTTGAATTCTCATGAAGTGAAATATAAAATAGTTTTGTTTTTTTCATTAAAGGGAAAAAAAAATTCTAACTCATCAAAAAGCGATTAATAAATAAATAAATAGAAGTAAATAGCCAAATATAAATTTGTTGCACTTGTTGTTTTTTCCCTAATACTTTGAAATGCAAGTCATTATTTTTTTTATCGTTTTTCTCTTTCAGTTTCTTTGAAAAACATCGATTAACCTCTGATACATCTTCTAAAAAGTGTTTTGAGTTAAAGGAACAGCCAGAAATCCCAAGGAAAATGTTACTTTTTCTTTCTCACTATAAATGAATTTAACGATTACGAGTTTTTAAAAACGCAAAAGATAGAAGGCTCGTTCGAACTTTAAAATAAATAAATCTAACAAAACAAATAAAAAGTTAACAAAACCGTTTGCCATGAACAATGGAGCGGGACAAAAATAAATAAATAATAAATCAGAAAGGGAGAAGCTTCCACGATAATTTTTTAATATAAACACGAATAAAAAATGATTTTTTTTTTTTCTGTGATAAGAGACAATGGAGGTTTTTTTTGGCAAAGTGACAGATAATGCATTTGTTGGAAAAATGCCTTTCCCCGCTCTTTTATCATTCATCATTTTCCTTATGTAGAACATAAATGGTTTTCAGAAGCCATGGGAAGTAGAAACTATAGATGGAATGGGGGTTGGGTAGTGGTTAGGGTTACACAGCACGTGTACATCACTGAAGCACACGCCGGACTTTGTTCTACCACAAAGGGTGATTTTACACACGTGGCTTGCCTTCCGTCGATTCTATGAAAAGGGACTAATGATGTTTATAACTGCGCATGCGTCTCCCGACTGACTCTTCCATTGATGGGAGGCCTCACATTTCTCGCGTGTTTCCTGACAAAATTTGTTTTTCCATTAAGGGAAGCTCCGGGAATTTCACCTTTACTTGAGATTGGGTTTGGAAGGAATAAAAATCCCATTGCAAGGAATTTGTAAAAGAAAATGAATTTCCCTTTTTTTTTTTAAGCTTAATGTAAAAAGGAAGAGAGAAAAAAACAAACCAGGAATCTTTCATAAAATGTGCATATTCTGTAGTAAAAGATACAGGATAACTGTGGAAATAGAAAATGATTATCTCGTGTAATTCAGTAGTGATTATAGTATCAGTACTGACTGGAAGTCTCACTATTCACTTTTGGACAAATAGACTGTCTTTTGTCTGTCTGTTTGTATGCGTATCACGCTATAATGGTTGGCCCGATTGTCTTAAATCTGATTCTAATGTATGGGTTTATTGAAACATATTTATGATTACGATGTATGATGATGTTAACTTCTCTCCCCGTTCCCTCTCACAAAACAAAGAAAAAAAAATTTCTGGTGATTTTCGAAAGCTAATAGTAATGCGGGCGCGATCTCTGTCAATAAACAACGAGTTGGCAGGAAGGTTATTTGATATTAGAGAAATAGTTATACAGACAGTACACGGAGATACGGGCTCTTGGTGTACTATCTTAAGAAAAGTACAACAGACTCATATATTTTGATACATTTTACATTTATATATATTTTGATATATTTTCTCATTTTGATACAATAAAAGAAAAATTGCAATTTAGATAAATTATCAATTTTGAGACAGATGGGTGAAATAATCGAGCTCTTGTTTTAAGTTGAGCGATAAATAAGAATCATGCAAATAACATTTTTCTTTCTTTCTGTAAGAATGGTAACAGATATCATTCTTCAGGAATAGGAGGAATGGAGATCACATGACGCGTTTTTATAAGCTAGATACTAAATTTTTTTGTAGTACGTCAAGTGGCTTTAATGTGATGCAGAGAAGAAAACAGAAAACGTTCCAATGGAACATTAAGACCTCTGATGCTCCGTCAATTATTTTAGTTGCAAAGAATTTCGGATATCAACATTTAACCTTCGTTTTAATCCTGAGGTAGCAGTAAATCCTCATTAACTTCCGTAGATTCATTGAAATCTATTTCGTTCAAGTGTAGTAAGTTTTCTAGCACTTTCTACATCCACACAATGTATTGGCTTCCTTTTCTCACTCTTCTCAGATTAGTTCCGTCGTCGTCTACAAACACTGATTTCTGTAGCACGTTAGGAACACTAAAAGCCCAGGTTCATTTCCCAAAAACTATTTTCGTTTGACAGTAAAGCGGGCTTCTTAAACAGAATAAATGTTAGTCTTCAAAGGCTGAAAAGTAAAGAGCCTGTCTACAAAGCTACAAGGATTAACAGTAATGTGTTTCCAAAGCCGTATTCTTCCACCAAATTGTTTTCAATGGTAACAATCTGAAGGCCTCACTAATCCTCTTTTCGTAAATCCCAATTAAAATCGTCAAAAGGCAGAAAATCACTTCCAATTCACTAGTCTTAGGTAATTTCTCAAACATTCTGCCACTGAAAAGCTATTTAATACCAATACAGTCTTACGAGAATTTTATTGTTGACATTTTCATAGTAATGGCTTCTTTTCTTTACATTTGTTTTATAGAAATTAAAAACTGATACACAGTTTCTATAAACTTTAGGTTTTTTATTTACTTTTGAAGGGAAAGTTTACCTACTTTTATCTTCGGTAGAGAATTCAGTAAAAAAAAAAATTAACTGAAGTGTGTTTTATCTATCAAATCAATATTAACGTGCGTACCAGATTAAGACATTACTGAAAAAAAAACACAAAATCGCACAATAACTAAACAAAAACTTCACTGGGCTGGGTATGCTGGGCGGGATCGGACTGAAGAGGGTGTTGAAACCCGAAACGGTCCTGTCTCCGATTCCCAGCAAAAATCCAAAATAAGCTCAGTGATTTTTTTTTTAGTTATTGTGCGATTTTGTGTTTTTTTCAGTGATGTCTTAATCTGGTAAGCACCTTAATATTGATTTGAGTACTAACATTTTATTCCAACAAATTCTTCCTAAGGTAAGCGATTTGCTAGCGTGAATTTGTTTTTACCCTCTTTTATTCTTGATTTAATTTTTGATGTTTCTTGAAATGAGGGGTCATTGTCGTATTCATTTGTCCGTCTTGTATATTGTCCCTCATCACTGGGCTGGGTATGCTGGGCAGGATCGAACTGAAAAGGGTGTTGAAACCCGAAACGGTGCCGTCTCCGATTCCCAGCAAAAAATCCAAAATAAGCTCTGTGTTTTATCTACGTAAGTACACTGAATAAACCGCAAGTGAAATAATATTGTTTGACAATGTAATGGAAGCTATTTAGTACGCAAAGACACACACTTATTAAACTCTATAGTTTTTTGTTTTTTTTTTTGTCACGCAATTACAATCTCCACTTTTCCACAGGTCTATCACGCAACGTGTTCTGCAATTCCGCGCATTCGTAAACAAAGCCTGCGCCATCAATAATACTTCCGGTCGAAACAATTCTATCACAAGATCAAAAAACATATTCATTGAGTAACTTACTGTGACTGCCTGTTAAAGTTAAAAACCAGACAGTTTTTTTGTAAGTTTAATATGCTTACGGTAGAATGGAGGCCTGTGAAGACGGTGTTTTTCTATCATCTCACTGCTGTATCTTTCGAATGTAAGGACGAATTTTAAAGAAATATGGTATTGCGCTTCTCTAACAAAACTTATGAAGCCATTCGAAATTTTACAAGGATTTCTTTTTATGTTCTTACAAACAGTGAAAATATGCAGCAGATTGTCCGATATTCAGTTAAGAGAGATTATAATGAAAACCAAACTTTGTATCAGGTTTTTCTGTGATTTCTTCTTTCTTCCTTTCCAATGCTAACTTGACATTTTTTTTTTTAGAATCCATCTATAACTAGACATTCTACTGCGCAAATTCGTACGGTATTTATATGCTTTAAAACACCATAACAGCAAACGAAGCGAGTAAATACTGGAATTCAAAAAGCACACATCGAGCCATTATGTGAGGCAGCATTTTAAGCTTAGAGGTCCGTTAAAGAGACCTACAGAACTGAGATTCTGCAGTATTTGAAAGATCTAAGCTTGCGATAAAGTCACAAGAAGTAAATTTAATCTGGAGTAAAATTATTAAGAAACGAGAACTAAAGACTGCACAGAAATAAACAAAACTTGTCTTTGAATTTGTTAACTTGTTTCATCCTTATTGAGGACTCATCAGCCCGATCCACCCTCCCCGATGACAAGCCCAGAAACTTCCATTTCTTTTTCACGCCTTTCTCAATAAAAAATATTTACATTTCTTGTAATCAACTACGAGAACACTTGACTGCTTGTCATAATTTATCTGCACTTCCGACATTCCTTTAACCAACGATAATGTAGTCCAGGAACTTACATCACCATTACTTCGCAGCACAGCCTTCTTATTAATCAATACATAATCCCGAGTTAAAAAATTTACATAGCTATAAAGGATAACACAAATTTAAGTTTTGGAGAATGGCTTGGCTTCATCAATGTTTCAGAAGGTAATTAACCTAGATAAAAAAAAGAAAAGTCACGAAGCTTAGGACGGGTCTTTGTATTGATCTTTTCTTGGCTCTATCTTACCATGTCATTTAATATCTCGGCAGTTTTGTTGAAGTAGAAAATGTTGGGAAGACTTTCATTACCATTTTTTTCTCCCTCCTTTCTGCGTGCAAGTTCTTGTGTAGAAAAGCAGCTCATAAATCCAGATGATATGAATATAAAGTTTAATTTGAAACTTTAAGAACGTAATGATTGTTTTCCTTCATTAAGTCGCATAAAAAGAAAGGAGGGGGAAGGGCCGCTCTTTATAACGGGGCGACAGTGGGATGGCGGTGCGTGAAAAGAATAAGAACACAGCGCTGTTTATTGCCCGACTGGGTGAATAATAAAAAAAGCAGGAGGAAAAGATACATCCCAAACAGCCTCCTTTTGCGATGAAAACTAGCGATGAAGCGACACACAACAACAAAACTTATCTCATTAGAGTCTTCCAGACACTTCAGTTTTTCCGTGATGCCATTTCCAGACTGACGTAGACATAAGCCGAGAAAATATTTATTAAAAACAAAAACAAATCAGATAAATGTTTTAAAGTTGGTTTTTCTTTCTAAATATACGTGGAATTTATTATAAGAGCAGGAAAACAGAACTCTATATTTTTTTTACAGGATTCAGTAAATATTTATATTACATTTTATATCTATTATCTCTGTAGCTATAACTTTAATACTAGATATATGCTTTGCGCAATCGGGACTGAGCGGCCCTGCGGGAGGGGAGATTTTTGAGGACTGGGGATAAACGTGCGCGAATATTTTAAGTTGGGTCGTAAATATTGCATCGTTTTAAATTTTGAAGAAAGCCGTTAAGCAAGGGATTTGGGGCAGGGTGGGAAAGAGAATTCTTGACTGATGCAAAGGATAGAGACCAAAATAACTGGGCCTTGATTTTAAGTTGGACCATAAGCAAGATACCATATTTTATAGAAATCCAACCAGCCTGTTTTAACGTGATGCCCATTAAAAAAAGACAGAAGAAGCAAGACTGCGCATGCTCAATCGAAAATAATTAAATACCAAAACTTGAATTTTGAATTGTTTCATAAGAACACTCGATAATTTTGTAATCATTAGATTAGACTAGCTATTATTGACTGTAAAAAGATTGTCCGTTTACCATTCCATTATATGTTTCAAGATACTACAGGTCTTACAATTTTTTAGACCGGTATTAACTAACTAACAATTTGATAATAATGCAAATCCGTTGATTTCGGACGTATCACATGATCTGAGCTTATTTCCTTTCAGTTTTCTTTCCTATACAACATTTCCCGAAATTCCTTGCAGAACATTCGTTAAGATGTTACTGTTCTACATTTCAAAGGAGAATGAACCAGAATAAATATATTTTGAGACCTTGTTTTGAATTGTTTAGGTTTTTCAGTTTAGGTTTTATTTTATTTAGGGTTTAGAACTGCTTACTTACTAAAGCAGTGGTTCCTCATTTGTCGTTTTCTGCAACGTCAAAAGGAACCTTAAGAATCTACTTTCTGGAAAAGATAAAGTCACCAATACACCAGTTAGACAGCTGAAAAGATTCTATAAACCCATTTGTTTTTCGTTACAAGAGATTCTGTCCATTTCCTGACGTAGTTATTTCTCAATGAAAATCAAATAAAATTTTCTTATAAAATCTTTTCAGATGTCTAACTGAAGAATCACGGTCTAAATGAGAATCACGGTCTAAACTCTTATAACAATCAATATCTTCAGTATAAATTACTTATTTATATGAATTCTTCATTTTGACCCAAAAAGTTTTAGACTACAAGTGTGCCCCTAGATATGACAAAGGTCGCATAAAGTCTTCACAGAAACTCTTGCGAGTTGCATCCGACAATCGGTGATAGAATTAAGTTTCTGCTTTTCTACGCTTTTCTATATGGTTCTACTCCTTTCCGCTTAAAAAAAATGATTGCACTGCGTTAGCGGTGTAATTCTAACATATAACCTTAAATTACTGTACAGCGTAGTATTTTACAGATATAATAACTATAGACTAAGATACAACAGACATCTATCTATTTACCTATCAAACTATATCAATAGCTTTATATATATAAAGCCTAAAGTGATGTGGAATTTGAAAAATGCCAATATAAAAACCATATCACTGTTTCTGTGAAGATATGGTCAATTTCTAAATTTTAGTTATTTTAATTTCCACACGCCGCTGACGACGTATACCTATAGGGGTGATTCAAAATTTCCTATACAAACTTTAAAGGTAAGTTCTATTCATTTGTCAGTAAGACAAACAAAAAAGTTACTTTCAAATAAACATGGGGCCCGGAAATGAATAGTTTTCATTATCCAATGTATGATTGTTTGTTGACACTGTATGATGCGATAAAAAGTATCTTCAAAATATTCTTAAATTAAACACAAAAGTACAAAAATAGGGAAAGAATGATTTAATAAACGTTGTTAAAAAACAAAACAAAATATCCCCAAATAATTTGGTCCGGAAATGACCAACCATACATTGAATAACGAAAACTATGTTTTTTCGCAAAAACGTTCATTTCTGGAGCCATGTTTATTTGAACTTCATTGTTTTTCTTAATGAATCGAACCTATCTTTAAAATATGTATATAAAGAATTTTGAATCTAATTGGTAATATTATAAATATATAATATTAAATATTGTATATATCAAAGAAGACTCAGTTCAAATTAGGAAGTGTAAGTAAATAAGGTAAAGGTTTATTACAAAAAGCAATCCGGATAACAATAGTCATGACTCAAAATAGGTAGGATAATTAAAGAAAGTTCGACGTATGGTCGGACATAATGTTACGTGATTATGTGAAACCGTCTTTGTAAGTATACTGCTATTTTATTTAAAGAAATAGAGAAATAAGCATCAAAAAGTGGAATCTTACATTAAAGCAAAGTCTTTGAGTCAATTTTAATAAGTCTCAAGGAAAAGTCACTCGAGGTGCGTCTCCAAAGCCTTTCTCTTAATTCATCAGTCACTGAAAATTCCCTATTTACCGAAAGCAATTATGAAAGGAAATACAGCAGGGAAGTGACTGGAAAATTAATTAACTCAAAGATGGCTTAGATAAAAACGAGTTCTTAATTCTTCAATACTTGTTTAAAATGTCTTGAGGGAAATATGGCCGATATCAATACCAGTCTACCGTAAAGATCGATAATCTTGTTCAACTTCGTAAAATTCGCAAATCAAAGCGTAAACATCACAAAATGTTCTTCGGGTTTATTTAGAAACCTGTAAAAAATGCTTTTCGTGTCGTAAAAATTCGAATACTAAAAGAAGCAAATCAAGTGCACTTGGGTAATGTTTATCCAGATCGCTCTTCTGTTTTTGAGAAGTGAAGTGATAATGACATGAAACTTCACTTAGGTGTTTATTTTAAATAATAAGTCTTGAATTTAAATATTTCAGACTTCCACAACATATCGTCAATGTTCTGTTTCTTTCAAGTAATTATTTTTACAAGAAGATCTCTCTCTCTCTAAGTTATCAACCCTTAGGTTGGTTGGCAGCAGTTCGCCATGCCTCTCTGTCTTCTGCCATTCTCTTGAGAGCGGTGTAGGTGGGGCAGCCAGTGTCTTTCAGTATCTGGTTGATGAATTCCAGTCTGGGTCTGCTTCTTGTGCTCTTTCCCTCTACCATCCCTTCTATTATAGTCTTAATGAGACCATCATGTCTCAAAAGATGGCCTACCCATGTTACTCTTCTTTTTTGTAAGAACCGCCAAAGACACGAGATCTCTCTTCTATTCTGTTCATCACTTCTTCATTCGTCACTTTGTCAACCCAGGGGATCCTAAGGAGTCTTCTATAACACCACATCTCGAAAGTCAAGAGTCTTTTCCTCTCTGCCTCCCCAATTGTCCAAGTTTCGCTGCCATACAGTAATACACTAGGCGTTTCCTAAGTTGTACATCTAGACTTGGGGAGACAAGGAGATTCCTCTTCTTGTTGAAAGCAGCTTTTGCTTGACCAATGCGGCTAATAATGTCTTGCTTAGATCTTCCATCTGATGTAACTTTAGTTCCGAGATAGGTAAAGACCTGTGTTGTCTCCAGTCGTTGATTTCCCAAGGAACACTGGATCGTTCTTGTCTGCTCGTCAAAAGAATCTTACTTTGTCCGATATTTATTTTCGTATTATATTTGGAACAAAGAGTGTCTTCCATCTGCATCAGATAGTTTCCAGTTCTTCCATATAATCAGCAAGCACCGCTATGTCATCAGCAAAGCGCACATGGTTATTCTTTCTCCTTGGATCATGACTCCTCCGACATCTCCCAGGTTTTCTCTAACTTCATCCAGAGATTTTTGAATGTAGCCATTGAATAGGATGGGCGAGAGTGTACAGCCTTCCCTTACCCTTGTTCGATGTTTGCCGCTTCTTTATATTCTCCGCATTCACTGCAATCTCTTCTTTGTACAAGTTGAACACTACTCTCCTGTCTTTGCAACTGATACCATTTTCTCTCAACATCTTAAAGACCTGTCTCCATTCTACCTTATCGAATGCCTTCTCAAGGTCGACAAAAGCAATATATGTGTTTAGACTTTTTCGTAACCTTTTCTCAATTATTACTCTCAATCCAAGAATTGCTTCCCGTGTACCCATTCCTCTTCTGAAGCCAAATTGATCTGTGCTGAGCATCCTATCTATCTTTCCTTCAATCCTTCTGAGCACAATTGTCGTCAGGATTTTGGAGGCGTGTGCTACCAGGCTTAGGGTCCTATGGTGTTCACATTTAAATGCAGATGCTCTCTTTGATAGCGCAACAAATCTGATGGGAATTCCCCGGTTTCTTACATTTCCCGGAGCAAAAGAAAAAGCTCGTCTAATACTCGATTTCCTGCTCCTTTAATGAATTCTGCTGGCAAGTTATCAATTCCCGTGGCTTTCCTGTCTTTTACAAGATAAAACAAGATAAAAGCATAAAAACGCACACAATTAAAGGTTCACTGAGCTATTTTTGGATTTTAAAAATAAAATACCGGGAACCCAAGACAGAGATTCCAATCTCTCCTCAGTCTTGGGTTCGCCCAGTACTCATAGCTCAGTGGAGCCAAAAGAACATAAACAAAGTTGAACCAACTGACGAGAGATTTAGACCTCTAAATTTGAAATCTCGAAACAGTCCGTCTTGGGTTCCAGGTACGAAAAATCCAAAAATAGGTCAGTGAACCTTTAATTGTGTGCGTTTTTATGCTTTTTTCTTGTTATTCTGTAAATATATACCCTACCGCACAAATTATATACCCTTATATTAAATAAATATTTAATTTAAAGGGTATATTAAATTATATACCCTTCCGCACGTTAAATTTGACTCTTATGTGTAGGTTTCTTTTAAAAGTTAATTCTTTATATGCTAAGCCTTGAGCTAGCGGGGATTAACTTATTGCCCTTTTTAATTTATATTTTGAAGTTTTTTAAATTAAGGGTCATTCTGTTGTTTATTTGTACTTTGTGTATGTTTCTTTGGATTCGACTGAGCTATGAGTACTGGGCGAATCCCACTGATGAGAGATAGGAATCTCGAAACAGTCTGTCGGGTTCCCGCCACGAAAAATCCAAAAATAAATCAGTAAACCTTTAGTGCGTATTTTTATGATTTTTTCTTGTTATAAGGGTTTATGAAGACAGTTTCTCTTTTGAAAAAGAAAATAATTCTTTGAATCAGTCCAAATTTTACGAAGGGGCTCCTACACCAACTCCGTTTGTGTCATGCCGTGTGTGTTTACGGTTGCAGGAAAAAGATTGGAAATCTATAGTTAATTTTTTTCTTTTTCTCGGTATTACGTCTAGGTTTCATTCAATACTTTTAATAAATTGGGTGTACCGTTTCAAAGGTTTTATTCTTCTGTTTAATTGTGTTCCTTACACCCTTTTGTAATTGACTCACCAAGGATTGATTGGTTTATGGCTTAGCCAATGGTTTGTGGCATCGTTGGGTTCAGTGGTATAGAGACTGGTGAAATAGTTTGATAAGTCCTAGATAATGGGATGCTTTTCACAGATTTCCCACTGCGTCTGAGGATGAGCGCAGCAATGGGCAATTGGAACTGGTTACCTTTTAATTGTTATTGGTTTTAATGTGCGTTGTTGTTTTTGTTTTTTAAAAAAAGGACTTTTATTGCGAAAATGATGATTAATTCCGCCATTAATTAGTTTCCGCTATTTTTCTGGGAATGAATAATCAAAGGAGTGCTAAGAAAGGAAAATACTTTTAATAAATGTTGATGAGAGGCACAAGAAAAAAGAAAGGAATTCTGTCCAAGTTTCGTCAAAGACTACCTGGTATTTAGCCAGAATTAAGCTTTTCCTCAGTTTTCACTTAATGGCTGCCAAGGCTGTTTTCACTTAGTCTTCATTGTTAAGCTATCGGAGAGTGACTCAACAAACCAGTAAATCCGTGTGAATGTGTTTTCATTGGATTTCTCCTATTAGCTTAAATATCAGAAATGCAACCATCTCATTTCAGTTGTCAACTGTAGCGTGAGCGGTAAAATCTCGAACTCATATGCTGAATATTGTCGATTCGAATCTGTGTATCGACTGTTTTTGGTTTTTTTTCTCAATGTATGTCTGGATGTTTTTTGTTTGTCTTTTTTTGTTGTTGTTTTCCTACCGTTCTTTTTATTTTTTTTCCTAACTGATTTTTTTTATTTTTCCTTTCGTTATTATACTTCTTTTTTTATTGTTATTTTTAAATTTTGTTATTGTTATGGGTCGCCCTTAAATTTATGCTTTAGCAGAAAGTTATACTCACCTGTTTATCTCAATAAAACAGTTGTAACATTGTAAGGATAACACCTTCAATTCTACATCTCTTGGCCAACAACTGCTTGATGTTAGAACTGATAAAAGTCGTAACATCAAGAACAGTAATTCTTGCTTAATCAAGAATAACTTAACAAAAATTAAATGGACAAATGATAGGCAAATGATTCACGAAGCGGCCGTGCACCATGCAAATTGGTTTGGCTTGCAAAACGATCACTAGCGAAGTCCCCATTAGACAATAATTATCATCTATTAATTTAAATTTAATAGACCGTTTCGAATTTTTTTGTCCTTCAGAATTCTAAATAACTAATATTGATAGTTTAATAGATAAATTAATACATAATAATTACTTGTTAAGTTTAAGGGACTGAAGCGAATTATGCTTTCAAAATTTCAAATATCTGCTTTCAAATAACTACTGTTATTCAATTCTATTGTTTTTTACGCAACTTCCTAACCTTTATTTCTGAAGTACCTTACAGTTTTTTTCCTTAGGTCTAAATTTAGAGATATGGTTCAATAATCGATATCGACTTTTCTCCATCAAATCAATGAAATGCCTCCATTAAATGCCAAGAGAAGAAAACAATTCTGCTCGTGAAATGGCTCTTGTAAACGAAACAAACAAAAAAACCCACTCACACGCACAAAAGATGATTTCTTCAATTATAATAAAAGCTTTGATGTATTCTATTCTGTGTTAAACTGTTCCAAATATAACTTAGAAGAAATTCGCTATCTGTAAAGTCTACTACATACATACATACATCAATACCACCACCGTTTTATTGATTTTTCGGGGGTTGGCGGCAGAGATTTCTATTTTTATTAACTTTTTAAAAGCTGTCTTAGTCAGCAGAAAGCAGGTTATTTTTGGTTTGTTTTTTTTTTTGTCCTTTGTTTTCCCATCTTCTTCCATGTTTCTCGATGGAATACTTTTACACCAGAGATAAAATAACATTCTCTGATTTTCTGCAGAAAACTGACCAATTTAATTTCAATCATGAAACAAAGATACAATAATCTGTGATTATAATTAATTGACTCCCACATCAATAGTGCGAATTTTGTTAGCTTTAATAGATTTAATAAATTTAACCTTTCATCCTATCGAGTCATCTTACGAAAAATCTTGTCAGTTAATTATATATTTAGAGATCATTCGTATACTTAAAAATGTTCTTTATAAATTTTAATTCATTTGAGAAATTTCCCTCTCGGGAACCTGGTCATTTTTAATTAGCTTTTGTGTAACTTTTAAAACTTTTATTAAATTTCAATTATTCAAGTGTATAGGCGTTACCTATGATTTCTGTACTTAATTGTATACGTAAAAAACTGTATACATACATTTTATTTATAATTTATACTTTTTAATTTTATTGGCTGTAGAGATATTACTCGTTCTTTACTATTTACGTTGTGTATACTTTAGTGAAGTTATTCATCTTCTAATTGAGGCTAAATATTATTTTTTAAGATCTTCGCCTTAATAGTCATTTCTTACCGTTTTTCTGATCTAGATATTAGAAAATATCTGAGAACATGCTGAAGCAACTTCAATTGTTCCTCACCAAAACGTATTAGCAAACAAGTCCAACTTCACATCACGGAAATTAGAGTTTTCCGTGTATCTAGGAAACACAAAAGAGCCTCATATCCCAGACATTCAGTAATAATTGGTGCAAAGAACTAGGAGACCTTGTCTGTGTATGACTGTTGAACGCTTTCTTGTAAAGGAAAATTCTATGGAACAATGCCAAGAAATTTAATCCAAATAAGAAAAAAAAATTGGAAGAAATATTTGTAGAAATGAGGAGTTGAATTCGTAAACTGAATTAAATGAAATCATTACAGAAGTAGCTGCAAATATTGGAGATTCTGAAAACCAAAAATCCGAGAAAACACCTAACAGTACTGAAAAGAAAAGCTAAAAAAAAAACGGTGGTAGATATAATACAGCAGTGCTTCTCAAACTTTTCTTTGCCTCACCGGCAAGCTTATAGTTCCCAAGGCGGATAAAACGTTTTTCCTAGAATGCTACCAAACAACAAAGGTTTTTATTACGTATAATAAGCCCCGCCTTTGCATACTTTTCAAAACTGATTTAATTTCAGTATTAACTTTCACTGTTTGAACGAAACAATATGTATTTTGAATTTCTGTTTGCTCAGATTATTTTAATGCGTAGAATTTATTCTAGAATTTTCTAAGAGTGAAGCTAAATGTTTATTACGAATGCAAACTCAGAATTTTTCACGGCTGACTGTTCAAAAGCTCTGGAATATTACTTTACTTACAGTCGAAATATCCTAAAAAAGGTGATAATTTCAGAATGAATAATATCGATTTCTCTAAACTAATTTTATAGCTTTGTAATTAATAGTAGTTGTGATGGTAAATTTTTATTTTATGTCTTAAAATCCACATATGATTGTTTCACGACTTTTCCAATGAATTTTGATCTTTCTGGTATTATTTTTTTTTTCAAGTTGTGTCTGAGATTTCCAATTTACTTTTCTCTTAAAACGCTTTTCTTAAGAGCTTTATTCCTTCTTTTCTTCTATGAGTGGTTGTCAAATTTTATAGGAAAGTCGTTTATGTCTTGATATCTCCTTCTGAATGCAGTCAATGGCTTTTTTTATGTTCATTTCTGGGGAGTTGATATTTGATCAAAGAAGAGATGTTTTAAGTGTTTATTGATTTCTTATGTTAGATTGAATCAATAGCAATAAAAAAAACACCACCAGTTTTCTAAACGAGACTAATAAAGACTTAAAACTCTTAAAATACATAAGTGTACCTATTTCGCTGTTTTTCAGATCATTTATTGCTGATTTAGAGTGTTAATAAAATAGGTGTTGAAATGGACCGCTCTTATCTCAAAGTTAAATAAGTTTCTTACGTTCCATTACGAATCTGATAGCCAAGTGGTAAGTCCCTTGACTGCGGGCTGGAAGAGACGAGTTCAATCTACGATGCGGTCGAGGAGATTTACACGCTGAATTCTCCTTTAGACAGGCCCTCGAGTCCTCCCAGCCCTAGGAAGAATGAGAATACCTGGTTTCTTTTCAGGGAGTTAATGCTAACTCCGTACCTCAACTTAATCCGTTGATCCCGGCGTTTGCCGGGAGCATTACCTTCAGCGAAAGCAAAGGTCACAGAGGCCTCTAGTGGGATACTATATAACTTTTAGCAGTCCGTTTTGTTAGAACCAAATTGATGAAACAGGAACATTATTATTAATTAAATTATTAATGACAGTAAAAACCCGGATCTGTGACTTTGTCTGTCCCAATTACATACATCACGCCAACCTCACAGTGGAACACAGGCTCTTTAATGCGATGACCTAATAAAAAGAAAGCATACAACAGTGCCACTGTTAGCCATCTAAGAATGATCTAAAAACAACTGAAACGAACTACAAAGAACTTTTATTGCTGCTGTTCTTGTAACAAAGGATATGTTTGTTGACTTTTGCTGATTTTCTTTCCTATTTAGTAAACTCCTTTGTTTTCGTAGATATTTTCCTGCATAATTCTCTTGACACTCTACGGTGATCAATCTCTGATCATCTTTTGTGTAATTTCGTTTTACTGCCATTTCTCGTTCTGTTTTTGTCTTTACTTCATCCTTCTACATTTGTCCATTGATATCTTCTGGACTGATGTCTGTTATTCATATTTTATGAGCTTTTCAAACAGCGCATTATTCGTTTCTCTTGGACCGCTGGTGAGCCATCAAAAACTCTGGATTACAGATACATTGTTCGCAAAGGCTATTTTTTTTTCTCTCTCCAAGAATCCAATATTTTTTTTTGGAACACTGTCGTTTTATTTGATTAGTTTTTGATTTTCGACTGTAATGGATTTTACGTTGTTGGTCGAGCTGCTCCTACGAAAGTCTATGTCCGCCATGTTTCCAAGTTTTTATGATGGCAATTTCTCTGATTGATTTCATATTTCTTCTATTTTCATTCGTGGACTTACTTTCAACATGATTTGTTAGCATGATCCTGTATAGTTTTTTTTTTTTTTTTAACATTTTGCGAGCAATATGTGTAGCTTCTAAACCATTAAATCAAATAAACTAATAATTAAACGTAAACAGCAAAGAACTAATTACAGGAATTGCCCAAATTAGAACACTTTAATTTTATTACTAAATATAATTTTTTTGCGGATAAAACTTAACGTGTGTGAAGACAGTTACGGATGAATTTAAGAAACTATCACACTTGCTTAAATATTTTAAGATTTAAAAAACTAAAATCTTTAAAAAAAATCTTTTAAAAAATTATTGAGAAACCAAACCAGGTTTCAACCTGTTAGCAGGCCTTCATCATTTCACTAAGGAAAACCTGTTTCCAGGTTGAAACCTGATATGGTTTCTCAATTATGTTTTTTTAAAGATTTTTTAGTTTTTTAAATTTTAAAATTTCTTAAGCAAATGTGATATCTTCCTAATTTGTCCATAATTTTTTTACTTGTTTTAAATGATGTAGCTCAGGAAATCCCATGCACTTCTAGCCACTGCAAAGTGCTAGACTTACTGCAGAACGATTAAAAGCACATTAACCTTATTTTTAATTCTTGCCAAACGGAAGGTATGAAATATTATCTAGAGATGATAAAATGATGCTATTTTATAGGAAATTTACGAGAATTCTAATTGCTTGATTACAAAAAAGGGCAGGCAAATATTTATTTACATAAATTTACTAAACTGCCTTGAAATAATATATAAAAGATTTTTTTTGAATGACAAAAATTGATTGTATTAAAGGTTGTATTATAGATACTCCTGCTAAGATTGTAAATAAATCTTTTATTTCTTCAATAATGTAATTTAAAATGTTTAATAAAAAATTATATTTAATAAAATTATTTAAATTATAAATTCTTTAAATTAACAACTACATGATTTTTCACAATACAAACCAACAATTAGAATATGCACAATTAAAAAAAAAAAACACACAAAAAAGTAAATAAAGGGACACAACAATTTCGAAAATCCATTTTGTTCGATTTTCTTCATCGGGTGTAAGGAGACATTGAGGCAGTTACAGTTAATGCCATTGTCAGTAAAGCCAACAACATCCTAAGGATGTTCTTAAATAAAGCTAATACAAATAACCATAATAGATCACTCACTAAACCATGATGCAGTATGATTTAAAATGTAACCAGTATAAATATGCTTTTACGTGGGTGAAACAAAACGTAAGCTACAAACATATCTGAACACATCAAAGCCATTGAAAAGGGCAACATGCAGTATTGCACTGCCCAACACTGCATCAGTATTGGACATAATATAAATATGCATGATTCCATCTTCTAAGCCATTGTTAATGACGATTATTTTCATAAATTCTATAAAACCCTTGTGATCAGGGAAAGGGAATGCTACAATACTGAAATTTCCTTTCAAAATGCACTATAATATGGCATTTAAATAAGTAAATAAAAACAAAAAAAAAAACAAAAAACCAAGATGATAAGATAATAAGCCACTACATCTGGGTAACCCCTTTCTTACCATAATGAACTGCGCCAGTCTGCGGAGCGTTGCTCGTGACTTTTGCAAATTGCGTTAACTGTAAAGGGCTAAACGCACTTCTCCGTCTTCCGTTATGTTTCCGTAACGTAATTGCTTTAGTGACATAGTTACGTATTCAGGGTCACCAGAATTGAATCTCATAAGATGTAACGGAGATCTTCAAATCGACGAACATATATTATATAAATATAACTACTATGTTCGTCGATTTGAAGATCTCCGTTACGTCTTACGAGACTCAATTCTGGTGACCCTGAATACGTAACTACGTCACTAAAGCAATTCCGTAACGAAAACATAACGGAAGATGGAGAAGTGCGTTTAGCCCTTAACTCAGTGTCTCCGTACCGCCGATGAAGAAAATCGAACAAAATGGATTTTCAAAAATGTTGTGACTGTTTATTTACTTTTTTTTGCATTATTTTTTTATAAAAAACTGTGCACATCTTAACAATTAGAATAGTTATTTAAAATTCTTTGAAACTAATTATTACTCGATAATATCGAGTTAAAATCACGATACTTATTGTTTGAAAAACATACTGTTCGGTTTTGTTTACGACAGCCTTCAACGCTTTTGCCTTCAAAGTGCGTCAGGTCTCCTTCGATTTCTTCAAAATAGCGATGAGAAGAAATAAAGAGGGGATGTTTACTTTTTATCAGTGTTAGTTTACTAGTAGCTGCGTTCTATTTGCGCTTTTTGGGAAAGAATTATGGAAAGAGTAAATACTACTGCAAAAACAACAGGTACTAAAAAAAAAAAAAACCCAGGTCTTAGGAAAGTGCCCATCTCAGCGTATCACCTCTTTGCGGGGTAGAATTGTCGGATAGTGCTGGCTCTCGGTTTTGAAAACGAACAGTATATTCTATAAAATTGCTTATTTTTCATCATATACTGTTTAGTAAACAAGTTCAAAACAGGAAGACAAAGTAATGTCAGAATTTACTCATTTTACATTCACAGCATCTTGATCTTCAAACACTCAAGACATAACCATCTTAATTGCATGAAGACTTAATTACGTCTAGCCTCAATATTCTTAACCCTCAATAGGAAAATTTGACAGAATCAACTATAGTTTTTTCTTCCTGCAACGTGATATGAATTTTCTCTCCAATACATTTTCAAGACACTCGAATTCATGGAAATGACATCGCAGACAGCTTTGCAAGAAAACGTGTCTTAATGGATCAACCCAACTAACCTCTTTTTCCTGCAGTCTGCTAAAAGAGTTATTTGATATATATCAAAAATATATTTGATGTATATCCAAAACGCCCATGCTCTATAGGCAAAAGGTAAAGATTAGGCTGACCTTCTATGTTCTGTGGCCCTATGCCCTTATCCTTGCTTCATAAAAGCCTTTGTGGCTTGTTTTAGTTTGATGACAGACCATGATTATCTTCAATTTGGTGTCGTAAATAACTCATGATGTGTTCGTATTCCAACTTCACAATCATCTGAACATGTCCTGTTATAAAAAGCTTCAATTCCACAAAGTTTTAAAATTAATTTCTGTTGGGTAATTCGTGATCGAATGACCAAAGCTACCAATGAAAAAAAAATATTCAAATAAGTTTCTTAAAAGTTTTTTTATTTGTTTACTTGAGTAATGAGTGCTTAACAAACTTTCTGTAACGACGTTTACCAAACAATCTGATAGGAATGGTCATTCCCCTTAATTGTCTTAATGAAATTTCACTTGGGATCAGATCCAGTTAAATAAATCACACTGCTCGAAACGGAAGTGCAAATGAGATTTCATTAAGGGATTTCGTTCAGACAATAATCAAATCTTACGATGATCAAATTTTTGGCAAAGCGAAGAGTAATGGCTGCAATGAGACTAATGGGAAGGTTTCGATTGATTTATTCGCTCACAGAACATAGACCGAGAGATCTGCATACCAAAGAACTGTAAATGGGAGATAGGTTGCTAATGTGGGAATACCACTGCATTACTTACGGGAGTTAGCAATATGCATCTAACAACGAACGCTTTACTGCAAATGAAACATGATAATAATGATAAATGGTAACTGATACTGTTAATAGGCAAAAATTGTACAGATCTTTGTAAATTTGTAAATTTGTAAGCAGAATCGGAGAAATAACCAATCACAGTGCAGCGTTGAAACACGACAGTCGTGATGTCACGCCCATTTGTAAACATGGCGCTCTATTATTGTCCCCATTTCAGCACGACGGACCGCGATTACACAATTATTATCAGTTTATTGAGATTTTCTTCCACGCATAAATGAAGTTTACATTGACATGCGTCAAAATTTATCAGAGAGTTCGTAAAACCTCAGTTTTTACATAATTCCACAGCTTTGGCTGTTATCCCATTGAACTCTGGGATAGCCGCTTTCTCACTACTCAACAGTAGGGGAACACGTCATTGTTGCCCAGGAAGGAAGATTGGTATTGGCTGTTGGACATTCGTTATTGTTATTGTTGAAACTGGTAAATCAATTTTTTATTTTATTTTTTCTTAACAAAATTTGGTTTAGTCATTCAAATTATATGTGGGCTGTTACGGAAGTCATGGCTTTTAAAAAATGAGCTTATAACATCTTTTTCAATCTTGTGTTGTTCAAAAATTTCACGGTATTTCAAAAATGTCACGGTATTTTCCAGGTCTTCCTAGTAAATATTATCACCATGAATAACGAACTACAATCATTTTTAGCTGCTTTCCAAAGAAAAAAGTGGATTATCAAGTCAACCACTCTGTGTGTGGGGGTCGCCACCTATAACGTTTGAACGACTGGACTCGAAACTTGACATGTTTCCTTTAAGGCAGAGATTCAAGGCAGCGTGTCTTCAATCATAGATAGCCTCGTAATTTTTTCTTAAAATCTTCGTAAACATTAGTGTCACTAAAATTAACAAGATTTAAGCAAATAAGGCGGATTTAATTGTTTTGTTTTTTTCTTAAAAGTGGAAAATTTCTGCTTTTTACTTTCAACAGATATTATAATTTAAAAATCACTTATAAATTTGTCTTAAATCATACAATGATTTAAAACTAAATTAAAGATATTTCAAGAAATAATTCTCAAGTTCTTTCAAGTATTTCTTGCTACTTCCTTTCTAATGAAGTACTACGATGATTTCATAGAAGTTTCTGTTTTCTAATTTAACTGATAAAAATTTGTGTACTACAAAATTTTCAGCTGCCCAAGATAATTAGTTTTTGAATTATCTTAATCACAGAAGAACATGGCTTACAGTCACTTAACTCGATTAGTGCTGGTCCAACACGTACCAAAATTAAGATTCTTCCTTAAAAGAGCCTAAATCTTCCACTAAAGTTTGAGCTTTCTAGGATTCCGTAGTTTATAGGTTATCTTTTTTACGGATGGACGGACAAAATGTTCAGCCAAATTTATGATATCCTGTGGTAGCTATCTAGTGTCTTAAAAATAGATTAATAACTATTCGCTTGTAAAACTTTAAACGAAATATAACTATCATAGATCCGCTGATAACAGTTCTGTTATGAAGCTTATATTGGGACCAATGTTCCCTCTGAGGTTTGCAGCTGTGCGCGCAAACACGTTTTGCAACCAGCGCACAAAGGGAATTTAGATGCGCACAAAACATTAGTTATCTAAATTTAGCTAACTGTTTCTGTTAATTAACTAGTCAGGTACGTCTGTCAACCGAAGTATAACTTCACACACGCTTTTGAATTGTGAATTGAAACCAGTCTAAACAAATATTGATTCAAAGGAAGCCAAGGGAGATAAGCGCAAAAGAACTGCAAGTTAGTATAAGATTCCATAGCCATGAGAGAGAGGCTTTGCCAAAATTATCGTGAAACAATTTCAGTTTCTTCATCAACATGTCTTCAATATTTCGTCCTATTTTTCAAGGACTTTCTCAAGATCCATATGTTTAAAACATAAATAACGAAAAATACAAAATATGAAACATAAAAGGAAAGAGAAAAATCCTTTTTCTCATTCCTAACATTACAAATTATAACAAACTCTCATATGCGAGTTCTTACATTGTAAATTAAACAATAGAAATCAAATATAATCATAAACAATTGAAATCAAATATAATCATAAACAACTGAAAACAATACAATCATAAACAACTGAAAACAAATAAACAATTCAGTTGTTTATGATTGTATTTTTTTATTTTTCGTTATTTATGTTTTAAACATATGGATCTTGAGAAAGTCCTTGAAAAATAGGACGAAATATTGAAGACATGTTGATGAAGTTTGTATTTGTTTGGAATTTTAAATGATAATGAAGATAAAGATATGGTTCTTTAATTTCAGTTTCTATTTGCACGAGCATTTAGTGCGTACATACTTTTGTAAGAGAAAAAAAATGCATAACATAAGATTTCTGCGCACATCATCTATTAACAAATGGAGGGAACTTTGACTGGGACCGTCTGTGATTGAGGCTACATTTACGATGTTGAGAATTCTAACAAATCTTTCGCTTCACCAAGAATATTTATTGTCGTATTTTTCATTTGCAGGAAATCCGTCTGATAATAAAGCAATATTTTCCAGAATTTACATTTCTCTGAAAGTCAAAGCCGAAAGAAAAGATGTACTGGTACTTAGGAAAAACTAAACATGAAATAGTCTACAACTGTGGAGTTCTTCACAAGTTATTAGGACTTCTGATATGAAAGATATTGATGAATTAAAATTATTTCTACGATTTCATTGAAACTATTAAAAAATATATATTTATTCTGTTATATTTTTACTTACATACTTACTAGGAAAGTATTTCCATGGCTAGTGGCGATTGCGCAGGCAGCAATGGGGCACCAATTTTGTGGGCTTGGCGAGGAAATGGGGGTCAGTGTAATCGTGATGATATGTTAAATTGGACTTCAATAAGACTCGTAACAAATTTAAATAAATCAGTCTGGTTGTTCTAGCGTGATGCACAAGCAAACAGAGAAACAAAGGAAAAAAAATGTGTCTCGACGTTTTTTATTCGTTGCACCATTCCCTACACACCCTTGATATTGTTGTATGCGAAAAGTTCAGGAGCACTGAGTCTCGGATACGCGTTGACCAGCACGTCTAGCCCCGACGATCATACCACGTTCAAGCTCCGTTAGATCACTACACTTTCCCGTTATCGCTGTGGTTTGCTTTCTCAAGTGATGATGGGAGGTCTGTACTAGTGTATTTACAGCCACAACTGTCCATGTGACTAGAAAATGAGTGGAACATACCATTTGTGCGCAAAGCAGGGGTGTACCCTAATAAAGTGGCCGGACCGAATATTGGTTACATTATGAATCAATTTTTTTTTAAAAATAAATATTCTAACGGAGAATTACTATTATTAGTTCGAAGCAAAACATCTTTTTTTACCTGTTTCCTCTACAGTGTACCACTTCTTTGAATATGCTTCATTTGGATGGTTAAAGTACAAAAGTAAAAATAAATAAAAAGTAAAAAGAATACGGATGGTATATATTTATAATAGTTATAAAAAAAACCCCACTGAAATTCATGAAAAAAACATTGGTAAGACAAACCAACATACTTAACATATTTAACAATTTTAACAAATATCAGAAAGGGAAGTCAGATGTCTTTGTCTTTTGTTTTTTTTGTTTTTTTTAATTTTTTCTGTACCGTTAATTAATTATAAGATTACAATTTTTATAGTTTCGAAGTGTTTTTGAAATTTAATGACGTAATCTTGTTTAAGCCATTTTTTTAAAAAAATATACAATGAATGTAATTTAAAATGCTGTTTTAAATAATTATTTGTTTATTTTTGGATTTTGCATAATACGTAATTTCAAAGAGTCTTTACAATAAGTTTTACACGTCTTTTAATACACTACTAAACCGGTAAGCAGCTAAGTAGCGACATCACGTGATCTTGTTGGTTTCTAAATAATAAAAAAAGAGCATCCCTTGAAGAGGCTGTGTTGTCTCTTGTGTCGAATTCTGCAGAAGTGAATTCGTTAATGAGGTGTCAACAAAATCACGATCAATTGAAACTTACGCTACTACAGATAGAATAAGCTCTTAATGTAACGATTTAAATTGCCATCAAATTAGCTTAACGGACTCATATTCGGGCTCAAACGGCCTATCTTTTAATTACCAAGCAGCGTTTACCAAATTAAACAAAATATCGATTTGTTGGCATTCCACCCACCTTCAAGGAAATCCCCCAATCCTACAAAATAATTAGTTCAGCATTTCCATTATTTTCTGTAAAGCCCTTCTGAAATTGGTTTTAAAATGTTTTAAGATTCAACAAAATAATATAGTTTACTTTTAGTGAATTCAATGTTAAAAATAAGTAAAAAAAGTAAATTACTATTTAAAAAAAAACCAAGACTGAAATTTTGTGAATTAAAGTAAAACCACGAAGTGCAGGCGCGATACATGCGATCTCAATGTATGCAAATTTTAAATGATAAAATATTAAAAAAATAAAAGTAGGCTAATTAGCGATCCATATGGGTGTTATTGCATTCGTTCTGTCCGTCCGTATCTGTTGCCGCCTAACAACTCCCGAATGGAAGGTCGGATCGCCTTCAACCATCGTCTTCACAGGCCCAAACACCGTAAGAATAGGGTATTTATTTCTGCCTATCCGGAAAAACGCGGACAGAGTTGACTACTTGTTTCCGCAAAGAAACAGTCGACTGTGCCTCAAACTGTTATAGATACGATCGAATAAAATATAGATTGTATAGTAGACACTCTAAACGAAAGCATAACCAAATTTCAAGTCGATCGGGTCAGTAATTGTCCAGGAATCACGAGACCTAATACAAGATAGGTAGAAGACGAATTTTAAAAAAATAACGGCAAAATTTAAAACAAAAAACTGTACGCTGTGAGTTCATTCAAGACCTTCTTTCAAGGAGGTGCACATTATTTTTTTCTGTTACGGCAGTTGAGAAAATTTTGAATAATAATATGGAAGTTTAAAGTGTTTTTGATAAATTCGTAGACATAATTTTTCAAGCTGCTTCCTTTGATTGTCGCAAAATCTTATAAGCTCCATACAGTAGTCCTGTATTTGATTTAGATAATTAAGTTTGCTCCAAGTCAATGTTGTTCTGCTTCGAGGATTCTGCTACGTAAACATATTTTTGAAATCATATTCAAAATAGACACGATCGCTGTCTCTTGTCGTTACAGCAAATATTGGCGTCTCTTTATCTGAAAACCAGCCAAAATTTCGTTGGAATTTGACAATAAATGAATTACAGTTCGCGGGTCAGCTTTTGAATATCGGCATGTCGAGATACAAAAGCAGGTTATTCGAAAAGATATAAACTTGAAAAAACATTAGTAAAGTTGTTGTAGACTGCAACTTTACTAATGTTTTTTCAAGTTTTCCTAGAAATTTCTTGTTAGTTTATTAATTAGATGACAGCCGTATTAAGGATTCGTGTACTTAATGGTATATTGAATGGAGATTCATACACAGACGATTTTGGCCCTTAGTGACATAATAGAGAGGACTAATTCACAGTTTTTCATTGTTTAATAAAATTATTCCATATAAAATTTTAAAAAAATAATGTGTAACTGACTCATAGAATTAATATTATTTCGTAGACTCGTAGAATTACTATTCTTAATGAAATTTAGTAAAATATAAATGTTTTAATATAAATTTTGTTATTTCTAACTATTAGTAAATCCTTCCTAACATTTTTGTTTTCTGTTTGATTTTTATGTAAATATCATCGCTCCTCAAAATTAGCAAGTATTTGAAATATTATAATTTTATATTTGACTATATAGAATTTTAAGAACTTGTACAGCATCTGGGATTTCTATTTTCTTGTTTTTAATTTTCAAAATGTTCTGCAATTAATTAAATTGAAATTCAAAGTAGTCAAAGCACTCAAAAAAATTGACTGTTTTTAAATCTTTATTTAATTAATTGCAGAATATCTTGGAAATTAAAAACAAGAAAATAGAAATCCCAGATGCTTCACAAGTTCATATTTAAATTTTCAGAATTTTAGATGCATTGGAAAAAGAAATATATAAAAGAAATAAAAGGTTTGCGGTCGCCTGTAGCATTTGTTTGAGTCGGGACCTTAATAAATAATGTCTTTCTATCTAGCTTAAATCTCCATATTTTCCACAAGCTCTATTATTTATTGTTATAGATTCAATCTTCTTGTTTGAACTATTATTTATTTTGCGTTCCATGTGTGTTTAATAACACTCCGAATTATTATAAGTTTTCTTCCACAAAAAATACATTACTTTTTCCTTTGGAAAATATTACATCCTTTAATTTTCGATTCTTCTTTCTTATCACCAAGAAGATAGAATTGTTGAAATACTATCTCACATGTTCTTATTGTTAGCATCACTCTTAACATTATATTGTTATTTCATCTTAAATCTTTGATTTTAACTTTAACAAATTCCGTAATTTAAGGACAATTTATTAATAATGAACCTTAAATATTAAAATTTCATTCACAGTCTTTAAAGAAACAAAATTAAAAAAAAAAAAAAAAAATCTTAAAAATAAAAATTGAATTTTAAGGGAAACACTTTAAAAAATATTTTCTGAAACTAACTTCAGATTTTTTTTTCTAGGTTTTCTTAATTTGTTTTATCTTTCATGTTTTTCTTCCTTAAGCTCCATAAAAAAAAAGTTTCGAGATCCCGTGGAAGTCAAGGGAAGCGAACATACTGTTATGAATTTTTAATTTTGAGCTAAAAAGCGTAGGGAGCTTCTATCTTAAGTGGAAAAGATCTGGGGGGCGGTTGGGAGAGGAGGTGGGGAAACAAAACACGCACGTCATAATAATTAATAATTATTAATAAATAATAAAAACATTATATTCTGTATTATATCGTAATTAGATATATATCATCGCATAGTGGGTACTGCAACAAGAATGTTATGAATGGTGGGAGTAGATATCATAATAATTGCGTTCAGTTCCAAATTCTATTGAAATCCTTACAGCCTTTTTAGTTCAGATAGAGAAACATACACCGATGAACCTTTACATTAAGACCACCCAGCCTAGATAAATGAGCGCACCTGTAGAACGAAACTGTCACAATCTCAATGGACAGTCAGCAGTATATATACAATCGCAGAACCGGCTTTCTGTTTTTAGTGTGTTCGGTGTCAGAATGGGAAAAGCTGCCGATTTATCAGAGTTTGATAAACGACAAATTGTGATGGTACGATTCTTGTGCCCCTGTCGTGAATACGTATCAAAAGTGGTGCAAGGATAGGCATACGACGAACCGTCGTCCAGCTGTATGTCAACTGCAGCTAACTGATGCCTGACTGTCGGTGGTGACTGTCGCGCATTGCTCATAACGACCAAAGTCCGACAAATCACCCGCAGTTACAACAGTGATGAACAGGGCAATTTTCACAACTTCATTGAACCCTTCTGCATAGCCGTAAACCCCGTCGGTATTAGATAGGTAGTCAATAATGCAATGGCTTATCGGTGTATAAATGGACAAACACAGAACAAAAATCTTCAAGTGAAACAGTAAGATTGAGCGTGCTCACTCAAAAAGTAACGACAGAACAGCGATAAAAATAAGAACAAGGATATTTGTAACCTTCAGCCTTTTCACAGATGTTCATTTATGTAAAATGTTTCAAACATACACACTTATTATAAATTTATATTTATTATTACATTTTTTACTAGACTTACATTACTGTTCTAATACTGTATTTGCTAACAGTAACAAATATTCACACGAGCTCAATTATATAAAATGTTTTAAGCAATCTTATTATTAAATAATTTTAATAATGAATATTTTAAATAAATTTAGAATTAATAAATAAATAATAAACAATCAACAAACGAGTTTCTACAGATAAAGTGTTAATTAGTATAAAAGTATTAATATATAAAACTTAAATTTACTAAATAAACTATACCAATATTTATCAATTATTTTACATTCCATTCTTCAATTTAGATAGAATTCTCCCTTACTATAGACTTTTAATCTAATATATAATAAATATCGATCGACTGCTTCTAAGTGCTACAACGCCCAAAAGTTGAGTTTGAATTAGTAATGGCACGATGTTCCAGTTTTCCGGCCTTTCCGGTTTCAGTATCGAATATTATAATAGAATTTAGGATACGGTGTATTTGTTTAGCTTCAGTGATTCCATTTCGAAGTGAACATCACAACTGAAAGTGACTGTCACTGATATTAATAAATGTAAAGAAGGAAGTGTCCACAAAGATCAGATCATTCAACCGAAACTACCAACGAACAATTTTAAGTTATCTAATATTATGCATGGACAGATCAACAACAGAATTTCTGACATCTATTATAAGCTTCTACTAGACTACTTATTATATTTTGGAAAATTTGTCTATTTATTCTGGATACAATTCAACGAAAGTTGAGACGGTGAACAGTCAATGGTTTTCATTAGTCGTGTGATGTAAAAGTGAAGAAAATTCTGTATTTCTTCTGTAGAACACATCGCTAACTAATCTGCACCTGATAATACACGCTTATTCGTTTCACGAGAGATTGATATAAAATATAACAATAAATTATTTTTTTATTTTTTTTTATTTTTAGGTGAATTAATTTTTGCTTTTAATAAAATTCCAATAAGATAGTGAGGCTATCAAATCAATCAGGCTGTGTGTGGAAGTGTGTATATCTCTCCTAATAACTTCTGAACCGTTGAATATATCTTCTTGAAACTTGGTGTGCTTATTGGAGGTTAAGGGACGATCCAATTTCTCTATCTGAAATCTTTTCCAAATGGGTTCTTGCCGAGAAATTAACACGAGAAGGCAACACAAAATTACATAGAAAAGGAATTGAATCTAAACAACGGATTTCTATGCTATGTCTTTTAATCCCCAATTGTCTAAAGAATGAATATTCAATCTTTAATATATTCCGCGTGGTTGGTCACAACTAAAATTAATTCAATTTATACAATTCAAGTAAATAAACCGGATATAATTTTTTTTTTTTTTTCATTTGTTGGAAAACGAAAAAAAACTGTTTTTATTCACATAACCTTATTTGGAAATAAATGTAGTTTTTGTTGTTGTTGTTGTTGTCACGACTTCAAAAAAAAAACAAACAGAACGAAATATTTTTAAAAAAATATTATTTTAAGGCAAGCTGCCCTTCCGACGATCATACTTTAAGTTGTTTTTCACTTTTTTGTTACTAGTGTCTTGTATCAATAGTTCGGGTTAACGGAGTTCTTTAGTGCAACGGCATTGTAATGAAGTGGAAAATGGTTCAATTCGGAGAGCAGGCTGCTGGTTTGTGTCTCGCCGAGAATTATAACCACTGACTTAAATATCAGCACTGTCTGTCCAAAGGCCGAAACTACTCGTCTACCCTAGACGGCAATCCTTAGCTCCTTAACTGAAATCTCAGAATTTTATTTTACGTGCATTTAAATTGTACGAGTATAAGTATAGAGTAACCGCCAACAATTATTCTCTGCTAATAAAAAACCGCCGGAGAGGGCAGTGTATGGTGGGACAAAAGAAACAAGAGTTTTAAGAATATTTCTTGAAAACTAATTATAAAAAAAAAAACCATTTAAACCCCCTTATTATCATAGTAGTAGATAAAAAGAGAAAATATTAAGAAAAAAAATGTTTTTGAAAAATAAATAAATAATCATAAGTATTTATCGTTTTGTAATGACTTTAATTAGTCAATTGGAATTTATAAAATAGTATAAAATACAAGAATAAATTAAATTTCTATTACTTGGCAATGTCATTATAATCAGCCTCTGATGATGTAATGACAGATTGACATCGAATATCATTGTAGAAATAGGAATTTAGGTTTGAATCAGAAAAAAATATTAAAATTCACATTTCTATCCAGCTTATACTATATCCAAAGATCCTAAATGACCTGTAAACTAAGATCCTACAAACATATTTATAAGAAAGCGTTTCTTTATAAAAGTATATATGTTATATATCTAATATTTATAATATCAATAATTTCAATAGTAATAATAATATTAATACATTCTGTGTAATATTGTATTAAAATTAATCTTTATATTTCTTTAATTCTACAGATATATTTTATTATTATATCTATATATCACCTATCTATATAAAACCTGTATATTTTGATAGGCGTTATAAAGTTATCTTGTACTGTAATGCAATGTTGAGCGAAAACGCCAAGGAATGTAACCCACCCCTGCAGTTAGCAAAGTGGAGCCCCTCGTATTATGTAAAAGAACGAAGCTATTTCAATAATTGCCCAAGGGATTACGCAGATACGAAAGGTGATTCGCCCGTCTCCAAGACAAAGCCCCATAAAAGTGTGAAAAGGTTGTTCAGTCTTTGAAACGATTACTGAATGTGTTTAAAAGGCTTTAAAAAAAGTGTAAGGGCTCGTATCTCACCCTCCTAAAACGACTCCTGGGTCCAAAACAAAGCCAATACACGGTTCCTGATTACAAATTAGAAAGGAAATGTCTCTTTGGAAATAAACACAAAGCAAATGTTATTGTTCAACTATGATTCATAAAAACCTTTAGAGTGGGGAGGGAGAGATAATATAACCCACATTCTTTCAACAACATGGATTCATACCGAACCAAAAATGCAGTAATTTTGTAGATTTATGAACATTATAAATTACAAATTACAAATACTGAAAATCTGATTTTAACCCTACTGAATATTTACGGGATAAAGTCAAAATTTGGTTGTTGCTAGGAGAATGTCGGACAAGATGAAGAATATAGTTTGACTCCATATAGTTAGACCTTATCAAACCGAAAGAATTGGCGTATTTAGGTAGAGATTTGCTAACGCGAGTGCCAACAGTGTTCGGATACTTTTGAACGGTAGTGCATGTCTCATCGGAACAGGAAGGCAAAAAGAATTGCTATGATACAGAAAACTACAGAACTTTCCGAACAAGAATCGGTCTATCTAAGCCTTCGACCAGAGTTTCTGTGAAGCAACGGTGATTCTTCAAAGAATGCAAGTAATCATGGCGTCAGGAATGCGGATGGTAGCCGGAAGGAAATTCGATAAGAAATAAAGAGAGTAGAACTATGATAAAAACCTGTCTCACATGTGTCTCCGCGAAAGAGATTCGAGATGCAACAGAAAATCCTGAGGCGAAAGGACGTAAGAATGAAAGCAGGACTTACAGATAGGAGCCTTTACGCAGTCCTACATTGCGGAAAGGCCCACGAGATTGTAGAGGGCCCGCAATAGTCTAGCCTTTCACTCAAGATATCTACCAATACAGGTCTCTTGTTATTAGCTGCAGAGAGATTTTTTTTATTTTTTAGTAAGGTCTTAAAAAATGTTAGCGAGTTTACATAAAATCTAAATACAACCTATCTTCAGAACTTAACTTTATACATATGGGATGGGGAAAATAGGGACCATTTTCAACATTACAGCTTCATTTTTAGCTGTCTTTAGGAAGGAACTGTTAGGATTCCCGTGCGTAGGCGTGTATGTCTATATGACGCCCTCCACAGCCCAAACCGGGAGTTTGTACCTCGCTGGACTCCCTATGGCCTGGTGATTTGGGGGAAAAAAAGACAACTTCCAGTCCAGGCCATTTCCGGTTTAGGTGGTCATTGACAGGGTTAGAAAAACAGCGATAATTGGACAAAACTGGAGGGGATCTGTTCTTACTGAATCGACTACGCTGAGAACGATTACGATACGATAGTGACTCCCAATACGAATGATGCAAAACGGTAGTCTAGGCATACTAAATAATCATTGCTTCAAATTGTACTTGACGTCTGGAATACAACGACTTGAATAAATGATTTAGCACGCCAATCAACACCAATCATTTTAACAAAGCAAACTGTATGGGATAGCTTAGTTTTGTGTTAACTATAAAACCGTATACAAAGCAATTTGTTCTATGTTAATATTTTCATTAAACATTCTCTCTTTTAGTTTGGTACGTTTGCTTTTTGTCAACATATACTTCTTTGTCTTGCAGCAAGCTTTACTGCTACAAGTTCCTGTATCTGCAGAGATGCATCTTGAATCAATAGTAGATTGATTTACTGAAGAAATGTGTAAACTTGGGCTTGAGCTTTTAGTTGTGTGGTATATGAACGTTGCTACTATAACAGAAACAGTCTGATATAAAAAAAATGCATTTGAAACGAGAGTGGGAACACAGCAAATACAAGACCCTGCGATCAACAGTCTGACAGATGATACCGAGGCCAGTCTGCAGTTTTTGCGAAAGACCTTCACTAAAAGTTGGGAAAGATCTACGACTGAAGGAATATCTAGAGAAAAAAATCCCACCAACACAAAGGATCGACTCTTAGCAGACAATCGACTTAGACCTAATCGTCTCAAACTCCCTCAATAAATTCTTATTGGGGATAGATTTCATGAATCAGTCCTGAGTTATTGTTAAGTATTAATGTCAAATTTTAATTAGCGAATTTAACTCGTTATTGCTGTAGGAACAATGGCTGAACTGTTGTATGCAACAGTATTTCTGTATTTATGATCAGCACATCACAAAAGCCAAGTAATTCTTTGATAATGATTACAAAGAAGTAGAGAATGAGACGTCGCAAGCAATGACTTGAGCTAGTACTAAAGTATTTGTTGATGTAAGTAATTAAATGGCACATTACTTACACCACTAGTCTCAAACTTATTTATTTTAATACAATATGGGAAATCTTATCGTGGACCTTATAAGTCAAATTAGCGAACCACGTGCTAGCCGAAATAAGAGAGTATTTATAATAATTTATTTTTAAATAACTGCAAATTTAGTAAAAAAAAACTATCATCATTAAAGTCCTCCTAGCGAAAGAATGACTCTGACCTTGAACTACAACAATGATCTCTTAATCATTCCAGGACTGAAGTTTGTATAGAGAAACTATTCACAATCGCCAATCAGAAGCCAAGCACTTTCCCGCCATAAACACTGACATATACAATCGATTCAAATTCTACTATTGCGACATCTAGTGGCCACGGTCGTTCTTTGGTTTGCCAGAATATAGTTAATATTTTTATAAGTTGTTTAACGTGCGCAGATAATTTCAATGAGTTTAGCACGCCGACGCACTGATTTAAAAATAAAAATATGTACAATTAAAAACGTGGAACCACTAGTTTCGATCCATAGAAGGATCTTCTTCAAGTTACTCACAATTAAATCGCATCTGGGTTATAAAGCCTTGGAGCGAATTGCGTCGAAGATGTGTCACATGGTTCGAGGTGTTAGTTCTTCCATGATTCGTCAAAAAGGGGTGGGAGGGATTGAGGAAAAAAAAAGCTTTGGAAGGTGAAAAGCTTTCCACGTTTTTAATTGTACATATTTTTATTTTTAAATCAGTGCGTCGGCGTGCTAAACTCATAGTTAATCTATATTACTAAAATCTTTTATTTCTCTGTCTGTCTGTCTGTCTGTGTGTCTGTCCGGCGCAGTTTTCTGTGAGAATGAAAAATAGAAAGAATTTTTTCAATGAAACATTCGCGACAGGAATCGAACCTGCAACCTTTTGATCCGAAGTCAGACATCTTACCCATTAGGCCATGGGAACTACAACTTTCTTCATATTGCTTTTTTGACTTATCTGTCAAAACTGAACTGACTTTGACTGAAAAGTAACAATCTATTGGGAAGCGAACAGCAGGGCTGCGACATCTGGTGGCCAAAAAAAAAAGCTGTTGCAGTTGATCGGAGAGTCTACAGTCAATTGATTTGCTTTACAGGAGTCAAGTCATCTCGTTGTTTCTTGCGAATTTATCATTCGAATTCTTTTGTTTTTGGAATATTTTGTGAATTTGTGATTCCCAAGAAGAGTATATACCTCTAGGAAATAATCCAGAAGCCGTTTCCTAAAGAAAATTGCGGCGAAATCGAAGTTTTAAGCGGCAACGTGGTAACAAACAAAACTACAGAGAACAAGCAGATTAAAGGTTTATATTATTTTATATAGATAAAAAAAAATAGCTTATTTCAATAATCTATATATAAATTTATTAAATGATGACAGTAATTAATATTCTAGTGTGATTGAAAAAAACAACCATAATGATTCGTTTTGATGCCTTCGCTTTCTTTAGTAGTTAAAATAAGCTTGTTTGAAATGTAAACAAATGCATTGGTTTTTTTGAAAAAAATTTCTTTACTAATAATAAAGTATTTTCAAAAAAACTAAATCCTTTTTATTATTATTATTATTTTGACTTTTTTCCCCTCTAATGTTCCGGGGTCTTAGTGAAGTGATTTATATTATTTTGAGTACGTACATGTAACGTTGTTAACCACGTGTTCTGTGTTTCAGGGAGAAAAAATGTAAACGCTAAATGTTTTATTAGTCAAGCTAGAATTCTTTATTCAATAAAAATTGTTTCTTTAAGAATTACTTTTACTATTAATATAAAATGTGTAAGTAAATGTTCAATAAAGTAACCGAAACAATAAAAAAAAAAATTACAGTTTCAGTATTGTACTTTCAAAAAACATTTATAACTTTTAACTCAGGACCAAAGAAATTTTTTTTAAAAAAAATACTTTTTACAATAATAGTGAATAAATACTTTTAAAATGTTTAAAATACAGATTTAATCAATTACTCCATTCAACATGGCTTTTCAAATACATCACGAAATAATCTACGAGGTTTCGACATAACTTACGATGATTCACTTTAAATTTACTTGAAATCATTCTTAATATCAAAATCATGAATGAAATAAATTATTATTCTATTTTTTATAGCTTTAAGCTTCCGTATGAAGAAAATGGATACAACATAATAGGTTTTAAAAATATTTTAAGCTATATAGCTATTTTGTGAATCACATGTTTACGATTCGAGCGTTTGCCTTTTAAGAACTAAAGAACAAAAACGAGTTGGTTATTCTGTATTTATTAATACTACTTAGTTTTCCTCTGAATACAAGACTTAAGACATGGATTTAAATATACAAAAAACTGAAATAAAAACAAATTTAGACTATTGTCAACGTTGTCAAGACGGCAATGAAAAAAATTCAGTCCAACGCTAACGGTTTGTTTGCAATAAATAAAACTAATGTCGAAAGATTCACGAGATGTTTCAAAACGACTTTTTTTTTAACGAACTTGCCTGCCTCTTTTATTAGAAAGTCTTCCTTTCTGAAATGGTCGCTGCAAATCTGACTCCATTTCGAAGGCTTTTTGCCAGACCGAATTTTCACCCACCAAGCTTTGTCTTTCGGAAAAGAATGAAAGGTGATATTCTTTTTATCTCCGTAAAACCTATTGAAGCATTGGGGAACACAACAATTCTTTCCACCTCTCTTTTTCTTCGTCACTTGTTCCTTGGACATGCTGGCACGTGGCTCATCCATGAAATCAGCTGGGCGACTGATCAACTATAACGTGTTGCTCGTAGCGCCCTCTATAGTCCGTTTCGCTTCCCAATATTACTAAAATCTTTTATTTCTCTGTCTGTCTGTCTGTGTGTCTGTATGTCTGTCCGGCGCAGTTTTCTGTGAGAATGAAAAATAGAAAGAATTTTTTCAATGAAACATTCGCGACAGGAATCGAACCTGCAACCTTCTGATCCGAAGTCAGACATCTTACCCATTAGGCCATGGGAACTACAACTCTCTTCATATTGCTTTTTTGACTTATCTGTCAAAACTGAACTGACTTTGACTGAAAAGTAACAATTGTAATTAAAAAGAAAGTCAAAAAAGAAAGAAGCAGTACGTCATTAGGTAGAAAACTGAGAAATCAGTATTTTAACTTAAAAATCACTGAAAAGTATCTATTGGAATTGGATAAACGAGATGAACGAGAGTGTCGATAACATCAATCGAATGATAAGTCTAAGAATACAAGGAGAGACTACAGAGCATACAATACAAGTGCGAATAAAATTGACACTTCTGATAATTCACGACACGAACATCTCTTTATGCCCGAGTGTCTGAACGCATTGAATCTCAGCGGAATTCCTCAACATCGTTTGTCATTGAAGATTGGATCTCCAATAATTTTGGTGCGAAACATCAATCCCAAGTTTGCATACTGCAATGGAACTCAACCTAAATGCTGTTCATTCGATAATGATCTCATAGAAACCGAAATTATAACAGAACTCACAAAGGAGATTTTGTTTTCATCCATAGGATGTCTATGGAACCATGCGGTAATCTACTTCCATTCACTTTCACAAGAAAACAATTTCCGATCAGACCTTCTTATGCGATATTTATCAATAAAGCTCAAGGACAAACTCTAAATAAAGTTGCCATATAATTGGAAAACGTTGTCTTAACTCAAATACAACTTTAGGTCTTTGAGTCACAATTCAACAGAATTTGGTTATTTTCACTCTAAAGAATACTCACAATCAATTTGTTTGCGAAGAATTTCGTATACAAGCTATGATCTTCATTTATCATCTACATCAACTAACGTCCATCTGAAATCTCTTCTTCAAATATCTATATCGAACAATCTGATGGCCTAGCTAATAGATATAGATAATTTTCACTATTTGTAACTCAAAAACCACTGAAAAGTATCAATTGGAATTGGATAAAAAAGAACAGAAAAAAAAATAATCACTATTTCTATTAGGTAGAATACTGAAAAATTGCTATTTGTTACTCAAAAACAATCACTATTTCTAACTCAAAAACCACTGTAAAGTATCAATGGAAATAAAAAAAAAGAGACTCAAGAAAGAAAGAAGCACTATTTCTATTAAGTAGAATACTAAAAGCTCACTATTTGTAGCTCAAAAGCGACTGAAAATTGTATCTATATTACGAAAATCTTTTATTTCTCTGTCGGTCTGGTGCAATTATTGTAATTTACAAAAATAGAAATAATTTCTACAAGTTATCTACTGGAATCCAACATGCAACCTTCTGCTCCGAAGTTAGACGTCTTAGGCATTAGACCACAGGGATTACATTCTAATCTCTATAAAATATAAAAATATATCACAGATATATGATTCACACGCTGATTCTAAAAGCAGTCGTGAATTGAGAGAATATATACATCAAAAATTAAAATAAAAAAAAAAACTTTAAAAAAATTTTAGTTTTATTTTACTTGATGTAATTTGTGTGTGTGTTTTTTTTAATAAATAACAAATTGCTTTCCGTTACATACGCGAGGCTTCCGGAGCGAAGCGACGGGTAACCGACTAGTATTTATAAAAATATTGTTACTTCTAAGGAACTTTTTTCTTCTTTTCCCAAATATCTTACATTTTTCTATTACAATTTCATAATATTTTCTTGTATGAAGCATTGAAAAGAATAATAACACAGAACTAAACTGATGTGACGTAATATGAAATTTTAATTAATGCGACAAAAAAGATATAAACAACATAATTTCATGGCTTCGTCACGTGATATCGAGTATCTCTTATTTTTTTCTTGGCATAGTTATTCTCTTCGACAAAGAGGACAACTATGCCAAGAAAAATAACAGGTACTCGATATCACGTGACGAAGCCATGAAATTATATTTCTTTGTCAAAGAGGACTCTTTAATATTAACCTTCCGATAATAAGATAAAACTTCCGATGCAGCACAAGAAAATGTCAGTCACACTCTTAACTCTCAGTTATAAATAAATTAAACAAAAGTTATGTAGCAAAAGTTAAGTTCTTTCGAATAGCCCTTCCCTCCATTTGTTTTGTCGTTCTATTGTCGTGATCATTTTGATTGGACTTGTTTATGCAATGAAATTTGTAGATAAAGTATAAGTTAAATTACCGTGTGGAAAGTATTTAATAAATTGAAGACATTGAAAAATAAAAGTTGATTAAAAAGTACAAAATTCACTAAAGTTAATTAAAATACTTCCACTACAGGCATACATGGTCCTTTTGGGATCGAGCGAGGTAAGGCGTTTCGTGACCAATGGGACTAAGTTGAGAGTTCGGATAGTCAGTCCGACTCCAGCCCGCCTTTAACCACCGGAAAAACGAACCCGGCAGGCATTCTAAAGAAGGCTGAGTGGACCCTAGTACTCGTCTGGAAAAGAATTCAGTACGGAAAAAATCTCCCTGCCATCATTGGGAATTGAACCCAGCTTCTCCAGCCTGCAATCAAGCTCGTTACCACTTGGCTACTGAGCTCCCAAAAATTATTAAAAACATTAAAAATAATATCAGCAGTTAGTGAGTGCATGCGATCTGGTATTATTTTAAATATTCTTAAAATTGTGTTTTAACGTTTTATCTATGTGTATTTCTCCAGGATAAGCTTTAAGAAGAATGTGGCTCTGAAGCTTCGGTTTTGCAACGTATGAAACGAATGTGGAAAAGAGGAGGAAAGAGTTTGAAGAATGAAAATTTCTGGGAAAAAGATAAGTGTTAGTTTGAAAACTTTCCTTTTGTAACATCTGTTGAAAAGAAAAAAAATTCCACAAAAAGGTTCTACAGAAAAAAAAAATTGGAAGGGGGAAGTGGAGTGAAGTTCCATCAGGTAAAAGAAATAACAATGGAGTACAAGCATCCCATCCCTCCTACATACACACACACTTCTCAAATGCAGCTCCCCCCACTTTTCTTCATTTTGGTCGTGTCACAAAGCCAGGAGGACGAGCGCATGGCATTGCATGAGATTAGCACAAGATATCTCCCCCACAAGAAGAGAAGCTGCAGTGGCTGGGGCTGGTGAAGCGAACTCTCGCTAAGTGACGGTGAAATTGAGGTGAAGATGGTGTCTTCTTAACGGGGCGGAAAACGCCTTCAAGAAAGTGGGCAATAAAGATAAGGTAAGACAATAAGAGAAGGGACAATCCACTCGCCGACGCTACTTCATGTTCGTTAACCTTTTCGCTACGAGTTGCATCCCGAAGTTTCCGAATGGCAGCAATAGAAATTTGGCAAAAGTTACCGCTTCGTTAATGGACTTTTTATGACAATATTTGCCACGAGTATCGCCATAACTTTTATATACGAAAAAAAAGGAAGAAGTAAGCAAGCATATGAAAATAAGTTATAAAAATTTAAAAGTAAATTATTTCGTTTGCGAATTGTTAGGCATTAAAATTTAGAGGAAAATCTATTTGTGATAGTGCATTTCTGTTTTCGTCATATCTGTTGATCTGTTCGTACAAAACAAATCCTAACATTTGGATTTTAAATATAGAGTATACATACAGTATAAATAGTATAAAAAATTTTATTTTATTACTAATATTAAAATGTTCAAACGAAAAAACAAATCATAGAAAAAGTTTTAGTTATAAAATTGTTCGAGTGATTTGTTTTAATGAAAACATCTAAAAACTGTAGATAATATATAGAAAAACTCGATCGCAGAACCTGAAACCGGCAAATATTGCTTTTAGCGATTTGAAAGTATGATTGCTCACCTAAGTAAAACACTATTTTATATCTTTAAGAGATTTAAAATTTTCCTTGTATTTTGATAAATTTCTTGGTATTTTTTTAATCTTTTAATATTTCGTCTGATCGTTTCGATTCCTTTAGATGTTCAGCGACCGTTCATTTTATTTCAGTTTTATACTAGACACAGAAACTCCGTACAATTTGCACCATTTTACAGGTTTTGGTTGAGTCTCAGTAAGTGGCTAGTAGCCATCTTGAGCCAGAAGTGGCCATATTCGGTCGAGTGATCACATTTGTTCTGAGCATAATTGATTCACAAAAGATCCAAATTTTTTACAATTACCACTATTTTACATGCAGTCAGTGGCCAACTAGAACCGAATGCGGATCAGAAGTGATCTAGATTGGAAGTAGGATGTTTTACTGCAAACCTCCTGACCATGGGAAGTGCAATGAGCTATCACTCATAGGGTTGCGAGTTCATGTTAGAGCAGTAGAGGGCTTACGAAAAACACGTAAAATCTAATAGCTTCTCCCTACGGGGTCGATAACAAGAAATCAGCTAAAAGTTAGCAGACCTAATGAGATTCCTTTTATAGATATATCAACCTGATTTTTTAGCTTTTGTATCATATTAAAATACAGCTCTGAATGTAAATTGGATCCACCGTGAAGATAAGGCAGTATAGCTTTTATTAATGTGTACCAGACATTGTAAAAAAAAAAAGAAATGGCGATTGTTTCCTTTCTGCCCAGCATCAGTGGAGAAATCGAAGTATTACGAGCTTAATACTCATGCTGAGATATAAATAACCTAAGCCAATAGGATAAAAAACATCTTTCCAATCAAACATTTAACGATGTGAAAATGCTGATTGACAGGAATTAGAGGAACAAGTAATACATACACAGTTCTAGATAATTCCATTGATACCTTATGGAACATATATGTAGTTCAAAGAGACCGTAGCCAAAAGCCTAAGGATAAAATTTTGATAATGATAAAAGCCTAATAATAAAAAGTCTAATGATAGAAATAATATATTTAAATAATATATTTTTTTATTAGAAATTGTAATTTCATTTAAATTTTCAAGTCTCATTACAGCTTTTCGAATATCTTTAAAAGTAATATTTATTTTTAAATTAGACGATAAATAGTGGATTCAATATCATCAGCCTGTACTTCAACTCTTGAATGAGTGAGTTAATGTGTTTGCAATTATTATTAAAACTGATGCAGCATTCAAGATGGTTGTTGTAGCATGGAAAAACAAAACGCTTCGCTTGCAATGGCCTACAGCGATAGGAATGAACCATTGAGGAGAAATGAGAGATACTGTTTCTTTTCAAAACACCCTGTTGTTAATTAATTTATCAAAGTTTCTCTTTAGTTATTTAAAGAAGCATAATGTATTTGACGTCAGAATCCATTAACTGCTTGGTAATTCATTTTAATCTAAAACTGCATAAACCTATTGGGATTTTGCTATGAAGAATTACTAAATTGGTATTAACTGATCATGGGAATTAAAACTCAAATCTGAATAGATTATCGATGGGGATCTCTGGTCAGAAACGATGCAAAGGAGAAAAAAATCTATTAATGCTGAGTTGACTGCAACTTTACTTCAAGTTTTGAACTTTACGGTCTGAAATGATTTTTATTAAAATTAACTATTTTTATTAAAAAAAAGTGTTTGCTAGAATATTTCAGAATTCCTCTTCTACAATGTATACATCTACGTACTGACATAAAACTCAAGTGTGTTTATGAAGGAAGGTCCAGTGAAGAAAGAATTTGAATGAAACTTTGTAAATGTTATTTGTAATGGATTCAAATTTCACAGTTAAAAAAAACCCAGAATTTTATTGAACAATAGGTTGAATTGCTTGGAAGCACTGCTCAAAACGTATGCAATGTATGGACTAGCTTTATCCTGTTGGAAATTTGCCCTGACACATCTAACACGAAGGGCAAAGCAAAGTGTTGCAGGATCTCCTGCAGGATATCTGTGTATTTAGTCACTACAAGAGATCTGCTGGCGTAAGAAATGGCTCACCATATTAGGATACCAGCTGTAATGGATGTGTGCCTCTTGGCAATACTGCCAGAATTTGAGCGCCCATTCCTATTGATCATCTGCTGCAAGGAAGGAGCGGGACTTTTCACTAAATACAATACGAGACCATTCAATAGCAGCCCATGTTCCCCGGCACTCTAGATGGACCCTCCAGTGCTGGATTGTTAAAGGTAGGCCTCGTAAGGTTTGTCAATTGTTTGACAAAAATGCTTGTTTGAGGTCCATTTAGTTGCTTATATAAATCTACTATTAGATGGAGAATAGGTAAACATTTTCACTAATTGAAATGATTCCCTCAAAGAGATTTACTTCGTGTTTCAAATAGTGGAAGGATCAATAAAACAACGGAATATTAAATCCTTTTTGAGACCTTAACGAAACCGTTATAGGATGCTATACAGATGCTATACACAGTATTTTCTAGTGATAAGCATTATATAATTAACTAGTAACAAAACTAGTACAACTACTGTAGATGTACCATTAACTTGTTCTAAGCAAGCTGCCCCCAATTTTGTTACCCGAGTTCCGGCAGTCGCTTAAATGACGAATCCCCATTACTAGAGTAATAATGATGGCTCTTGAAGTATTACAGAGCTCTGTAATATATGTGGATCACTGAACTTCACCCATTTTTTAAGTTTCTGTATGTGTCTGATAATAATTATAATACGATCACAAAGTACCAATTTATAATACGTAGAACAGTACATGTCTAGTCAACAAAGATCAGCAATAAAAATAACTTTTCATCTTTCATTCTTTTGTATTTGCCAATAAAAATCAAATTTAACGTGCCTGATATTTATATCACAAGAAAAAAAAATAAGCACAAAAAACGTACACAATTGAAGATTCACTGAGTTATTTTTGGAATTTTCGTACCGGGAATCCAAGAAAGACTGTTTCTAGCGGAAGGATCTGAAGAATGTCTCTGTGCACTTTTCATTAAATTCTGAAATCGGAGAATTTCATCAAAGACAAACATTTCGCTGGAAAGTAAATATATTCATTAGAGGTACAGATGTTGCCCGAATTGGAATTTATAATGAATCAAAAGAATTTCATTCTCAAATCAAGATTGCAGCGACACAGGCTTATTTACGTGGATCGATGTGGTTTGCACATCTGCTTTTAACAGAGCTCCATTTACCAGCGAGGAAACCGATTTAAATCAAGGCTATGCATATCAAAATAGTGTTTAATACGGCGAAGTTTCCTTCAAAAGATCCACAGACTTCCGCAAGGTAAAGAAAGAACCTTCTGGAAACTGCTGGTATAGCGTCACATCTTCCAGAAATTAACTTATTGAAGTTCGCAATAAAAGAAAGTTAACTTGACCTCTCTATAATTCTGATAAGGTTCCATTATGTCGTAATAGCGAAGGAAAAGAGGGGGAGGGGGCAGGGCATCTTTTCTCTTCCCCCTGGCAACATTTAAGCCAGGAAGAATTGTAACAATGCAATTTTAGATTTGCAAAAGATTTTTTACGCTTTTCAGCTTTTGTAACTTGATATGAAACAACATCAAACACATTAAAAGCCGTTACTAGTTTCCACTCCTGTACGGGAGTTTTCATCAGACGAATGTTATGAAAAACATATGCTCAGTTACATACCCTAAAGACAGGCGGAGAACCAATAAGATAACAATGAAGGTTGAGTTGTGGCAGGTAGACTATCCTACTAGCATTGGGAGGTATGTAAGGAAGTTCATTTTTGGAAAAGATGAAACGAAAATGGGTGTGAAAATTATAAGATAATGCATTGATTATTAAGGGCTGCTCATTGTAACTCGTTTATGTGAGAATATTTAACGAATTCCTGAATTTTCTCAGGTAATCGTCGGGCTCTGTGGTACAAATAATGGGGTTAGAAACATTACTAGTATATTTTGTGGATTAGCATGTAAAGTTGTATAATAATTACTGGTATGTTTTTTTAATAGAGTATGAGCATTAGCAATTTTAGGTTTCTAACATAAATAGTGAATTTGAATTACAGATATTATTCTATTCTAACGACAACTTGCTTTGGCAACTTTAAACCAAAATCAATAACGTTTCTCCATGTAACAATCTAAACTCAAAATTTTAGCTTCAAGATATAACTTATAAAGTTTCTGAGTTATTTTGCAATTACATTGCACTTTTAAACTTATTTCTTTCCAATTCCTTAGTTTTTTTTTATCTCCGATCATAATAAGATTAGAAATATTCTACAAAACCTATAAGATATGCAAACAAACTATGATAATATTAATAAAAAACTGTTAATAATAGAAGAATATTAATAGAGTTTAATTCCAAACCTCAGGTCGCGACCCAAATTAGGACCACGGGGGAGATAGAGGGTGGACTGAGGATTATTTAGGAGTGTTATTATACCTAATTTTTATGATTAGTGGCAAAGTTACATCATGTTAAAGCAGCGATTCTCAATCTGTGGGGCGCGATAAAACTAAAGGGGGGGGGGGCGAGTATATCGAGAAAAAATCTTATTAAAAAACCAGGTTTGGAGGTTTTTTTTTCATTTCGGTTGAACAGATAGTTTTGGAGTTTTTTTGTTTTTTTTTTTTTGGTTGAAAAGATAGGTTTGGAGGTTTTTTTTTTTGGTTGTAGGGGGGGGGGGGGGCGGGGTGGGAATTGTGATTGAAAATTAGGGCGCAAGTACTAAAAGGTTGAGAAACACTGCGTTAAAGACAATGAAGTATTACAGTGAAGTCTCACTTATACGAAACTCACTTATACGAAACATTCAATTATGCGACAAATTTCTCATTTCCCGGCGAAACCTCCAGAAGTCCTATACGTAATTCACTTATACGAAATATTCACTTATACGAATAATTTTTGGTTCCTCCTCATATTCGTATAAGTGTATAATTAACTTCACTGTATTAGTTAATTTTGTTGAATTTCATGATTTTTTTTCTTTTTCGCGCTCATAAGAAATTGGGAATCGCTGCTTTAGACCAATGTGCGATTATCAGCACATGCCTGTCTCGCCTCTTCCTAACCTTTATAATAATAAGCATGGCTTTTTTTTTAATAAGCTAATCCTTGAGAGGGTTATTTTTAAATTAAGATGTTAGCTTATTAGGTGCAAAAATGGCAAAAAGAATATTGTAAGAGGAGAAAAATGGTTTTAGAAATGTAATTTGAGATTTCGGTTGCTCTTTCTAATTGCAATGTGTTTAAGAAACAAATAGAGTTAGATGATTATTTGTTCATGGAAATCTACTTCTATAAAGGAAAATACCATTTTATAGAATTTGCAGATTTTCTTTTCTAGTTTTTGGCTACGATCTCTAAAGGGAAAAAAAAAGCGACCAGAAAGAGATAAAGCACACATATCCAAGCCAAACCTCGAATCGATCTAGTCAATGTCAGTTGCAGTAGTCAACTTACTCGATAATAGCAGGCAACATTTTTCGCTTTGAAACGCACAGAAATGCACTCCCTTGTATTTCAAGAGTTGAATTTCTTAGTGAACGATTTCTTAGAAAACTCAAGAAGAAAAATAGCTTGATCAAAATAATTTCAAGGAGTTTCTTACACATTAATACCTATAATAGTGCGTCTACTTCAATCAAATTGAGTTTGATTGAGTTACCAATTTGATTTTGATGGAGTTCTATTTAAAATATATTAAATTAATGTACTAACAAATTAAGTTTGATCAAAACTGATAAATCACCAATTTTACTTCATTAACATGATGATTTAACATTATATAAAATCAGTGTTGTCGTCATATGCAACTTCAATTTATATGTGGTTTTAGTCGGAAACTTTTGAATTAAATTATTAGAGATTGAAAACAATAAATTGAAAACTCACAAAATGGTAATAGTCAAAAGCTGAAAACTGAAAAAACTTCTTGAGCAGATTATTTACAAAATCGATTGAAATAAAGTCGCCCAAATAGTTCTATTTAAATACAGTCATACTTTGAAAACGCTCTGAAATTTCGACGTTGAAGGATGGGAATATATACAGCACGCAACACACTTTGGGGCCTGATAAGACATTCCCGTACGTCAACATCGACATTACGTGGAGGTCTCCGCCAACTAATATGTGGCTTTCCAATGACCAAAGGTTCTCCAACTCTGATATAGATTGAAAACATGTATGCTGATAAATATCAAGACACTTAATATAACAACGTAGCATCAGAAAGTTTGTTAAGAAATTTAGCTTTTTTTTTTTTTCAATTTTTTTAGAAATATGTAGATTCGTATCTACATATCGTATTCAATTCGATAATTCACGAATTGAACTATCAATTGGCGCGCTACAATCGCTTCAAAATGCTACTGCTATTGGATTTCTTTCTAAAAACTGTTTAGAATTTATAAGTACAGAGGCAAAAATCATCCAAGATTTCGAGATATCTTGCTTCCGAACTTGAAACAAAAAGTTCTCAGAATTTCATGAGTAGTGCTAGTCAGTAAAGTGTTATTTTGTATAAACTCTTTTAATAGACCAGTCGCTCTACGATCTAACATTAGGAACACGAATGACTCTTTCACATCTGATATTCCTCACAGAGACTATTAAAAAAGAGGGTTGTATGAAACGAAGGAATGCTTGAAGACACGGGAAATCAGATTAATGATGTATGAATTTGGTAGACTACAATTCCAATAGATTAACAAATAATAATAAAAAATTGCCATTTCTCTAATTATCTGGTACAATGTATTTGCTAACTTATCACTAAATTATAGATTAATAATTATCTGGATGTATTTTAAAATTTTAATTAAAAAAAATATCAGTTTCCCCCCTCAAAAAAAAGAAGAAATTCACTATTCTGAATTAATAAAAATAAACACGGTACTTATACTACCTGCATTTTTTTTCTTTTCCTGTAATAATGTGTGATTTTCCAATTGTTCTATCCAGAAAGTTTCGCAAATGTACTAATTAAATAAACTATTAGCTTTCCATTAAGATGCTTACATTGATGTTTGCATAATTTAACTAAAGATTTATATTAATATTCTTCGAACAATGTTTAAGATTTGAAACCTAACATAAGTGGTTCGAAACAAATCCGCCAGGTGTCTTATTGATTAATTTATATCGTCTTTTTACATAAAATCTTGGTAAGCTTCATTTAATTCAGTTTCGATTGAATGTCTCAAATTTGCAAACAATCCCATTCTTCTTTGTTTATTTCAGATTCTGAATATTTAGTTTCGTTGATTCCTAAAGCGGAACTAGATAAAAAAAAAGACGATCAATATTAGTATTTTGGGCCAAAGTCTTCCAATTTGGCCAAGGTTCAAATTCTCCAGGGCCAAAAGCTTCAAGGAATATCAAAACAAAGTAAATGACATAAATATTTGTGCATTAATATTCGAGACAGCAGAAGGCATTTTGTGCCAATAGAACTGTTTGCTCGTCACTGATAAACATTAATAAATACAATAATTAATCCTTACAATCTCATTTGGGCAGTAATGGCCGTCACTAAATGGTCGTTGTCGACAATCACTCTCATCATGCATGAAATTACAGGCAAATTACTATTGATGGTTTTGACTAAATAACTCTTGATTATATATCATTACATGCTCCAATCATTCGTAAGAATGAAAAAGAGCAATTGGGCAGAAATGAAATATGTTCTTCATCAAATAGTAAGTTTGTAATGTATCCAAGCAGAAGGAAGAAGATTAAAAACTTACCGCTATGTCTGCCAGACAAATAGCACCTGCTTCTACAATGGAAATTCAGGGCAATAATACGATTTTTAACTTACAGTTAATCTCAGCTTAATCTTTTGTCTTCCAATAATATAATAAATGTTTGTTATCAGACTTTCATGGCAGGAATAGAGAAAACATCGCATTTCATCTTAAACGAGACAGACAGGTGGAATTTGTAAAACTAATTAAAATATCATATTTCTGCAAAGTTCAATTGTTTCTAATCCTATTCTAACAGAATACGATCAGTTTCAATAAATTCCATGTTTCTGTCCGGCTTAATATATTTTTGTAATATAAATTAGATTCTTTATTATTTTAAAATTAAATAAAATCTTTGCAGCAAGTGATGTTGGACGTTTTGCCATTCGAAATAAATTAGACGAGCGAAGCCAGTCTCTCCATTCACAACTAGATCCCATTTTGTGAGCCTTTTTATTCAAAATCTACAGCAGCTAGAATTATGAAATTTTGCATGCCCACATAGAAATACATGTAGAAGTGCACAATCATATTTTCAACCCCTAAAACTGTAAAGTTTATAAGAATTATTTGTTTTTTAAAAATTTGGAAGAAAACATAAGAATGGTCATAACAAAAGCGTCATTAGTTCTTAAACCGAAACAAGAATTTGTAATTTCTAATAATCCTACAGCGTCGTAGCATTAGTCACTTTTAAATACCTTCAATCTTAACATATGTATATATTTATTATGCAAATTTTCGGAAGTGATTTTAGCAGTGCGCAAATCGAAAGCCCGGCTTTTTCCTAGTATACTGTATATTTAAATTTACGAATTTTTTTAGGAAAAAAATGAAAAGAAAAATATAAATAAGGTTAAAGGTATTAATCAATTATATATGTAGGCAGTCTGAAATTTCTGCATACTATTGGCAGTTAGCTAACAATGGCTTTCACGTTTGCTTTCTTTTTAATAGGTTATCATAACTAAAAAAAAAGTAAAAATCAAAAGACAAACATTAATATTATTGTTAGCCATATAACAATGGTCTATAGAAATCTGAAACCAATTATAGGAAACATAATGAATGTACAGTATAAATTCAGATCAATATTCAATAATCAAAAATAAAGGCTATTTATGTAAAAAGAAAAAAGTTAAAATGCATAATGTTTCAGTGTTATTAGAGTATTCATAATTTTCTTATAATAGATTTTTTTGTAATTAAATATTTACTTTAACTTTTAATTGTGAGTAGCTTCAACTTTTATTCTTTCTTGTAACCTAAAGCTACCAACTATATAAACGCTTTATTATACAAAAATTAAAAACGCTTCTTTTTCGGAAATGATATTTTTATATAAGAAAACAGCTGCGTGGATATCGAAAAAAAAATTACATAATTGTGTTAATAATTAACGTAATTTTAGTTAATATATTTTTCGTTCTAATATTTAAACATAATATGTAGGTAAATGCTAAAAATGATACAAGATACATCCTTTTCTTATCATTGCTATATTTCGCAGTTTTATTCCTTTTAACTGCTTCATCAGGCCTTTTTACATACATAGAAAAAACTCTTCGTAAAGCATAATAAAGAATCTGATAACAATACAGGAATGTTAATAACATCATGATAAACTTTACAATTTGTTGCTTAACAACATTGTTTTTAGCAAATGTAATTTCCTAAGTTTTTGCAATTGACTTTGTATATAAAACTTTTACATTATTGAAATTTTTCCAAGTTTTTTACAATTGGTTTTAAATTTTTCAAGAACTGTTTGGCTAACTTCCATCCCTTTTTGTTTGTTAAAACATTTAAAGTTGTTTATAACACACGCTTCTAAGATAAATCTGGTTTCTTTTCATAAATATTTTTATAGATTATCTGTACAATTGGATCAGGGTGATGTTTTAACATTAACATATTTTTATTGAACATATGTAAATTGGTTTATTACATGCATCTGTTACTTCATTTCTTTTAATTTTAATATAGTAAATTATATATACTTGCTAAAATAAAATAACTGTAAAATTTACTGAAAGAAATAATGTTCATGATAAAGTGCAGGAAGGGGAAATGCATTCTGCACATTATAGTCTGTACAGTGGAACCCCGCCATTCGTCCGCCTCGCTATTCGTACAACTCGTTATTCGTCCAACTTTTTCAAGTAAAATTCAACTCGCCATTCGTACGCTTGCTCGCGATTCGGACAGCGTGACCTTGTTACTGGCCGCCCCACGCGGTCGCTTCAGTTCAGTCTCGTGCTAGCTTCCGTACGCTACTCATCATCCACGCAAGCTTCATGAAACTGTGATATTTTATTGTTATTTTTTGTTATTTTTATTGAAAATAGTGCAGCCATGGGTCCAGAAAAGATTCAATTAAGCCTAAAAGGAAAGCAGTGAGAACGACAATTGCATTGAAAAAAAAGAAATCGTTGCGAAGTTTGAAAGTGGCACTCGTATCTCTGACCTGGCAACTCAGTATGGCATGGCGAAATCAACCATATCGTCTTTACTGAAAAAGAAAGAAATAATAAGAGAGGCCTATATATTTATTGTTTTCATAGTTTTTATGTATTTTACGCTTAAAATATTATTACAAAGGTTTAAATAAGCAATCATCTCTGGGCTCTGGAACGGATTAATCCAATTTACATTATATCTTATGTGAAAAAAATGATTCGCCATTCGTACAAATCGCCATTCGAACTGCCTCCTGGAACGGATTGTGTACGAATAGCGAGGTTCCACTGTATTTGTGTAGCTAGTTTGAGTAAGTTCCACATGGGTTTCATCAGATCTGAGGAAATAGCTCAATTTGTACTTAATTCATCTAACTTTTGTAACACCTATTTTACATATCAATTACAATTACAATATATTTCGGAATAAATATATTAGAATAGAATGCTGGTAGGTCGCAGTAAAATTAAATTTTTGGCTAAAAAAAAAAATCCAACCTAAAATTTAATTTTCATGAGAACTAACGAATTATGTTAATCAACAATTACTGTTTATTTTAGAAAGATGAAATAGAAATTGAGGGTTAAGAATGAGTGTTTTTAGCATCTAAGAAAGAGTGTTTTAAAGCTTTTAATTACAATTGTAATAAAGAGATGGTTTAAAAATGCATTGTGTAGTGAACATTTTATTTGTATAGTGAAAGCTTACATGCCAATTATAATTTTGATATTTTTTTGTCGTTCATGTCGCTCTCCTATTCCTTAAGATAGATAATTATTCGGATAAGACATGTCGTTCTCCTATTCCTTAAAAACCCATGAAAAGTGGCAACGATATAGTTATAAATTACTTGGTATTCCTTGAAGCTTTCGTAACAGAAAAACTGTGGATATTTTCAAGTTGCTAAAGGATCATAAAGAATAAAGAAACTAGAGAATTTCACTGAACTGTTTCTGACATTTGCATTGTTTGTATTCCACAAGAACAGCTTTCCCACCCCTAAAAGCACGTTTTATGAACCAAACTCAAATCAGGATATTGAAATCTAAACGGGAGGCTGCTTTGGGTGTAAACGGATTGGGAAAATACATGCAAACGAGTACTTGGGCGGGAAAAAAAAAGAGATAGATTTCCAATTTGTCGGCAACGAGCAGCGACACGATCACTGTTCGCATTCGTGGATCCAGATACAAATCCTCTTTTTCTTGTCCTTCTTCATCCTGCTTTAGCTCTGGGGCTTTTATATTCCCTTTCCCTTTTGTTTCTTTCTCCGCGAGAGCTTTTGACTGGTTTTTAGCGTGCGTGGGTGGAGGTGTGACTATTATTTCGCTGTGTTTCTTCCCCTCAATGTTTTAGCTCTTAAGAACCTTGAAGGCGGAAGTTACACGTTGCTTGGCAAAGGGTCAGAGTCGTTAAAAACACTCCAGCTGAAATACGACGAATCCGTGGGCGCGCGACCCGACACAAGGCCAACGCGGCTTTCTCCCGACCATCGCTAACGAGTTGCTCCGACCCCTTCCCCTACCACCCATCTCCTTCGAACCCCACCCCCTTATGCAAGGCGAGCCAAATTTCATGTGCTCTAAATCTAAACGTCCTGAATACGTGGGTTATTTTTAATTCAGTTATGGAGGTTGGAGCAGCGAAAAATATACTAACACTAAAAAAAAAAAAAAAAAGAACACAGCTAACAAACACTTCTACATTAAAGTCACCTCTTAAAAGTTTTCCCAATCTTCCAAAAAATTAATCAATAACAATCACACATAGAAAATCCCAGCACTGTCAGTCTGGGATCTCAACGGTGGCGTCAGTTAAAGGGAGAGTCGAGAACTATATAAATTATGCCTCTATTTTTTTTGCTTTAATTTCTAAACCTTTACTCCTTGGTTTTCATTTAAATGTAATCTCAACTCGGTATTATAATATTACCAATTAATTACCCTTCAAATTGACATCAAAAAGAATTTTAGAGAATTTTCAAAAATCTATTGGCCTAATTTTTCTATTTTCTACAAATAACATTCAGTTGATTATTTAGAGAAGAATTTTCTAGAAGTCTATTTTTTCATTAATAATGCAACCGCCTGCACAATAATTGAATTACATGATACAGTATGGCTTAATTAGGCCTATGATGCAAAATTATTTAAAATAAGCAGTAAAAGACTTTGTCATTCTACGAATCCACTTTCATAGAGAATTTCAAAAAAGTGAAATTTCAATGTACTGTAGAGGACCACAGGTTAATCCGACTCCCACAGATAAGTGAGCCCTGGATGATCGATGTTTGACTGTTTATTCTTTATCTAATAACTAAATTTTATTGCAGTTTTCATCACGTTTCGTTTTACTTGGCTTTTTGCCAATTTTTTACAAATTATTGATCGGTATTTAATCCAAGATTAATTAATTACATGTCTTCCAGTCTCACACAGGATTGACCAAATTACATATTTTAATATAATTTAAGTTGCTTCTACGCATAACCTCTAAAATGTGAGAGATTTTTGCTTGAAGAATGTCAGAATCTTCGGAAATTCCTCATTAACACTGTAAACACTGCGTCTGAACTTTTAATATATTCATACATTTTATGCGCCGGCAGTGGAGACTGGTACATGAATTTCTTTATTTTAGTTTTACTGTGTATATCTTGTTTTTGGAAGCTTTTTGAAGCGAAAAAATGAATCTCAATGGATACATAATCAATGCTAACAATCCAATCTTCAATCCACGTCATGTGCGACTGCTTTGCAGTGCTTAAAATCAAGGCAACTGAAAAGTAAGTGTTAGTGAATGTAATTAAATTTTTAAGAAGTGTTAAGCTACACTACGCAGTTTTAGTCTTCTGATTAGTAATCAGAAGACTAATATTCCCGTTTTGTCTGTCAGTCTGTGGACAGGTATCATTAGCTACAATCGCAACAATTGCGTCTTTTGCATGCGCAACAATCACATTTATAATACAGCTCTACTACAATCACAATAATCGCAACAATTGCGCCTTTTGCATTCGCAGCAATCACATTTATAATAAGGAAATTAAAGTAATATCAATTATATTGTCTTACACGTATCAGAAGACGTTGCGAAGCATTGTGATTGGCTTACTAAAACGCTATCCCTACCTTGTTTTGTTTCCATTACCTTCAAGGCTTTAAAAAAAAACATAGAAAATAATATTTAAGCAAAGTAAGATTTCAGTTCATTTAGGATCATCTTGTTTTTATAAAAACAAATAAATAATAAAAATAATAAGATGATTTACTTATATACCATGTATGGAGAAGATCCGTTACTAGTTCAGAAGTAATTAAGAGTGAGGGGGACACAGATACAGACATCCACTGACACAACATTTTATTAGCCTTCTCTAAGTCAAGAAAAGGAACCATTTTAACAAAGAAATTCAGACATTTGAAAGAACACTGCAATCCATAAGAAGCCAATCCAATCACAAGTGGAATTCTAAGATAAATATTAAATCCCAGAACGAGTCATCGTCTAAGATTTCATAAAAAAATAACAAATTACAAATAAAAATAACCGTCTTCCTTTTTCCATTTAGAAGCCAAGAAGAAGTAAAAAAAAAATAGAAAAGAAAGTAGCAAGGGGACTGCGAAGACAGGACGAACACCAAAAGAATGTAATAAACGGACAATAAAACCCAGGGATTGGAATGGTTGAAATACTTAGAAGGAAGACAGAAGAAAACATAAAAACTCACCCCAGATTCCGTTTCTCTCTTTTTTATTTCTTACAATCAAAAGATAAATCATCTTTAAAAGAAAATAAAGGTTAAAAATAAACTGCATTTATTAAATAAAGAAAACATAACTGACCATATAATTTTAATATTTTTATGGTGTCGCAAAAGTTATGTCTATTTTTTTTTTTACTATTATAATTTTGTTGTTATTCAACCCATCTGTGATTTACATCAAAATGGTAGAAATTTTTTAGCGCTATTATTTCTTCTTTTTTCAGTTTTATTTTACTTAATTGACTGCGTAATTCGAATGTTTAAAATATGTTTCCATCTTATTAGTTTCTTCTTCTTTTTTTTTTTTTTTACAAGGGCCTTGTAACCTTTACATTACGTTAACGTATTACAAACGGACAGACATCTGAACCCATAAGCTTATTTCGAACTTAACATTGCATTCTGAAGTTATTATAGAAAGAAAAAGGAAACCTATGTTTTATATTAATGTTTGTATAAATGTATTGTTTTTAAGATACAATGTAAAGTATAAAAGAACATTTCCAAAAATCACCTGGCAAATAAGGAAATATTTTGTTAAATAAAGAATTTTTCTATTATATTCGTGTGGAATTCAATATTTACAATTGGGACCTAACACACTTAAAAAAA
>JAFIDM010006943.1:19894129-19972369 GCA_023159025.1 Thereuonema tuberculata
TTAATTTTTAATGTTTTGTCCTTTTAGTAGTTGAGATAATAAATAATTTTGTAAGCAAGTAAAATTCTATTAAAAAAAAAAAAAAAAAAAAAAAAAAACTTCCAATGTTGTAGATATATTACTGAATTTTCACCTAAATCAGTCTGAATTTATAAATTGTTATTTCAAGCTTCTATCATCCTGAAATTACCATTAATCTTCTCGAAATTTGGCATGCACATTTAAGAACATGACTTTTCTATTTGAAATCTTTTCCGTGTTGGTCATTCTAAGAAATTAGAGCTAGAAGGTGACAAAAAAAAACCTAAAAACTTTCCTCAGAAAAGCATTAGAACAGGAACAATGGGTTTCTATGGATGTTTCAAACAAAGCAGATTAATCCGCTTAGTAATCCTGGTTTTGACAGATGTTTTTTAATCATCTGTGCGAGCTTAAATATGATTAAGGTGGATTTAAGTGCAGGTGGGCACAAAAAGAATGGTGGGGCTTTAAGAGACTTGTATTTTCTGTATATGCATAACGTATGTAGTCATGACATCCCTCAATTGGAAATGCAACGAAAAAGCTGTCCAAATTTGATGTGCATCAATCAAAGTCCCTCAATATGCGCACCTTTCGTCATCCGGCACACATCCAAGTGCTAGTCTAATTCCTCCAGACTTGACGAAACATGTCCCCGACCCAACACCATGTGATTTCTTCCTATGGGATCCGCAAAACATAATGTGCACATACCCTCAATGCCCAGATCTATCAACGATATCAAGGAATGGATCACCCACTCTGTGGAGGCCATTACACCGGATATGCTTCACTGAGTCTGGCAGGTTGGAAATGTGCCGGGTGACGAAAGGTGCGGGACTTTGAGTGATGCACATCAAACTTGGACAGCTGTATTTCCAGTTGAGATATGTCATGACTGTATCCGTTAAATAATACAGAAAATACCCAAAATACTTTGAAACCCCACCATTCTTTTATACCCACCCTGTATTATTTTGTCTTTTTTTGAAGAAAATATTTAAAAAAAAAGCACACTAGTGTTAATTTTTATTGCTAAATACATATTTTTGAATTTTTATTGAATTAAAAAACAAAAAACAAATGGAGAATTTTTGATGTCTTGTTTTTACAACTTGTGAAAAATAAGGAAAGAAAAAGACAAATGTAAGATTTTGAAGGAACTTGTTTAAATTTCTGCCTGAATACTGGAATACACTTTATTGGTAAAAAGATCGTTATAGTTCAAATCCATAACTTATGTATTTTAAAACTTAAAACTTATTTTATCGACGAACTTGTTTACACACGTTAAAACTATTTCCGCTAACTACTTAAAATATTCAGTATCTATTTCAGCTAAGAGTTGAGTTGAACGTTCTTATATGCGAGTGCTGTTCAATTGTGTTTGTGAGCAGCAACTTTCCTCAAATAGAATTCTAAATAGAGCATGTGTTGGAAGGAAATGAAATACAAAACAAGCAACAGTTGACGAGTTTCTTTTTCTACTTGTTTGTCGATTTTTGCAACATAAGTACAAAAGCATCCGCCCAAGTGAAAAACGAATCGCTTCCTTTACAGGTGAAAGATGTTCCTTTCTTCTCTCCGGGATGCATCAAAGTAAACAAGCTTCTTCTCTCGAGAAATGAACGTCTGCGGGGGTGTTTACAGCAGAGCAGCCTTTGACGAAAATAAAGTAAAAAAGAAAAAAAATGCCCACAAAAACCTTAAGGTTATATGGAAAGATCTTTGTTTAAGGGTATATGGAAAGGCAAATAACACGACCTAAAGTAAAAATATTTTTCTTAATTGTGTAATTTACTTCGGTTGATGGAATTGGAGAGAAGAATCGTGAATCGATTGGATTTTTTTTTTCCCTCTTCGTATTTCAGATGGATTTATGTTAGCGTTGTGGGTGTAAGTAGCACTGTCTTAAAACGAGGTTAGGGCGTTAATCACTTCTTGGAAGAGAAGGTGAAAGGTTAAGTGGAAAATGCGAAAAATATCAACAGCTATTTCATAAACAATCTTGACCCACTGCCTGGGGTGATGAAAATTGATATAAATCAATACGATTACGAAGAAGACTTAGGAGACAGAAGAAAACAGAAATGAAAAACAAAAAGATGACGAAGAATTAACAATTAACAAATTCATTTTGTCTTAGATCGTAAATATGACTCCACTTAAAAAGATATTCTTTTCTAAATACACAATTGTAAAATGTCTTGAAAGTTTATAAATCTATCACAAACCATCAGATGATATTTTTATAGTAGCGTTAATACAGTGGTGGTCAAAATTATAAGGACAAGGGAAAAAATCGCCAAACTTGGTTGTAGTTGTCCGGAAGATTATGCAAATTTTATGGCTTTAAACCAACGATAAATGCAGCATTTTTCATTAGTTTTTATGGAAATATATGGGAAATTCATATTCATAAAATGTATTTTGGATTTAGACAGCACTGTGATATGGACAAAATTATAAGGACAATGCTATTTGTGTGTTCTAAAAAGCAAAATTTGCGTGTTTTTTGTTCTGCACACGGCACTCCCAGACGATATAAATGCATAGTAAAAGATTGCGAACGTCGTTTTCTACTTTTTCAGTCATGCCACTAGGTACGAAACTTTCGGAGTTTTAGAAAGGGAAAGTGGTTGCTTTTAAAAGTTCAGGACTTACTGTACATCAAATTTCGACAAAACTGAATAGATCGAGAACGGTTATTTATAATTTTCTTAAAAATCCCGAAAAATATGGACGGCAAAGACGTACAGGTAGGCCATCTTCTGTTTCTGTGCGTGTGAAAAGAATGATAATAAGGCGAGCTTGCTCCAAAAAACAAACATCAACGGAAATTAAACTGGAATTAAACTTACGATGCAGTGTTCGAACTGTTCGACATGTTTTACAAAAAGAAAAAAAAGGTTCGTTACGGAAAACTTATGTCACGACCGCCTCTTACAAAAGTTCATAAGAGACTGAGGGTGGAGTTTGCCAAAAAATGCATTACTATGGAAAAAGAAGTGCGATGATGTCATCTTTTCCGATGAGAAAAAGTTTAATTTGGATGGACCAGATGGTTTTCGCTACTTCTGGTATGATCTCCGTAAAGAAAAAGAAATTTTCGCAAAGCATAGATTTAGAGGTGGCTCAGTAATGGTCTGGGGAGGTTTCGCAACTGGCGGAACTACTCCAACAGTTATTGTGCATGCCAAAATGAATTCTGAGAGTTATGTTTATTTATTGGGCAATAATCTTTTATCAGAAGCACCGTTAATTACGAGTGGAGACTTTTTGTTCCAGCAGGACAATGCCTCAGTACACGTTTCTGAAACTTCGAAAGCATGGTTTGATGCTAATTTTTTGAAACTACTTGATTTGCCGGCCAGAAGCCCTGATCTAAATCTAATGGAAAACCTGTGGGGTATTCTGGCACACGAAGTATCCAAAAATGGTATTCAATATCAAAATAAGCAAGAACTTATGTCCTCCATCGAAAAAGCTTGGAAAAAAAATTTCCAAAAACGTTCTAAAGGAACTGTCAAACTCTACGACGTTAAGACTGATAAAAGTGATTGAGAAGAAGGGGGAGATTATTAATTATTAGTGTGTTTCAGGCCGAAACATTCATTGTCCTTATAATTTTGGCCAGTTTTTACAATAACATTTTTTATTAAATACGGCAAATCATTCATATTTTTCATTTTCCAATGTTTTACATTCTACAATGATTTCTAGCATAAAAAAGCATTTTATGTATACATTTCACTTTATTTACTTCAGAAATAATTTTTTTCTGAGCAAATTTTCAGTTGTCCTTATAATTCTGACCACCACTGTAGTTTATATCATTTTTGAAGAATTTTTTTCTTCTAAATATATTTCTTTAATATAAAAAGACAAGAACAACTTGTAAAAGAAACTCAAATATTATGTTTAGAAGTTGTTTACATTTGGTGTATGTAGTTAATGTAAGGCTAGAATGCCGATACAAGAAGTTTAAAACTTTATCCTACACGTTTCCCTAGCGATTTTAAACCAGGCGGACTTCACCATCGTATTCAGAGGCCCAAACAACGTAGGAATAGGGTATTTACTAAGGCCATGTTCGAGATTTTTGGCATTGTTTTCACTGGATTTCCGCTATTAGCTGAAACGTTGGAATTCAATCATCTTCTTTCAGTTGTCAGATATGGCTTGATTGTTAAGATTTCGGACTCATATACTGAAGGTTAACGGTTCAAATCCGTACATCTACTTTTTTTCCTCTCTTTTAATCTTTTTTTCTAAATATTCGCGTGGGTTTTTTGTTTTTCTTATTTTCCTAACTTTTCTTTATTTTTCCTTACTTTATTGTACTTTCTTTTTTTATCATTATTTTAATTTTTTTATTATTATGGGTCGCCCTTAAATTTAGGCTTTTGCACAAAATTATATTCACTTGTTAACTCTAGCCTCTCTTACATCTTTAATGAGAATTCACTTACAAAATTCAAAATATACAAATGCAACATATTATATGAAATATTACCATTAAAGATGTTCGTTCTAAGATTGAAGGAGTATTTGTTTTTTAAACTGAAGTTCAAGTGTTTTTATTTCCATATGAGACTTTCCGAAAAAGAATTTCAGTATTAAACAATTACACTTTTCTTAGGAATACAGTATTTTACATAAAAGTTATTTTAATTAATGTACACTGCGAGATTATTTCCGAAAGACCAATCGGTCTGAAGCCTCATATTTTCAGGGCGGGATTCTGTCAAGATTTTGGTTAATATTGTAGTTTTATCTGGCAAAATTTTAAAATGGCGACAAGAGAAGATAATCTCTGTTTGTGCATCTCAGTTAATAATTATAAATTAATTACTAACTTATACTAATATTACAAATACATTTGGCCTACAAGATCTCCTCTTTGACATCAGACGCGCTGGTGTTAAAGACTGCCAATACAGATGAAGTCAATCTGTAGCAGCAAGTAGCCCAATTCTGTTTTATAGCGAATACAGCAACCTTCTGTACCGATTGCTCTCTAATGGCGATTGCCTAGTTAAATGACAAGTGTAAAGCCGCCATGTGGATAGTTGGAGAAAAAGGAAAATATATATATGTGTTTTTGTTAAACACGTTACAAATTTGGCAACATAGCATCTAGAACACTACTCAGCTTCACAGAATTAGTAATAATAATAGTAATGTTTTGAATAAATGTCAGCTTTGAATTAAAACATGCCTTTAGATCTTTATAAGACAAAAACACATAACAGAAAAAATCGTTTCTTTTAGTAATTCAAAACAAGCACAAAAGAACATTTTATTGTTGTTGCCTTAAAACTACTAATTTACTTTCATTTATTTGTCATTTATTATCAATGTACAGGGCATCCCAATACAAAGTGGCTCAAATGAAGAGTTGTTTATGATGTTGCAGCGTTGGAGAGTTCGATCATAACCTGTTATCAGGGAATGTTGACTTAGTGAAGGCAACGCTCCCATCTTGTTGCCAGTGCTCGAAGCTTTTCTGTACGTTATCCTTTATTACATTCCCGCTGTGACGACCTCTACCGCCTCCCAAGAGATTTTCCAGAAGCTCCATGGCCTGTGTGCGCTTATAAAACCCACTAACACGACGGGAGGCGTTTGAATTATTTGGAACTCTTGTGTCTGCCGTTTCGCAAGTTGTTTGTGCTAGAATTTGGCATTCTGTCTGTTTATCCATCGGTTGTTCCTGGACATCCTCTTCGTTATTTACCATCTTTCTAAATTAATAATTCTTTTCACTAAAATCTATTTCGCTACAGTGCTGTCAAACTCCAATCCAAATAAATTCGTCAGCTCTGTATAATTTAATTCTTAAATCCAATTGTACAATTTTCCAACCACTAAATTGAGATAAAGTTTGTACATTTAGTTGACGAGATAAATATACAAATTTCAAAAAGGCAATGACAAAAAGCCTTTAATGCTAAGAACAAACTAGAAGAATCGATAAAGAAAATAAATTATTTCACTGCGATTCACTACGTCCTGAGCTTTAGAAACTATTAAATCTTCGATGTGATCAACAATTGTTTATAGAAAGTTTCAACAACAACAAAAAAAAGTTGTCCTACGATGTATATTATCATAAGTAGAATTTCTCAAAAATATTTCATAAATATTAATAAATAATAACAAATCCTATAAAAAATGAAATTACAGAGTTAATAAAACTTATGATTCTCAACCTTTATACGTCTTTTCTCCAAAGCACTCAAAAAATTTTGGAGAGCATTTAAAATATAAATGAAACTTCATAATTCAGTTTTCTTTGCATTTGCTATTTCTTACAAAGAAGATAAGAAATTTTACAAAAATTAAAAATTAAATAAAATTATCAACAATAAAGAAAATTCTATGTTTTTTATTTTTATTTTTTGAATTTGTATCTAACTGATGTTTTTTTTTTTCGTGTACACTTAACTCGGTGATTCCCTCGTGGACATATCATAGGCTGAGAACCTCTGGAATATAATAATTAAGGAAATAATAATAAGGCTGTGTTTATCTTTTTATTAATTTTTTTTCATGAAAAGTTGTAAAACAAATTTTTAAGTTTCTTATAAGTTCAGCCTTTATATCTCTAATGGAAATTTCGAAAATTCCATAATATTCAACTAGAATATTTAATACAGTGTATTATAAAACAAAGATTGATTTCCAATTTGACTAATCGTCTTCAAATACTCATTCCATGAAAGGATAATTTATTTGGATAACAAAACGAAAGACATGGAGAATTTTGAATATTACACAGGCATTTAACGTACGCAATGGGTTCAGAGCGAGTACGTAAACCGAGAATATACTTAAAGTGAAGCACTACCCTTTCTTTCACTTATCGGTGCATATACTGCACTGCAACCATAATGTACGGATCAGTAAATAACATGTAGCTAAAATAAATACAACAAAAATTTAATCACAACAAAACCATGGCGTAAACGAGAAGCTAGATCTTTACTAGATAAGTTTTCCCTTAGGCCCTAGCTCTTAATCAAAGAGCTATTCATACTAATGTGAATAAAGTACTGACACTCTTACGACTTTTAGTATCTACTATTAATAAATTATTTATTAAATTAGTATATCTAAGCATACGGAAACAGTAGTATATAAAACTGACAACTGCGTAAACAATACGTATTGTACGCAAATTTGTAGTTCAAAACTGATCGTAGGGTGGCGTCAAGCCGTTAAGTGTCCGTTCTTGCGGAGCGAGAGTACGTAAAGAGGGGAATGGTGCTACTGCAAATATGTCCGTGCTGTGAAGTGGCGTAAAGTGAAGATCCGTAAAGCGGGGTATGTCTACATTGTTTCATTAAAAGAAAGGAAATTAGATTACTTACTTAAAGTTAAAGCTTTCTGGATAATTCTACCCTCAATGCAATGTATTTCTCAATGCTTACCTGAAAATAATGCAAAAAATTAAAATGAATATATGTAGCGTAAACAAGCAAAACAAATATTAAAAATCCTAAATGTAATTTTGAAAAAAACAAAAACAATTTTCTTTTTATAAAAGATATATCACTTTTTTTCTTTTGATAATGAAAAGTAAACTACTACTATAACTAATAATAATAATAATAAATAAAACTACAAATATCCAAAAATTCTTTAAAAACATTTACGTGTGTTATAACATATGATTCAAAATATATACAATTGTACACACAATAGTTTAAAAGGGTGCATGAAGATGAACCTCTGGAAAGTTTGAAAGGCTCCACTATTTGTAAATATGTATTTTTATCTTTTAAACTACTAGTCGGCTACCCGTCGCTTCGCTCCGGAAGCCTCCCTTATGTAACGGAAAACAATTTTTTATTTATTAAAAAAAAAGCACACACACACAAACACACACAAATTACATCAAGGAAACTAAAACTAAAATTTTTTAAAAGCTTTTTTTTAATTTAATTTTTGAGGTCTATATTCTCTCAATCTACGACTGCTTTTAGAACCACCTTGTAAATCATATATCTATGATATATTTTTATTTTTTACAGAGATTAGAATGTAGGCCTAGTGGTCTAATGGCTAAGACGTCTAACTTCTGAGCAGTATTCTACCTAATAGAAATAGTGCATCTTTCTTTCTTGACTATCTTTTTTTTTTTATTGCTATTGATACTTTTCAGTGGTTTTCGAGTTAGAAATAGTGATGGTTTTTGAGTTACAAATAGTGATTTTTCAGTATTCTACCTAATGAAATACTGCTTCTTATTTCTTGACTCTTTTTTTTTTTTTTTATTCCAAATGATACTTTTCAGTGGTTTCTGAGTTACAATAGTGTTCAGTATTCTATCTAATAGAAATACTGCTTCTTTCTTTTTTGAGTCTCTTTTTTTATTCTAAGTGGCACTTTTCAGTGGCTTTTGTGTTCCAAATATTGATGGTTTCTGAGTTATAGATAGTAATTTTTCAGTATTCTATCTAATAGAAGTGTCGCTTCATTCTTTTTTGACTCTCATTTTAATTATAATTGTCACTTTTCAGTGACGTTTGAGTTACATTTATTGATGGTTTTTGAGTTGCAAATAATGATTTTTTCGGTATTCCACCTCAAAAAAAGAGTGCTTCTCTCTTTCTTGACTCTGTTTTCTTTACTCCAACATCTGGCGTGTACCCCCACATATTTTTCAATATCACATAGGATTTGGTTAAGTAAGAATATTTAAAATATTGCAATGTTTCGGCAATTATCGTTCTAATTGTCAGTTTCGAATTACAAATAAACTGACTGATGTGAAATAAATAAACAATCTTGAGATTCAAAAAAAAGATTGAATACATTCCTTATTGATGGGGGAAAGGAAAGGAGATATAAGTCAAAAAACCATATGAAGAGAGTTGTAGTCCCTTTGGCCTAATGGATAAGGCATCTGACTTCGGATCAGAAGGTTGCAGGTTCGATTCCTGTCGCGGATGTTTCATTGTAAAAATTATTTCTATTTTCCATTCGCTCAGAAAATTGCGCCGGACAGACAGACAGAAAGACAGACAGACAGAGAAATAAAAGATTTTAGTAATATAGATTGTGTGTAGAATTGTATATATTTTGAATTATATATTTTGAACTATCCAATAACTAAAAACATTTTTTAAATGAAAAAATATGATGGCAATTTCGAAACTATACAGAAAGAAACCGAACAAGAACAATTACTTATAAATATATCGATTTGTCCAATGCACCATCGGTCACCTGCTCTCAACTGCAGGTAGGTGATGAATTCTAATAATTTTCTTTTCGTTAGTTTGAATTTCCGTCAATTTAGAACAGACCGAATTGGTCTTGAAAATGATGTACTTCCCGTAAGGTCTGTTTCTCAAGTAATGTTGGTTATTGGTTTACCAAAAAATGCAGATAAGAAATCTAAACTTTCAATTAGTAAAATAATACGTGAAAAAGATATAAACCGTATGTATTTTTGGTATTCTTATATTACCAAACTGTGTAAATTCGGAAATATAAGGTCGAACATGAAAGATACGAATTACGATTCACCTCAGGAAAACTATAGCACAGGTATATCTTCGATTTAGTTCAAGAGTTATCCTCCAATCAAAAGGTCATTAGTCGATTTTGTCGTAAATTAAAAATTTTATATGTGAAGTCAAATATACAGTACAATAAATTCACAAATAAGTCGTATTGTATGATATGTGAAGTCTTATATATCATAAGTCTTACATATGTGAATAAACTTTAAAACATATATGTAAGATGCAAACATACTGTAATTTTTTTGTAAATACTCTGTAGTACAATACGTGTACACTATTTAAATAATCATAATATAGCAATAACGATAATTTTAAAAAAATAGCATACAGTCGGATATATTTTTTACAATAAATAAAGAGACTTAACAGTAACGTATAACAATTAAGAATACATACAGGATGATTCCCGAAGATATGCAGAAACTTCGGGAGCTCGTTCTACATGTAAAAGTAAAGAAACAAAGTTATATAAACATAGGTCCGGAAATGCTTCGGTAGCTAGTTGCTAGCGAAAGAGTTCGCCCATAATTTAGTACCCTGGGTGAAATGAAGACTTTCTGGAATTAATTTACCCTGGTAAATTAAGAGGCGAAATCAGTGGTTTCATATGGTTGTTGACCTGAATAATCGAATGAAACATGTCGCAGAACTCCTTGTGTTTGTAAGCGTATCCCACGTGGAACCTATAAAAGAGGGATCGCGAAACAACCGTTTTTCCGTTTGACGTGCAATAACGTTGGTAAAGTAGGTTAGACACACAAAAGTTCAAAACAAATTTTGTAGAACATTTATTTCTGAACAAAACTAAAAAACGAACCACAGGACAAGGCACTGCTAGTTTTGTTTTGATCTTACTTTCTTTTGTGTTATTTTGATTTTTTTTTTATTCTTTTAGTTTTTTTACTATTACACAATATTGTATATATATTTTTAATCATTATTTGTAGAAAATGAAACATCTGGGGATAGCTGTTGTTTCGTGTACATTCGGAAACCATTTTTTTTTACTATGATTCTTCAAATGAAAGTATAGAATAGACTTGAGTTTTAACGTGTACAAAAGTTTGTTTTGAATAAAAATGCCGACACAGATGTAAAATTTAAAAAAAGCTGTAACACATTAAAAATAAATATTAAACGAACGGTTTCGCTTTTTTGACAAAGCTTTTTTATTCGAAATGAAAATACACTTTTCATATCACGGCCGACATAACCATAACTACTTCCGTAGATATCGAGAACTGCAATAGATGCCACTTGTGAAGCCAGAATCTTGTTTTTGTTATGTCTGATACCTCCGAGTCTAATTTCTATAGATCGTCAACAACATACAACAAATTACCTTCAATAAATTCTCAAGACTCAAGCACACTATTAATAAATGGATTCCTATGTTCAGATATTAAAAAAACAACGGTCCTGATACAACTTTTTCGCCCTTTTTTGTCCTCGTAATTCAGATCTCGACACCTCTGAATACACCGTATTTCTTTATTTTCTTATAGGTTCCATTGTCTTTAACTCTAAGAAAACGCACTATAAAAATTTTATATTTTTACTAACGTTAAGCCAATGACTATTGTGTGACCACATTTTCTCATTTATATACTATATTTTTTTATTAATGACTACCATTTATTACTTGTTACAAGAATCTTAAAAGTTGTACTTTATTCAGAAATTATTGCTGCTGCTATGCTTTTAGGAAGAAAATGTCATTTTTTATTTCTTCCACCTTCCTACATTGAAATGTCAGAATATTTTTTTTTCCCTCCGTCTTCGATGAAAGTACGGGCATTGCTGCAACGCTGCCAAAACTCTCTGTTCTCTGCCCAACTTTGGGGCGGTAGCCGATCGCTGAGAAATGAAAGATTTCTGTGTTATTTCATTTCTTTTTCAATTCTTAGTTTCTGTTTCTCTGATTTACGACAATGTCTTCGAACATTACCGCAAGAGCGAAATCGCATTAAACGATGTCGTATTAAAGAATTTCGTTACTGGATCCGATCTTGGCGGTTATAACGAAAAATCGTAAGAGCAGAATAATAAAAAGGAAGGGAGGAAAGAAAAAGAATGGTCGAACAAACACGAACTAAGCAGAAATCAAACAGAAAGAACGAGAAAAAGAGAAAAAAAAACAAGACCTCTTTTCTTACTTTGCACAGTGACAAAGAAATTTGTTTTCTGCAGGAGACAGTTTTCTTATAAGAAAAATATCGCTAGATGGCGTTTAAGTGGCGGGAGATTCAGGAAACAGTGTTTCTGGAGTACGAGGCTTTCGAGGAATTTCAAACGTTCTTTTAGAAGCAAAAGCACAAGAGAAAAATATAATCTTCTAATGTCGTGACACACACGCGACTTAAATTTTAGAATTACACAGGAATAGACCTAATGCTCGTGTTTGTTTTGATCACTCGAACAATGGTAAAAACAACTATCGAAATAGGTCTTAAATGACAGGCATATGCAGTTTTTCCCCCCCCATGCTTTTTTTTTGTTTTGTTTTATCTTTCATGTCTCTAACGCTGCAGAGGTCGAAAGTAATAACGCGGGGGTGTAATTAGCTTGCAATGTAAATAAAGCTTCTTAATTCGCAGACTCAATCGATTCAGACGAAAAATAATGATACAATTTATGAGTCGCGTTTCAATGATTTGCAGGGAATTATAATTGGACTAAGTCGTTTCGTCTTATTTGAAGGAAATAAAAAAGTTTTTTTTTTTTAAAAAAAAAAGATCGTGGAATCAATGAATACATTTACCGGAGAGATCATTATCCGAGTCAGGAATATTGCTTTCGGCTGTATTAAATACAAAAGCTGAAGCAAACGACAAGCTTATTAAAAGACAAGCTTATTTTAAGTCTATTTTGTAAAATAGATTTTTTTTTTCCGAAAAACTAATAATATTAAATACCAAAAGCAAAATTTAACATCCAATATAAAAATCAAGAAAAAATTTCTTCCTTAACTCTTTCAAGCTTCTTGTTTTATAATAATAAACGTATTCCTTTAATAAAATGCTCCTATTTTATTATTTTTCTTTATTTAGAAATACTGTATGTAAATGAGTTAAAAAAATGATGGAAGCATTTTTCGTTGATATTTAATTACAATGGAGCGTCGTCGTCTAATGTACATGGGAACCTGACTCTGCGTTGTGTTGTCATCCGTCTCCAGTCATGGCATCCGAGGCGACAGGAGCAGGGGCTTCTCGGATGACGAAACGATATCAAATTCCGCGTTCTATTGTTCTTTACTCGGTTTCTGCCAGGCGACGGATCAGATGGCGGCGTTTATTCAGCCGATTTGACCGCCCACTCGTCCAGAAAACTCCAGGACAGAAGACGGAGCGCTTCTTCGATCGGAACGGGGTTGGCGACGACAAGCGCTCGGGCCCCGACAGGACATTGGCAATTTTCAAGGATCTTTTAGCGTCGGGGAAGAGACGAACACTGTTTGCTCCCGTAATTGAATATACATCGGGGACAGCCCAAATCCACCCGCCATCGGGACAAATTTGTAAAATTTATTGGTGAAATTAGGTTCCTTTTATTGTGTGCTGACATCGTTTCCGGAACGTTTCGCTGACCGGACACCAGAAATAGAGTCGGGAAAGGGAATGATTGATGATGAAAAGGCCTGAAAGAGCATCAAACAAAATTGATATTTACTTCAAGACGAGGATTATCAAGACTAACAGAATCCATTTCAAAAGACGGATGAAATAGCTGCTCCTAAATCGCTCTAAAAGATTAGAGACGATTATTGGAATCAACAGCCAAATAGAATTTGCATGAATTTGATATTGAGGGACATGAAATCATCGTCAATGAATAACTTGCAAAAGAGATCATTTTAAAAGGTTTCTGTGAATTGAAAGTAGTCACTTTTGGAAGCTTTGGGGATATTGTATGATAAACATTCTTAAGTCATCTTCAATCGATAAACGCCCCATTTTTGATAATTTAACATCCGAATTTCTGATGGTTTCCCATTGAGTAACAATGTAGCTACCAGCGTTTTGAAGAAGCAGAGCAACTTCCCCGTCTGCATTCAGTAGCTGAGGTGGAAGATCTTATACACTGCAAGAATTTCAAGCGAATTCTAACCATAAGTTCTGAATGACATTAAGAAAAGTACTACAGATGCTCTTCACTTTACGGCGGTTCGCTTTACGACGATTCGCTTTACGGCGGTTCACTTTATGATATTTCGACATTATTTTGGCGAATAGAAATGCACATTAGTTTAGTCATCGAATTTTAACTTTTTATTGTTCTCCGGGCTACCGATTCGCCGTACGATACTTTACATTACGAGAGAATACCTGTACAATACATCAATACTGTACAGTATCTGTATCATCTTTGCCTAACGAAGTAAATGCAAAACTTTATTTTATTTTACATTACTGCACATGTATTGATAAGATAAACTTCTTTCACTTATTTACCTTCTAGTTCTGATATTTTCAGTAATTAGGTTCAGTAATTATTTGTTGATTGCCGTTCCTTTGTAGTCAAGGCGGCGGCCTTCCATGAGGCAGATCTGTCGGAACATGGGTTCGAATCCCGGCTTCTGCAAGGATTTTTACTTTCTCCTTCTGTGTTTTCATCTATTTCTGCCTTCTACGTGAGCTGTCTCCTCTGGGCAATGTTCTTCGGCTAAATAACTCACATTTTTCGCCCCTTGTATTGACCAAAGGCAAGTGCCAAGATCCCGGGGGACGTTGGAGGAAAAAAAAAATTGTTACTAAATATTCAGTGACAGCAATTTTTTATTTACTTTTTTTTATTGTATTTATCATATCGTATATTCTGCATATGATATTTTTTATTTAGCAGGAGTGTCTTTAATGTTAGTGCAAGGTTTTTTTGTTTTTTTTTTTCCTCTTAATATATTTCTGAAGATCGAGTATAACAGAGGCGATAGCGTAATCGAACTTATTCTTTGTATATAACTGTTCCATACTTCCTTTGTAGGTCTTTTCTCCTACAATATGTATTGTGATAAAAAATCTTCATCATCTCTAAATTATTCTTTGTATATTTTGAAATAGAAACATTAAACGCTGCTCAGATAACATTACAAACCACAACAAGTTTCCTCGAAGGGAAAATGAGAATGTTGTTGCTGAATGTCAAAAGACGAAGAAAAAGACATCGTGATTGACTTACGGTTGAAATATATACAAAGGCTAGTGTACGAGCAGCATCTTAACAGAAATGCTACTGAAGTCATCGTACTTATGGAGTGAGTGAATAATTTCATAAAATCACTTCATCAGCTTTAATCTTACTAACAATGTTTTCTTAAAAGTCTTTCATTTCTGCGAAAAAAAATTTTAATTTTAAATAAAAACTTTTTTCCAAAATTTTTTAGTATCAATAATTCATTAAAATAACTAATAAAAAAATAACAAACATTGTTCAGTTTCATCTGAAGTAGCCTAACATTAACGGGTTAATAAAAACATTTCAATTTAGAAATTTTCAAAATAATTATAAAGACTGAAAAAAATAAAATTAAACAATAATAATATTAGTTATTCAACACTAGCTCAGTGATGTCAATTTCTTCAATTCGATCCTATTTAAACCAATTTACAATGTGATGAAAGCATTTCTATTTATTCACTGTTACTGAAGAAGCTGGTGATATACTGGCGAAACCGGTTATAATATTAATTTTATCATTTGAGGCACCACTGCGCTTCCGATGTATGACCGGTTATAAATAAAATGTAAATATAATTTATTTTTAAAAAGTTAAATAGTGCCATTGGCGTAAGTCCAGTATTTCTCCAGGGCTGTAAGTTCTGTTGGTTATGAAAAGGATAGGAAAAAAATCCGTCATTTACATTAGCTATTTCCACGCCGATATTCACCTGTTTATGAATTTCCTATTTCCATGAAAATAGTATTAAAAAAGTTCAAAAAAACTCTTTTAAATATTTTTCAATCATATCTCCACATTTCTCTGTTCTTATTTTTTTATTTATCCAATATTCGTTGTTTTCTTTCAAACTTTTACTGTTATGTTTTCATTCAAGCTGTTTACTTAAAGTTTTCTCACAAGTTTCTCCTGTTTCTCTTCCATTAGATGTTATTTCCTCCTTTTCTCTTTACTTTTTTTTCCTTTCGCTATCTCCTTTTCTTTAATCCTTTCTAATGTTAAAATCTCTTTCGAAATCTCTGGAACCAAGAGGAGAAAAAAAAATCACGTTCTTCTGAGCCTGAAACTTCCTTTTCTTTCGGGATCCATCACTAAATGGTCTCTCAAAAAATAGAAAGCTTATTAAATAAAGCTACTAATTAAATTGCACCTTCAAACAGAAACATATCTCTGAAAATATGAGAAACACGCCATTCTTTTTACATTTCTGAAAATTAAATTCGAAAATTAAGGCACTAGTTCCGTGTTCTCCCGCCTAGGTATATGAGTACATTATACCTCGATTGACAGCTTTCGTCGAGTTCTATCGAACGGTGTAGGTTATTGGTTCCGCAAATAATTACGTATACAAGGATACGTACATACAGACTGATGAGTGATTTGATAACAGGAGAAGACCAGAGTAGAACTGTATAAAATGAGGAACATTTGTCTACATTCACCATTATCTGAAGAAGCTATACTGGCGAAACCGGTTATAATATTTTTTGTTGAAAATATAGTTTTTCTAAAAGTACAATGAAGCTCGGTTATAACGTGGTTGTTTATATCGCGATTCGGATATAACGCGATTTGGTCTTGGACCCCTTCTATTTTAGAAAAAGTGTATAATTGTAAAATTGCAAAATTTAGCGTATTTTCGCCCAAAAAGTATGAAAAGTTGATTGATTTTAGAGAACTGCTCGCGATTTGCTACTTACAATTAATACTTACTGGGTAATACTGCTAATCCTTTTATATATTTTTCAATTGGAGGAAGCGATTGCCGACTGATTGCAATTTTAAACTTGCGTCCATACATATTCCTTTGACATAGACCGCCATATTGCCGGCTCACGCAACAACTAGTAAAGAGGCCCAATTAATCTACTAGGCGTATGAATACCTAGTTTCGATCCACGTCACTCGTCGTTTGTACAAGATGCCAAGATGGCGGCGCCAAACCGAAAAAAAAACAGAAATATGAATATTTTGGCTAATATAGCCCATCAAAGTGTTGAAATGATTTATGTATTTACAAATGTATTTACAGATATAAATTCTCTCACATAGCTCTGAATGATGTAGATAATCGCGAAATGACCGTTTTAAATCGATTTGGAATCGTGTGGGCGATAATAGGGTGCGATATACGACATTTGATATCGAGAAGTAAAAAAAAGTTCGGTTATATCGCGATTTGGAGATCTTGGATCCGAAAGATCGCGTTATAACCGAGCTTCAGTGTATTTATGTAGAAACCACTACTTTCTATGGATGAGTATCAGTTTTCTAGACAGGCTAAAAAAAAAAGTACATGAGCAACACAATAAAAATCGATACCTGATTTAAAGAACAAAAGAATTTAACGTCCAATTTACATTTGCATGAGGATTAGTAAGACTTAGTAAAGTAAGAATATTCTCGAAAATATTATCATTACAACATGTAACACATTGATATAGTATTAGTTAATTTGTATTTAATTTGTATTTTATATGAATATCCATTAGGTTTTCATAATATCAAAAACAAATTATAAACGTTTAAGGTAACGATTATACTGTACTTTGAAAGATAGATAACAAGGGAATTCAATAGCCTTGAGATCTTCGTATCGAGGAGATTAGAAAGTTGGCTTCAGTTCAATCCAATATTTTGTTACTTCAGTGTGATTTCAGAGACAATTTTACGCGATTAAGTTGATTTTCAAGACACTATCTTTTCTCTGCTAAAACTTTTTAATCAATTGCAAATCTAGATTAAAACTTAAGAATGAAACTTTAGAGTGATTTTTTTTTTAATAATGAACTTAATCCATGTTCATTTTAAAGGATCTTTTTAACAGTGTCTCTGTAATCGTGATACCTCAAAACCACATATCTTTGGATACTGAAACTTTAGTGGCAGAGGCAGCTATTCCAGCATTCTATTCATTATAATAAATCAATATTATAATTAATGCTATAATTATAATTATAATTAAGCTTATAATTAATGATATAAATAATCTTTTCGTGCTTAAGATAGCTAGTAATTATTTATCCTAAGAGGATAAATGTACCGGCTTACCCCGGTTAGGGACCAGAGCATCGTCGAATAGCGAAGCAGGTCCTTTATTTAGCTTGCAAATTCAGTTTGACCACCGAAAACTGTAAATAAATGCATTATGTTTGATAATATATTGTTAAAAGCAGAAATCTAAGAGATACTACTGCGAATAATCTCTGTAAATAGGCTAACGAATTATGATGGCGTCGATGGAGAGAAGAAGTGAGCGGTCGGTCGTCGAAACATGACGAAATAGGGTGTTAAGTAAGGCACTGCGTTATTGAATGGGGGTATGGTTATAATTGAAAAGGATCGCTTAAACGAAGTTTCGATTAGTAAATGTACGTCACAATCAGACCAACAGAGGAGGAGCGTGAATTAGAGATAGAGTCTGCCTTTTCTAACCTGGTAATCAAAGTTGGCACGCCAACTAAAATTTTCAGTAGAAATGAGGAAATGGGACGATATGTTATTTCTCATTATTATTTATTGCCCTGGAGGCGATCATTTTAACACAGAGTTCAGAGAAGTGTTTACGCTACCTGACGGCAATTTGAGGAAATATTCACTGTCAGCTTCGACTTGAAGCGAATTTGCATTTTAATGATAATTTTTGTGACAAGGGTTTTACGACAGAAATCGACGTTTTTTTTAAAGCGGATTTAAGAGAAGACTCAAACTTTATCCATTAGGATCATCTGGAAGTAAAGCGGAAATATTTATTCTCTGCCAACCACACAGCCCTTAATCCAAGGGAATGAAACGTCTTGAGGATCTGTGGGAGAATGTCATTTCCTTTGGTTCGCGAGAATAATTCGCTGTGTCATTTAGGCCTGTTGTGAGTGGGTGTACTGTATTACAGAGAGACTTTTACTCTGTCGCAAATGGCGGTGAAGCAAAGAGGCTTTTTAGCACTAGGAAAAAAAAACCTATAAAAAATAGAAACCCAAATAAAGCTTATGGACGAATGAAGACATTCTTATTCTTTCTTCGGTAGCAATAAATTCTTTACTTGTAATTCTTCCAGAATAGAAATTGAGCGAAAAGAAACAAAGGCTTAAAAATCCTACTAAGGATTAATTAAGCTTAGGACCAGAAAAACAGCTCAATGGTTTTTTGTTTTTTGTTTTTTCTCTCTATCTATTAACTGATTCTTTTTTCTTTTCTAAAAGGCGCTTTCACTTGTATCAGCTGGCGATTCAACCATCTGTTTTCTCTTCAAACAGATTGATGGGTTTTCAATTAGTAAGAAGTTCTCCTTCCGTTTGTAATTTTTAGCCAGCGATCCTCGAGAAAGGGAGGCTCACAAAAATCACTGTGGGTGTGTGTGTGTGTGTGTGTTCTTCCCCTAACATCTTTTCAGCCTCTGATTCGGTCTTCAAAATTGGATGCATCTTTACGAATAAAGAAATTTATTTCAAAAGGATTTTCCACGTTGGAAACCTGCCGAAAAATTAGCACGTGAAGGTGATAAATATTCCCACAAAAACGCAGTTAAGACTCCGAAACAATGGATCTGTAACGAAATCTTAACAATTCGTATTAATTCTTTTAGTAATTCACTAATTGCGCTTGCTTTGATTTGATTAACTTCATGGAATTTAAGCTACTTGAGATGAAATATGTGATGAGTATTTTTTTTTATTTAGAATGCTGCTGATATTCGTAGTTTAAAATTAAAAAGAAACTCCTTAAGTTACAAAATTATTTTCACGACTTCAGTAAAACAAAAAACAACAACATTTGAAATGTCCTCCAGTTTAGCTTTATCATGTTTTATGTAGAAATTATCAATGGTTAGAGGCTTAAATTTTTTTCTCTCGAAATTATTCACCTGTTTTAATTTAAGTTAAACTATTTACAAAAGTGAAATTATGATAGCTTTCTCATTCTTTTCTAATTATTATAATATACTTTTTTATTATTGTTTCTTTTGTGGGATTCCACTTCCGGGAGCGGGAAGGGGGTCCATACCTTTCGTGATGTTCTGACCCTATCATCGAGGGTAAATCTTGCCGACAAGTCCTAACAAGAACGAAACGGCCGTCCCAGATTTCCGTCGATGATGGCTCAGGGACTCGAGAGCATTCTTTTGTGCCTTTTTTGTTTTGTTTTTTCATTTTCAGTCTTTCTTCTAAGATAATTCCTTAGGGATTCAAACGATAGTATTTATATCCTTGATTTTGCTACTACTTTAAAATAACATGCTGTCTCGGATCCGTATTTTTTTAAACTGCAATTGGAATGATTTCACTACAACGCCTCTGTTGGGACAGCACTTGACTGCAGCGTCACAATACATGGCAGTATCAATTGTTAAAAATTTCCGAAATGCTATCGAAATACAGTATTATCTTTTAGTAGTAGTGTAAATCGAATTCTAAATCATTAACGGTCGTTCTAAGAACTGCTTAAAAACTAATAACTCTTGAAACAAAACCCATTTTAAAAACTAACACAAAATTCAAGGATTTTATATTTATGGGAAGTATAGAAATAGAAGAAAAATCCTTTCAAAGTTACATTGTGAGAGAAAAAAGAAAGTAAAAAAAAAAACTTGAGCAAGTACTAAACATAGGGATAAAAATAAAATTTAAATATGAATTTGAGAAAATTAAAATAATTGTGGAAATTAAGTTTAAAAAAGAAAATGCGAATTTGAAAAGATGAGAAAAGAGTATTTACAGTGAAGTCTCTTGTTCAGGCAGGGGATATGAAGATGAATGTATTGGATTCCAAAAAAATGTCTAATACTTTAAAGAATGTAGGGTTACTACGTTTGAAAGGTTAGTTCAATAACTGTAATTGATATAAATATGAAACAGTAGGTTAATGTTAATCAATTACGAACATACCTTAAGTTCAGCTTTTTGGGAATAAAAGCTAACGAGCGTAGGCTAATCAATTATCGCCCGATTAAATGTTGGCAGAACACGGATTTGAAGTGAGATGTGGAAATTTCTGGAACGGAGGGGATAAACACGGGGCAGGTAAAGTACTAGATTGAAAGATAGGGCAGGTTTCGTAGTTTTATTTAATTTATCGATTTAAAATTTCGAAATTTGGAAGAGGTTTAGGGTGAAGTTAATTGCGCATCTCCAGTTCAGCTCTCGCCTCAGAAACTCACAGTTCTAGTTTTTATACAATTCGTTATACCTCGAAATACGACCATTTGTAATTATGAAAAATGTCCCAAAAAAGCCTCTACCGGTCATAGGCGTAAGTCTCTGCATATCTGGTTCTAGGCTTTTCCAAAACAAACAGATTACGTTGCCAGCGGTATAATGGTACAGTATATCAAACGGACAATACTGTTCAGTTCAGTAAATGTACAGCTATAATATTCAGATTTGACACCGATATATGTATGTATTCTTTATTGTTGTATGTGACTGTTAGAAATCTATCTTTATTGTAAAAATATATCGTACTATATGCTATTTGTTTTTTATTGTCATTATTGCTCTTCAACGGTACTTATAACTGTACTATACACTGTTTCCAACAGCGGTTGTATATTTGCTACTGCTTTGAATGGTGCATATTGTCTTCAATAGTTAATTCACATATTTATATTGCATTGTGTATCTGACTTCTCATATACAGTTTTCGAACTATGACCTACTGGTCGGAATGTAAGCTGTCGTCAGTTTACCTAGAAGTTAAACCCAATGACTTACTAACAGAATAAACGCTCTAAGTTATTCTTTAACGTAGTGGGACCATTTATGGTTCATGAATAAAAAGCAAGGTTTCTCTTCAATAATTCCCAGAGATAATGTGTGTAATAAATTCTCTTAATAACGTACTTCGTAACTGTCACAATAAAATCTGAAAAATTTGCAGCCACTAAAACCAGTCTTCATTTCATTTCAAAGGAATGAAAGACATTTAAAACGTTTAACAAAAACAAAACAAAAAAGAGAAGAAAAGATAAAAGGAAAAATTTTCGTTCTATGTTCTACGAATTCCAGGAACTAGGGGCGACTGTATTTACATAATGATAAACACTGTCTCCTCCACTTTCATTAAGTGCACGCAGGGGTTTTGTTTATGTTTCTATCTAATGCTTAATATCTTGGGTTTTACTGCCTGCATTTCCAATATCAACCACAAGTCAACATTAGCAGTGTCTAGCACAGTTTACTGCCATTTGCTTTCAAACTCATATAGACTGCAGAACTTTGAGTTAATGTATGCTATAAAAAAAGAACCAATTCCAAAGTATATACAATTAACAATTTTATATACTTTAAAATTAATTCAAGCTCTAAAATTATTCTGAAGTATGGGTCAAGTGTCACAATGTTTACGCACGCCAGCAATAACTATGAAACTAAATCACATGAAAAGGAATAAACGTGGACTCCAGATTTAAGCACTTAAATCAGACAAACACAGCAGATAAAGATGACAATGCTTATCAGTTGTTCCTCTTTATACGGAAACAACTCTATTGTTATTGTTAGAGGCCTAACATTGCACTTATGCACGGTTTCTTATAAATGAATTTTAATTATTACCATTCATTATTTCAGCATCTAGCAGAAATAAAACCTACTTCGGTTCCGCTGTTATTCAAGCAGTTGTCTATAGGAATTGAAGACGCATTATTATGATCTTACTTTGTATCTTTTTTTATTGTCGGGGGACGGTAAAAATTCCTTCACTTTTTAACTTTAAAGTGGTATTTTACATTCAAAGGAATGTAAAATAAATCCATCTGTGCGGGCAACAAATCAGCAAATATTATCTAAGGAAGATAAAATTTAATGGTGTATTTGGTTATTCAAAGATATTTCATTTATTCAAAGATATTATTAATACTAGACGGCTGCCCATCGCTTCGCTCCGGAAGCCTCGTACATGTAAAGTGAAAACAGTTATTGAATGGAAAGCAACGTTATATTTATATTATCCTTATATATTATTTCTCAAAGGTGTTTTCGTGTCGGTACGGCGTATCTCCCTTAATACATTATCACAATCAATGATTGATATATCATTTTGAAGATTACGTTCATCGCTAATGACGAAAAATAAAAAAAAATGTTTAAATTAATGTTTTTGGTAAAAAACTTTATTTTAAATACCTTTTTATAAAAATGTAGACACGCTTTAACAGAAGCGACTTATCTTTCAAAAGCGAAACAACATTTCAGATAAGGCTGTGGCGTCAGAAACTTCAAATACATCCTTTTTTGAATAAAAATACACTTTAAAATGATATTTCATCGTTTATTTAATAAGAACAGATAAAAAAAAAACAAAGATTTATATTTTAATAAAAATAAACGATTTATTACAATAAAAAACATAAAAATTTGTCAACTTCTCATATATTATTTATCAAAGGTGGTTTTTTTTTTCATCTCTCTTAATGTCTTGTCTTGTCTTGAACATCTTAGGTATAGACAATGATTGTCTGTTCCTAGCTCTGAAGATGATTTTGGTCTTTCCATCGTAGTTTTGGTCGTCCTCTGTCTCTTTTTCCTTTGGGCTGATATTTCAAAATCAAATTTGGAATCTTGTCATTAGATAGCCTTTTTACATGGTTAAGCCAATTTTTTTGGTAATTTTGAATTTCTTGAATTAAACTTGGGCTCGAGTCTGAGTTTTAAGTTGGGCTCGAATATCATAACTTTTCTTTTTGTCGAGACGTGTAAATCCTAATAAAGGTCTCAGAAATTTCATTTGTGCAGTTTCCAATCTTTGTTTGTTTCTTTGTTTTAGTATCCAGGTTTCACTCCCGTATTTAATTGCTGCTTTGGCTGTAATATTATGTAATCTTAGAAGTGTTTCTTTCGTCATTTGTTTTCCAAATCTTCTTCTAATTATTCCATTCATTCTGTTGTATGTCTGTATGTTTGATATCAGGCTTGCCTCATCGTTATAACATGAAATTATGTTTCCTAAATATTTAAATTCTGATACTTGTTCTATTATTTTTCCATTAATTACAATTTTCACTCTTTGTATTTGTTTTCCACACATATCTCTCTTAATACTTCATCAAAATCAATGATTGAGATATCATTTTGAAGATCACTTTGTTCACCGTTAAAGACGAAAAATAAACAAATTGTTTAAAATTAATGGTTTCGTTAAAACAAATTTTAAAAACCTTTTTATAAAAATGTAGAAGGCGCCCTATACTGACAATGTGTTTAACTAACATGCACGACAGCTTTGGAGTTGTTTATTATTTCTCAAAGGTGGTTTTTTGTTGCGAATTATTCGCACGGGTCATCTACAATATATTAATTACACCAAATAAACTATAACTTACATCTAAAATGAAAACAAAATTAAGGTTTCAATTCTAACAAATACATACAATACAATATTTACAAATCTATATAATTTATCTACATACAATATTTTTGGGTTTCCATTTGGAAATATTTTCTTTATCTAAAAGAATTCTGATGATTTGACAATGCAACAATACATCTGCTGCCTGACAACGCTTCCATTGTTGCGGACGTACGCACGCGACCACACAGTATTTTTGAGAGTATAGATTTTGAGATCAAAAGCCTTATGAAAAAAAAAGACATTATATGAAAATGATGCTTTGTATGCAGGTATTCGAAAATTTCCTTATTTAATCTTAGTCGGATGCAACACGAAAGGGCAAACCCTTTACAGGCTTTATGGCACTTTTGTCTACCTATTAAAGGTCGGAAGTCGAGGTATACCTGTACTTCATGGCTGAGTTTAATTGAAGAATAAAATAAAGGCGACCCATTAAAACCCAAGGGGACATTGAATCTGTGCATAATCAATTCAAATAAGGAAAAAAAAAAATTTCTACAATGACAGGAATCGACCCTGCAACCTTCTGATCCAGTCAGACGTCTTATCCATTAGGGGACTACATTCAAATTATTATTAAGTATCTCTTATTATTCTGTGTGTTTAACGCAATGAGAGAAGAGCCAGAGAAATAAAGCTCTGAGTATGCCGATATTATCTGCACAGAAGAAAAAAAAAAGATGAAGTTTGGAAATTTTTTCCTGGACAACTACTGAGCCGATCGACTTGAAATTTGGATATGCTTTAAACTAAAGTGTCTACTATAGAATGAATAATTTTTATTTCTGTCTATTCGGAAAAATGCGGAAACAAAGTCTACTGTGTCCGCAAACTGTTGTAGATACGGTCGAATATAAAATATAGATTGTATAGTAGATACTCTAAAGTAAATCATATCCAAATCTCAAGTCGATCGGGTCAGTAGTTGTAGAGCAAAAACTTCCGAAATTTGCGGTAACAACAGTCGACTCTGTCCGCATTTTTCCGGATAGGTAGAAATAAACACCCCATTCCTACGGTGTTTCGACCTCTGAACACCACCATCGTCAACGATGGACCATAGTGACGTCCATTTGCCGATCCGATCTTCCGTTCGGGAGTACGGGGGAACAGTCACGGACGGACGGACGGACGTACAAGACAAACTCAATAGCTCCCAAAAGGGTCTCAAATGATTAGGGATCCTTTATGCTCATTTGATTCTTGTAAGTGGGCATCAGTAGGTGATGAGTCTCACAAAGCTCAAGTCTCGGAATGTCACTTTTATTAATACTGAATCCACTTTATTTCTTAAAGTAATAAATAAAAATTTGTATTCTTAATCATTTTACAAATGCTCGGCAAAACTACATTAACACGGATCGTAATAAATAAAAGCAATGAATTTAATCACCTTTAAAAAGAAAAAAGATTCTTCCCTTAAGTCAATTGAGATCAACAGCCTTCAGTGTCAAACAATTATTTTTTTAAAAAAATTATCCTGGGTTTTTATTTTTTCAGCCCAACAAGATGCCACACTAATCTTACTTAATCTTATAAATTACAGAAGCTCAGAAATCTGCTGAAAGATATGTGATACCTTTAACCAAGATTTAACAAGAAAGTTTATGGCGAAGAGATTCCTCTTAATTCAATAGTTGTTTAAGGTTCCTGTATCCAGGACAGAGAATGAGGAAGGTGCAAATAATGAGGATTGACAGAGGTAACCCAACCGAAATGAAGATTCATGTCACGTGATACAAAGATAATGAACTTCAACCTGGGGCTGGGGAGAACCTACTCTGACCTTTATTTGATGGAAAATGGAAACTTAAAGAATAGATATCATAAAAGCAGCAAATAAATAACAAGTTTTCTTAAAAAATATATTCTTCTTCTATTTATTTCTCCAATAAATTAGTTAAAATTTGTTATAACCTAGAATGTAATGAATAATTAACAAAAAAAAGTGGTAATTTCTTAGGTACCGCCTGTCACAGTAAAGATTTTGTAAACCAACAGTTTCACAGCAGATTCCTTAAATCCAGAACATAATTAAGAACCAATATTATATGTATAAATTCCGTACTCTGTCCTTATTCTTTCTCTAGTATTCATAATTTATGAATAAGTTCATCTTCTTACCTTCCTTTATTAAGATATTTACATTTAATAAAATAAATGTAAATTTTCGGAAAGATTATTCATTGTCTTTCCTTCTTCAAGCCTAATTTTAAACTAACAATAATGGGATAACACGAATAAGAATTAAAACAATTAATAACATCACATTATATAATATTGTTACTCATATGGTAAAGTTGATTTACAAAGCTGTATCTTTAAATCTGTTAATTATTGAGTTAATTCTCTAAAGATTACAATATTAAAAACAAAAACAAATTGATAGGTCAGAATTGGCAGAACATAACATTAAATTTGGTCATCGTACAGATAGTGAGGTTGAAATTTTATACTATATAATGAACAAAAAACCAAATCAAGAAAAATAATTGTAAGTTTAATTATAAGAAATTCGAAAGAAAGAAATATCAACAGGAATGAAGGTACTGATTTAGATGTAAGATTTATAAAATTGATGGCTAATGAGTTAAATGTATCCCAGAAACAATCCAAAAGTAAAGTAATCTTTAAAGAATTAAATCAATAAACCTAGGGGTTTATAGCGTCTGCTCTCCGCTGATGATCGGCAGTTTACCGCGAAACAGCTGTTCGGAGATGGCGCTTTGCACTGATAAACACTAGGTCCATTTGAAATGGAATTAACTCAATAATTAACAGATTTAAAGATATAGCTTTGTAAATCAACTTTACCATATGAGTAACAATATTAAATAATGTGATGTTACTAATTGTTTTAATTCTTATTCGTATTATCCCATTATTGTTAGTTTAAAATTAGGCTTGAAGAAAGACGATGAATAATCTTTCCGAAAATTCAGTTACTTTATTTAATGTAAATATCTTAATAAAGGAAGGTGAGAAGATGAACTTATTTATATATTAAGAAAAACCAATATTGCTGAAACCTACAATTGGGCAATAAAGAAAAAGTAATCGATCTTTATTTTTTTTTGTTCCGTTACGGTATTCGGGTTCAAGATAGGGTTGATTTGCTATCATCTTTAGAAAGGCTTTTAACTTATTACAATTGTCTGTTATTAAATTAAATCTGAATTCATTTAATTTGCAAACTATTCTCGACAAGAAAATACACATCTGTCATTTAAATAATTGTTCATAAATTAAATTACCTAACTTAAGAGGTAATGATGAATATACAGTATGTAAAGATCAGAGTAACTGAATTTCAAAGGTAGAGATCCACTATCTTGGATCTAATATTTTGAATGAGACAAGTGTAATAACGGATTTCCTGCATTTTTGAAAAAAAAAAAGCAGACTGCCACGATGCTCGGTTATCTAGTGCAGCGGTCGCCAACCGGTGGTCTGTGCAAAATTTTTGATGGTCCGCAGAAAAATTGGGACATTATTTCAGTTTTAATTCTTGACAGCCAATTTTTTTTTTTAAATAATTACACTATAACTTGAAAGGAAAACAAGAATAGCACCTGACTAAAATAAAATTGCCTTTCTGATTCGATTACGGGAATCTTGAACCATTTCTCACAGCACATTAATTTTCTCTATTACACTATAGCTTTGTTACCTTTAATGGGTGCATGTCATAGTAATAAAATAAAATAAAAGTTTTCTGATTATTATAATAAATATTATAATAATAATAATAATAACTAATTTAAATTCATATTAGTGATCCGCCAAATTTAAAATTATACATTTAGTGGTCCATGAAGTTCTAAAGGTTGGCGACCGCTGATCTAGAGAGCACTTTTAAGCAAAAATATTGACCTTAAGCCTTATCTATATAAAAATATAAATAATAATATAAAGATAAAAATTCTATAAAAGAAATGTTACTATTGATTAAAGAAAGTAAATGGAAAGCCATGCATCAGCTGATAGTTCCCAACGTTTCCTGATACGGGACTACGATAAGGTCCGATGATCTGTCCAACGCACACTCGACTGGATCCAAAACAAAGAAATCTGGTATCTATTCTAATATGGCCATTCTGGAGAAGAATCCGTCTGAGCAAATCTCCGACCTCTCCCGGGATCGAATAAGCAATCAAGTGTCTTACCACAAGACATGGATGGACTGAAAGTTTTGCGCCATCCAATAGAATTTTTGATAATTGAAAACAATATTTAACGTATAGGGGTTGGCGTTGTCGCTATGACATCGGCCTCTCACCTCTGAGTACCGGGTTCGGTTCTCATGTGGGTTTCGTGATGGTGGACGATCCGCGCTGGGCAGGTTTTCTCGGGGTTCTCCCGTTTCCCCTGCACTTCTCCCACCATACTTTCTCAGTCTTTCTCTCCATCTGTCCATATTTCCGTGGGATAGTACAATAGACCTCCGGTCGCAGTGCTTGGCTTCCCTGCCACCCACATTCATTACATAACATAACATCACGTATAGGGTAAACAAATTTTCATTAAACAAATTTTTAATTAATTTACGGGAACTGAGCAAGGGAATCCGGAACATCTGTTTCATCCTATTAGAATCACCAGCCGGATTTAACAATTTGATAGGTTTAAAACGTGCGAAAGAATATGGATATCACTTCTGCTTCCGGCTGCGCACCCAACAAAGAAAGGCAACAATAAAGAAAAATACAGCTGTAAAATTAACGGCTTTAAACCCTTGTCACCGCAAGTTCTGAGCCTATCATCAAGGATAAATCTGGCTGATGATTCCTAATAAGAATGAAACAGCTGTCCCGGATACCCGTTGATGACGGCTCAGGGTACGAAAGCTAATTTCTTGTGCAATAAATGAGTTTTTTCTTAAAGTATTTCTGAAAAATTGAAAACATCTCCATTTTCCATTTGGAATGGAGGTATTTCAGTATTAATAAGTAATTATGTAGAGTATTTAATTGAAAGTTCTTTATCTTTAGCATGTCTATTTCCTCTTTAACTGTGCTATTCTCGTTTTAAAATATTACGTTTTGTTCTTTTTAAGGATGCAGATTTAACGTTATTTTCTGCCGTAAGCGTAAAATGACAACTTAATGTATCTGAAGATGCAAAATTCCTTTGTCTTTCTCCGAAACTTTCCAAAAGCTGCGATGAAAGTAAAATCCCAATTTCTGCAGAGTTTATTCGCTCAATTTGTCTTCTTTCTTTCTTCTTCTCGTATCTTCATTTTCGTGAAAAAAAAAAAATACCACCGGTATAAAGCCCCACTCATCGGAGTTATTGTATAGTTATATAGAAAATACGGGGGGTTCTCGCAATCGTTGCGAATCCTAACGGGAGACTGAACTCTCACAAGAGAATCGGAAAAAAACACAATAGTGCAGCGTTGGCGAAAGGATACACCTTATTTTGCTCGAGTGCTTACTTAGGGGAGGGGAGGTACGCGGCTTCATCCTTTGCTTCCCTAGAACAAAGGGTTGTTATTTCTTCTGTACATCAGTTTGAAAATCAAGAAGAGGCGTGTTTAGCTGAAGAGACGAACGGGAATGCCGATGACAGCGCGAAAACTGCTTCGCTAAGCACCGCGCTTCAAGATGCTCTGCTTATCACTTAAAGATATCTTCAGAAAACGAAGCGACCCTAAAGAAAAGGTGCTGCTCGCGTAGGTGCTCGTTGAATAATGAACTGCACCTATCCTAGTCGTACACGGTGTTTAATTAGTTTGATGGCAATACAACAAACTACAGCATTGAATGAATGTATAAATTATTATATTTTTTTAAATATAGGTAAATAGGAAGTTGTCATTATATTACTTCAGTGGTTTTTTACAATTTGCACAAAAAATTAAACAATAACTATTTTTATTCAGATAAAAGAAGGTATTGAGCAAAAAAAAAAAAAAAAAAAAAAAAAAAAAAAAACAAAATATAAAAATCGTAAAAATCGAAAAATTCGAAAGAACTTAAAGAAATTAGATTTTAAAAGTAGGCTTTATTTTTTTTCTTTAAGTCGTGAAAACGATAAAAACGAAAAGCCTATATTTAAAATATATCCAAATTATAATAACTACTGAATTCACCATAGCACACTTTTTCTTTTCAGTAAGTTCGCATTATTTACTCAACTGTTACACCGCGATAAATTTAAACAGATCCAATCCAGGCGCAGGGATTAACTAAAAGCATTTAATATTCATTTGTTGAAAGCAATGAGATAGTAACAGAAACAAGACAGAAATCCGTTGTTTAGATTCCAATGTTTTTCTAGAGGAATTTTGTCGACTTCTAGTGTTCATTTCTCGACCAGCGTCTATTTGGAAAAGACTGCAAAAGCAAGAGTTAGATCATCTCTTGCTTCGAATATGCATACAAAGCTTCAAGAAGATCCAGCAGTTTTTAGAAAGGCAAAATCCCCGCATGGACTGTATGTTTTGATACAGCCTCAAATTTACTATTTGGAAACTAGGTTAAAAATGAATCAAATTTTAAAAAACAAACAAACATACTCGTGTATATTTTCAAGTTTCAAAAAAGATTCATTCAGCAGTCCAAAAGTTATTTTGAAAAAAGGGGGGAAGGGGGGAAGGTACACAGAGTGACACCGACCCACACACAACTTACACAGACTTGCTAAAGCTCAATTTGCCATTAGAAAGCATGATTAAAAATGAACAAATAAAAATTACAAAAAACCTATAAGTTTCATTTTAATTTTCAAGTTATATATCCTTTCAGACATGATATGTAGATACAGACTTTACAGATTTGTGATATTCTGAGCCTCCTGTTTCAAAAAGTAGATGTTTAAGCAAAGGTATTCCCCCTACTTCAATAAATAAACAAATCCTCAATTTTGTGGGAGTTAATTGTCCAGTTATTTGTAATTGAAGATTGATTGAGAATCTGTTTCATTATCATTTCTATATCAAGACTTCTTCTATCCCCTTTTAGATTCATCGCAATTTAAAATCCATCTGGGTAAATCATCTTTTTCAAGTCCTTTTAGACAATCCATTACGTACTTTATTAGGGACCTCTGAATAATTAAAACTCTGCTAAAACGTTAACATTTAATAAAAGATATTCATTTTGGTGTCGTTCTAAGAGCCAGGTCCCTTTTTCATTTTGATTTATACGTCTCTCGCCTTCCCTGATAAGCTCCCGGTTGAAAGCCGAAAAATTTCATTTCGTTACCCCGGGTGTAGCGTAGATGTTAAATTTCTCTTATTGCGGTGTCTGGAGATTTACAGCCGATTCTCGATAGCCGCTTTTCGTTCGTTTGCCGCGTGTAATTTCTCCTGCACCCTTCCTACCTTTAATTCATCACAATCCTGTGTACCTAATTCCCTCCAGAAGAGTAACCAACCTGCACAGATAGAACCTCATGAATATAAATTTCGCGGCATCTTTATCCCTTTCTTTCTTTCTTTTTTTGGTGGGATGGTGTAATTTTTCCTCAAGAGCTTCCTCCAACTTATACTACATTCGTAAAAGGCTGCTTCATGAAAATTTATCGTATCTGGGATTTTTGGTTGAAATGGGCGGTTTTATTTAAACAGGAAAAGCATCAGTATTTATCATTCAACCAGAGCCTACAGCAATAATGTATCTGTAGCTGTATGTTAGGTAAAATTTCATGTTTCCAATTCCAAGCTATCTTACAATTTATTCTTAAGTTGAATTCTTAAGTGGAATACAAGATGGAAAATGACATAATAATTATGGTGAATATGCAATAAAGATCTGGTATCCAGCCTTTTCTTGAAGCTGTTTCCAGTCTTTAAGACAAATTTGGATGATTCGGACAATTTTTTTTTTCAATTTTTTTGGATTTTTGTTTTAAATCTTTAAGCTAAAATATTCCCAAATTTGAATACTTCTGCAACACAAACAATTGTTTTTACTTCTTACATTGTAAACATCAATTAACTCGCAGTTTCTACTAATAAGCAATGTGCTGTGTTTTCTGTTTTCGAGAGATTATAATGTTCAGATGAACTGAAAAATTTTTATTTTTTGCCTGAAAATTGTACGCGAACGCACTGATTTCTTGCGATACAGTAGCTGCAGATATTTCAGAAAGAAAGTGACCTTTGTTCTGTTTAGATACGTCCAGAAAATTCATATTGCCCCTAGTTTCAATAATATTTACTTATCGCTTCAGATTTCCTTTTAAGCAATTAGTTCATTTAAAAGAAACGAATTTGAGTTATGAAAGTAAAAATACTGATTGAAAACGAGATCGAAAAAAAGCAAAATATGCAATAAACAAACGACAGAAAAATCAAAGAAAAATTTGTTTCAAGCGATTTACATAAGCTTCGAGCTTACGGCATCTAAATGCTTAAATCTAAAAATCCAATTAATTTTAATAAACTTCTAATAAACTGCTTTTTAAGATTTCTTTTTAAATTAAGTAACATTAGATGAATATTTGATAATTTGTTAAAAAAAAAAACACTTTTAAAAGAGACTAAATTAGGAAACACATACACTTATCTTGTAGAAACGTGAATGAAATAAAACGAAATATCTATTCTTACGAAAGGTCCAGATTTTCGGCAAAATGAAATTTAGAATTGTAATAACTTCTTTGGTTTTTATAATACATAACTTTTTTATTAATAATTATCAATTTACAGACGTCTCTGGTTCAGAGCTCAATTGACTTTAAATGTTTGACATAATAATTACAGATGATGATTTTTTTAAAATTAAGAACTTACTATTGGAATTCAGACATTGGGGCAAAATTATTAATTTCTAAGTTTATTTTTTCTGCTATTTAAATTAAGACAAATTTTAGCTGGTTATACGTGGGAGAGTTTAACGTGCACAAACTGAAACGTAAAAAGCAATAATAAGATTGCACAATTCACTCACGCCTTCAGATATGTTCAACGGGTATCTATGACCGTTTCGTCCTTTTAGGACTCCTCAGCGAGATTTACCCGTATTGACGGTCAACTAGAAGGCAGTTTCGCTATAGTTTAAAACAACAAACTGTTTATTATACATAAAAGCTATATTTTAATTTAAAAATATATTTATTATATTTGTTTGATAAAATAATGATTCCGAATCTACATAAAGAAAATAGCGATAGCGATTGGTAAACCAATCACAATGCTTCGCAACGGCTTCTGAGTCACCTTTACTTTAGAACAGACTTCTGCGGGGTGGTCTAGAAAATGCCAGCGGAAGTCTCTTTGCGACCCCATGCTAACTTACCCACCCCCATTTATATGGAATAAACGTTGTTAATACACTGAATTCCTAATAATGATTTAGAAAAGAACTTAAGTTGAGAAACTGTGAAAAGATTTAAAATGGTGAGAAAAAAAAAGATAAAGAAGAAGAATTGCCCATGAGGGGATCGAACCCACGACCTTCGCGTTATTAGCACGACGCTTTAACCAACTTAGCTAAGAGGCCACCTTCAATATTCAAGAAATTGTAAAATAGTCGTTTCTTAAGTATCTATTTTAAAGAACGTGATACTAATTTTAGAGAAAATAAAGTAGTTATCAAAAATCCCCATTCTAAAGGATTACATAACCAATATCTCATAATGTCATAAATTGAGAAACTGTGAAAAGATTTAAAATTGGGAGAAAAACTTGAAGAATAAGAATAGCTATGAGGGGATCGAAACCACGACCTTCGCATTAGTAGCACGACGCTCTAACCAACTGAGCTAACAGAAGCCGTTGCAAAGCATTGTGGGATATGTGTCCACAGACAGATAGATAAAACGGATATAAGGCATATTTCAGAAGCCTAAAATCAACAAGGCACAAAAGAAATTCGAAAGATCTCGCCGCTGCGGTTTCATCGGTGGGATTCTGAGACGGCCTTTTCATCCTCTTTATGGACTCATTAGCAAGACAAACCCCTCGACGAAAACCTCAGATCGGGAAATTCAGGTTAAGGATTAGTATGATTAGAAAAGAAAATAATTAGACTATTAACATAAGCAAACACATAAAGTCGATATTCATTTTTTTTTTATGCTGTTCATAGGAAATGGTAAACAACCATGAAATAGGAAAACTAAATTGATTATTTTGGAAATTTTCATTGGATAATTGAATTCTCTGAAAGTAGGTGTGATTTTGTTTTATTTTTGTTTATTTTTTAAATTAAATCCAGAATTTCGTATATTTTGTAAATGAAATTAAACGTTCAATGACGGTCTTCTTTTGAAATTTCTTTTTCTTGTTTTATTTATAAAAATTTAAAATTCAGTGAATTATTTACAAATTTTTTTTTTTTTTTTATATGTTAGGTCATTAAAAAAAATTATGAATAGTTACTAAAAATTTTAGTTACTTTTTTAGAAAAAACGTTACAGAAAAAAAACGAAAAAAAAAAGCTTTTTATTTCTTTCCTCTCAAAATATTTCTGATCGAAAAAAACCTGTTTCTAATGTAAAAGTTTTTAAACACCTAACTTTGTAAGGAATTTTCAATCGTTCCCATTCGGTTTATTCTTCAGTAAAAAAATAAACTAAACTATTAGTTTATTGTAATTTAGCAAACCTGTGATCACGTGATCTTGGATTCTGAGATAATTTTATCACCACTCGTGACCGCGACCTCTTTCCCACAACCTCGACTCGGAGACTCTCTCTGAGACCTCATGTTTGATCGTAAGTCGCGTGACTGTCGGTTGACCCACGTAGATAAAAATGTAACTGTGAGCATCCTCAATAATACACCTAACATTTGCCGCCCTATTTGTATTTCTGTCTTTCGTGGTTTCGGAGAAGATAGGACCAGAAAAAAAAAAAAAAAAAAAACTTTTCTTATGTACAGTAAAACCTTGTTAAGTCGTCACTCAAGGGACCAAACATTTTTGACGACTTAAGCGGAGTGACGACTTAGGCGGAGTGGGAATTTTTGAAAAAAAAAACAAAAAAAAAAACACTGAAATACAGTATTTTTAAGAATTGCTATAGGATTTGGTGAGAAAAACAAAGTTTTCACAAATCAATACATGCAAATGAATGAGTGGAAAATAATAATAAAAAAAAAAAACAGTTTTTATAGTTACCATATTTTAATCGTTTTAAAAGAAAGGCAATGTCTGTCTTTGAAACGTTCCAGCCAACGTTTGCTACCGCCGAAATCTTCAATGTTCAACTCCTTAGCAATTTCCATGGCTTTTTCTTTGAGAATCACGGCAGAAATCGGCACATTTTCCCATCTTGCATGTTTTAGCCATCGAACTAAAACTTCCTCGATCTCGTCAAAATTCGATTTCCTCATTCTCTTTCTTTTGTCTTTGCAGTCAGCTTCTTCAATTACTTGTTTCGATGAAAGAATATCGTTTAATGTAGTCCTGTTCTTTGGCAAAAGCTGTTTTCGAAACATTCGAGTTTTCAAAAAGTGCAATTAAGTCTTTTTTTCTTTAAAAGATAACGAGGTAAGTTTTCGTTTCCCTGGCATGTTAAAAACATAATCGAACCAAGATTACGAAATTGAAAGAGAAAAAATAGCTCTTACAGCGGGCTTACTCGCTATGAAATGAAGTCACACTCAGAAGCGGTCAAGAAAAACGTCTACACGCGACAGAGTCGCAGCGAGAAGTGTGCTTTGGATTATTAACAGCGAGATTCCAAGAACCCAAATCCTCCGAAGGGGTAGGAAATGAATGAAGTGACAGACATGGTCGAAAATTTCCCGTAAAGGCTTGGCTTTCTTAAAGTGAAGGGGGCGGGGCTGAAAAGACAACACGATGGCATGCAAAATGGAGAAGAAAGATGCTTTTGGCCATTTTTGAGGGTGACGAGTTATCCGGAGTAGAATTAAATTTGGTGACTGATAAAAAAGGGTTATTTTACATTAATGTGTATGAGGCCTTGTCGGGACCAAAGGAAAACGAAGACTTATCCGGGTGACTTATCCAATAACTCTTTCGTGTAACGTGTACCACACCTTGATAACATTTTTCCTTGTTTTTCTAGTATTCTATAGAGATACATACAAAAAGGACTTATTATCTGAATTTGGAATTAACTTCAGTGATACTTGTTTTCCTAATAATTCCTATATGAAGACATGTATTTTGAGATCTTTAGGACCAGTATAAATAAAAGAGAAAAATGATTTTTTTTTTAAAGTCGAAAATTTACAAATATAATAACAATATAGCTTTTTTTTTTTTTTTTTATTATTTTTTTAATAAACCTATTTACTGAACTGTGTAATTTATGTGCTGTAAAATTTCAAGCTGGTATTTATCTTATTTCATTTTAAAGAATAGAACTCTGATATCAATGATAATTTTTTTTTAAAAAATGTGATCGACAGAAAGAAAAAACTAAACCAAACAAAACGGAGAAAATTCAAAACAGCATTTGTTTCAAGCGTCTTATGCAAGCTTCGAACTTAAAGCATCTAAATGTCTAAATCTGAAAAAATACAATATTTGTTTAATAAATTTCTCGTCAATTGATTGTAAGATGTTTTTTAATTTAAAAAGTAACAGAGGTGAATTTTGTAGATTTTAAGGAGCATTTTTAGAAAGAGATAATTATTTTATTTATTATCTAATATTCTAGAAATATTATAATATTTCTTATGAACATATAAGAAAATATCAATTTAAACGGAAAACCCAGATTTTCAGCAAAATGGAAGGTTGAAATGATGATAACTCTGAAGGTTTCATAATTATTTAAAAGTAGCATTACTTGTATTTATTGATTATTGTAAATAAAAAGATGTCTCTGGTTCAGAGCTCTATTGAATTGCAACATTTAAATATATAATGATTACAGATGGTGATTTCAAAATCAAGAACATATCACTTGAATTCAGACTTTTGACAGTAATTTTTTTTATCGAAAACATTACGTAAATTAAAACAAAGTTTAAACCGAGTATAAATTTAAGTTAAAGTTTATTAGACATTTGCTATCAAGTTTAACTTGATCCCTCTAAAGCAAGTAGACATTAAGACGATTAATAAACGAGTTAGTGTCGAGTTGTAATACATCAAAGGAAATTCATAAGTTTTGATTCTACTGCTTTTCCTACACTCTTTTGTTACGTTCACATATTACTTTCCCGATAGGGGGGGGACAAGAATTTTCTCCGTAAATAAGCATACCAAATTTAAGGACGAACTATTCAGCAGTTCAAAAGTTAAGGGAATGGGATACAGACTGATGGATGTTAGTTTCAATTTCCTAGAAGATAGGCTAAATTACACGAGTTTCAGTAAAAAATTTTAGTGCATTCATTTAATTGGGCAATTAATAAATCCAATTACGCATACAGACCAATTTTATGAGGAGATGTTCTTTAAAGCAAAGATAATAAAAAGTTCGCATTCATTAACATTGCTTTAATTAAAGGTTTTCTGCATTGGTCTATTGGACAGAAATTTTCAATTTAAAACATCGCAACGTAATTGGAAATCTAAAAGTGATTCGAACTGATTGACTAGGCCCCAATTGTTGGACCTAATTGAATGAAGTGCATTTCATTTGTTGGGAGTCTCCTGTCGATGAGGTGTGGGGGGATTTATCAATACGTTACGTATCAGAAAATTTAGAATAGCTTTTTTTTTTCCCAATTGCTTCAGTTAAATTTGAACATGCAAATTGTATCAATCGATTTTTCAAATGTGTTTGAAATCAATAATGAAATTGGGAGCGCCTCAACTGTTTAGAAATCGAGCCGAAACTTACTTCTCCGATAATTTTGAAGATCCTGCAAATTCAAACAAGGCAAAAAACCCATAGTAACCGCTCATGTTTCGTTTTTGACAAATAATGATTAAGAAAAAGAAATAAAAAAGGATAATGAAATAAAAAAGGAAGAAAAAAAGTCCTAAGAATTCCAGTAAGGTATGACTCGTATCTGTTCGACTTATATAGTTTGGATGGAGGAACGGACAGATGGATAAAACGAACGAAACAGCTTCCTCCATACACTTTTCTAAAGAAAAATCGTTTATTATTAATTTTTTCAAGAATCTTAAATAGATTTTTATTCCACGCGGGTTGGAATATTAAGCTTATCTATATGAAAAGAAGCGATTCCATTTTTCAAAATAGTGTGTTGAAATAGGAAAGTCTACCTATCCTTTTAACTTTTTGACTAGAAACTGTATTCTATTATCCTTTTTTTCTTTGTCTATTAGTTTATGATGATTTTCGATTTTTAGCGGCCCCCAACATTATAGCTTGCCTGTAAAACCGCTAGGGACCGCTCTTGCTTTTATCCTGAATGTCACACACTGTAGACAGTGTAGCGTGTTTGAGATTTTAGAATGAAACATTCACCATTGTGTGTTCAGCATCAAAAAGTAGGTGAACATCTACATAAAAAATCAGACCTCTAGGACCACTCCCTGACCTCCCAAGGCGTTTTCTGTCTTTTAAAGCGTTTTTAAAAGAAAGACACGCCTGGGAGGGGAGGGTTAGGGAGTGGTCGTAGACATTGATTTTTTTTACCCGTGGTCACCTACTTTTTGATGCTGAACACAATGGTGAAGGTTTCATTCGAATATCTCTAACCGTTTGCCTCTACAGAGTGTGCTATCCAGACAGCATAAAAGCAATGTTAGCGGTCCCTAGATTACAGCTTGCCTGTAAAACATAGGAGACCGAAACCTTCACCTTTGTGTTCAAAGTAGGTGAACATGTCCAAAAAATTAGACCTCTAGGACCACTCCCTGACGGGAAGTTGGGGGTCAAAAGTGGTCGCTTCTGATAAAGTTGTGTTTATAAAAGTTCGTTTAAAAAATTGCGCATATTATGGGGCCGCTTTGCTTTTGACACTGTCTAAAAGCATTCATTACCTTGTTTTATATATATCTTGTGTACTCGTCTAGATAAAATGAATCACAGAGGATTGGCAAATTGAGCAGAATTTGATATCGCGAATGGATAAAGAAGTAGAATTTACAAGAATTCGAATGTTCGAAACCATTTTTTTTAATTATTATTTTATTTTTTTATTTAGGTATAGGACTGTAGTTACTTAGTTCCTCGACCTTTTGTAGGTGTCTTGTACAAATCAAAACAAGATTCTTCTAGAAATCAATAGATACTAGAAGAAAAGAAAGAGAAATAGAAGAATAAAAAAAACAGGAAAGAAGGAAACTTCTAGGCCTTTCCGAGATTCGTACCCAGGTTCATAGATATCAGTCTCGTGGAAGTCAGGCACCATGACCACAAGGATGTATCTGAACGGCTAACCAAAAGTTTACACTAATTTCACAACAAAAAAGCCACTTGGAAAAGCGTCAAATATAAAAGTTATGTCATCTCTAGTCCTTAAATGTGCATTCTAATCTTCAAGAAGATCCACCCAGTGGTCCAAAAGTTATTAGGGAGAACACATATTCATAATCTGATAAACCTCACTTTCCTATGAAAATAGACTAAAAAAAAAAAGCATTTTCAGTCCCTTTCACCTTGAAAGCTCCAAATGAAGTAACAAGTGCTGTCATTGGAGGTGCGCGCTGTCATTTCAAAATGCCGATCCGTTCGGATAATTGGTCTCGTATTGAAACCTTTAAGAAATTGCGAAACATCGGGAAGAAACGCCCTCGTCTCTGTAGGATGGTGTGATCCTCCTTCATGACAATGTCCGACCACACGCTGCACAGAACACAGAATTTGCTGCACGATATCCACTGGGAAATTTTGGGACATCCGCCATACTGTCTGGATTTGGCTCCCGGGGATTTTCATCTGTTCTCTACCTTAAAAGATCACAGATTGACGCTTCTTATGCAATGAAGAAGTCCATCGTCATGCATAGAAGTGGCTACAACAACAGGGCCCTGACGTTTATGTGGCTGGGATGGACAAATTGATCAGACATTGTGACAAACGTCTCAATCGTCATGATGATTTTATAGAAAAGCAGTGTATCTCTCCAACCATCTCCTTGTCTTCCAATAAAGGTTTTCTTTTCGTAGACAAGCTTTGTAAACTTTTTTTTACTGATCGACTTACGTACAAAAAATGAAAATAAATAACCTAATTTACTAAGACAATATAGATATTTTTCTATAATAACATTGACTTTGCTGAAACTGTTGTTATATTGTTGCTTTCTCAAAACTTTAAACTAACAACGTTCCCGTTCAAAGGATGCATTGCTGGAAATACATGTCACAACAGGAGCACACATACAAGCAAAACAGAAAGTCAACCATGAAGCAGAGTTTTACAAAAGAAAAACAAAACATAAATAGATCGATAATTGCCGTGCTGGCGTGGCCGTGCGGTTTAGCCGGCGGGCTGCCGTTGTGGCCGATGCGCCAGTACCCGGGTTCGAATCCCGGTGGTGGCATGGCTGTTTCTTTCTTCTTCTGTGTTTCGTCCTTTTCCCACCTGGGACTTACTATCTCAGGGTTATCCTGGACGGGATATAATTCTCGTCCCCCCTTTCTTGAATTTCACTAGCCTCGCCCTGACGTTGTCAGGTTGAGCTAGTTACGTGGTCCCTAGTTGGCCAAATTCGATAAAAGGAAAGGAAGATCGATAATTGCCATTCATTTAAAAAGAAAAATAATTGAATCACATGCTAGTTTTCAATTTCTAATAAAATTTTAACACAAGTCTAATTTAATGTAATCTTTTGTGATATCAAATCTTACGTGATCACAAAAACCAATTTAACGCCTCATTAATAATTTTTATTTTTAAAAATAATAAATAGTCATATAAATAAGAAAAAAAAAACCTGGATTTTTATTCGTTCCACATTTACATTTAATTGATTCGTTTTAACTGAGGAATAAAAAAGCAGGTAATTTTAGGGCTGAGGGACTCATTGCAGCATATCTAGATTCTTTTTATTGGGGAAATCTTCTAGCTTTCTACTTTTCGCGTCTTTAATGAAAGAGAGAGAGAAGGAAAAAAAAAAAACAGTTTTCACATCTAAACTGCGTCTCTAATCGAGGTGAGGAACCATTTTTTTTCTTGGTCCAATGTGCGGTGCGCCATTTTCCGAAGACGGGCTTCTAAAAAGCTTATCAGCTACTGTGAAGCTCGAGCTGTCGACAGGTTTTTAGTTCTTTTTTTTTGCTTCTATCTTTGGATGGAGGCCCTCGAGCGGAGTGCGATGGGCCGCTCTAACGAACCTCCGTGAACATGTGGAGTGTGGGTGTTGCAAGCCTTATCCCTGCCTTTACGTCCAATAATCGAACGCAGAGTGAGTGCAGCGCATAGATATCGGTCGTTGCTAACCTTTCCCTGTTTATAATGCAAGGAACAGCATAGCGAAAAAAAAAGTAAGATAGCAAATATAAGGTCGAACGTTGCAGAAATAAGAATGAAGAATGCTGGCATTTTTGTTGGTAATATTAAACCAGCGAAATTTATAATAACAACAAAGAAGTTAAACAAATAAACAAAAATTAAAAAAAATAATAATTGTAGTCTGTCTAATCTATAAAATCATTGTTTTTTAAAAGTTTTAAAAAACCACATAATCAAATTTAAAATTCTAAAAATACATTACATAATACATATCTCCGGGATATTTCGGGTTCTTTCACAGCTAACCCAATCTCAACCTGATATCTTTTCTAAAAACATGTCTTTTTATCTAAAATATTAGTTATTTTTAACCAATCAAAATTCACTAAATTTATTTCTTCTTCTGAGGGAGTAACGATTCATATTTGGGAAAGTGAAATGGTACTTCCTTTATAATAGATAACCAATTTTTCACAGCTAATAATGTAATATATAGACAAAGAACGGGTATTTTTATAGGTTGAATAAAATCTTAGCAGAAATATCGATGCAATACATAGAAAATCAAGTGTTTAGTTATTACATTAATAATATTGCAATTTTTCAAAGATATGTGGATGACATATTCTTGCTGGCGCATAAAGACTCATGGCTTAATGTAGTTGAACAATTTAATAGTATAAATTCTGATATACAATTCACATATGAATTCCAAGATAAAAATAATCAACTACCGTTTTTAGATGTACTAGTTACTAAAGGTACTAATAATATAGAAATTCAACCATACAAAAAACCAACATCATCTAATGCAGTTTTGGCGTTCATCTGTACCAATGTACTTAAAAAAGAATCTTATTGAAATGCAAGTAAATAATGCATTCAAGATATGTTCTACAGAAATACTTTTTACGAACATATAGATATGATTGAAAAACAATTTATAGATAACGTTATTCCAATTGTTTTTATAAAAAATGTCATTAAAAACACATTGAAGAAAATTTATAATAGATTGGAGAAAATTGATAATAATAAAACTATTTATGCTATTTATCCATATCATTCCGAACCCTTTCAATGTATAATGAGATATTTAAGAATACGGATATACAAATCGGTTGGTTATTCATTAGACAACAAATTTCAGTTTCCTAAACCTTATTTCAATTCAAAACAAACAATATCAGAAGATTGAAATGTGGAAATCAATGGTGTTTTTATATAGGAAATTCAGGGAATAAACTTAGTGAAAGATTTGTAACCATAAGAGTGCAATAAAAACAGGAAATAAAACAGCATCTTAGTTAGTAAACATGTATATGATACTGGTCATTGTGTCACATTTAAGGACTTTCTTATTTTGAAAAAAGAAAAAAAACAAAACAAAAAGAGAAATTTATGAATCGTATTACATTTACGCTTTAAAACCATATAATATGTGGCTTTCAGACTCGAATCTCACAAAATATTGTGATAATAATAATTTCCGAAAAAAACATTGACAGAATTAAAAAAATAGTCCAAAAAAAGATTATAGGTAATAGTAATGTAACTCAGTGGTGACGAATCCTCAAAGGAAGTACCATTTCACTTCCCCAAACATGAATGGTTACTCCCTTAGAGGAAAAAATAAATTTGGTGAATTTTGATTGGTTAAAAATAACTAATATTTTAGATAAAAAGACATGTTTTTAGAAAAGATATTAGGTTGAGAATGGGTTAGCTGAGAAAGAACGCGAAATATCCTGGAGATATGTAATGTATTTTTAGAATTTTAAATTTGATTGTGTGTTTTTTTAAATCTTTTAAAAGACTAATTTTAACAGACGTTAAAATATTATAATAAAATCATTGTTAATTGACAAAAAATGAGAATCACCTATGTTTTCTTTCTGTTAGGTCCCAAGTGAGTAGTGTTAAGTTAAGAAGTTTACAGTTAGGGTAATTTAACAGAAAAAAATGTATCATTAGTCATCTATCAATGATCCATACTGAATTGTAGTTATAATTATACAACATCCGCCTTCAATTTCAAGAAAAACTTAAAAACTGATGGTAAGGTATGTTCAGGTTTTAAATATTAAATTGTAACCCACAATGGTATTAAATAATGAAAATCATAACCTCTTTAATAGTTTATTTGAAAACAAGAAAACAATTAATAATACATTTTATAAACAAGTGAAAACCTTTGTCTCTTTTAACTGCCGTTAAAACAAAGCAATACTACCATTATTAGAAATTGTTCAAGTCAATATAAAGATGGAATCTTTTAACTTACACTATTTATCCAATTTTGAAAGAGAGGAAACATAATAACCACGTTTTAGTCAATAAGATGTCAATTCAGTTTTGCAGTAACACAAAACCAATTTGCGCCATTTTCCCAGCACTCGGGCTTCTTTTAAACCTGAGAAAAACCTAAGAGAAAAACCTCTTTTTAAACCTGAACCTAAGTGACCAGTGGTCATCTTAAACTGGAAGTGGACATTCTGGATCGAGGGAATTCTATCTTTAGTTCTCAGCACAGTCGATTCAATATAGATAGACCTCAATTTTTCTGACCCTGACAGTAACCACTCATGGGACTCCAACTTCTGGTTTAGGCTGTGGAGGGCGTTACACACACAGACACGAGAATTCTAATATCATCTCCTTAAAAGCAGTGTTATAAAAATCGTTTTGTTTGTTTTTTATTTTGAAACGTCCGCGATATTCATAAGAATATCAGCTATTTCGTAAGCCTTACATCGTCATTTAATAAGGGTAATTTTTTTTGTAATTAGAAAGAGGTCTAATTGAAGTTTCAGTTAGTGCTCAATAATGATATAAAAAGTTTTACAAAAAATAATAACGAAAATAAGCTTTAAAAATAATCAAGCTATGATTGAAAAGTTATTATAAACTCTGTATTGTTGTTCCTTATTTGTAGTTATACCAATGCGCTAAAAGCTGTACAACGCAACGTTTGTTGTAAAGCTATGAAAACAACATCAGGATAGGTTAAGAACATAAAAATTTTTATGTTCTTATGCTGTTTAAAGTTTTACTCGGGACGTGTAGGTTCCGATTTTGTATTATTTTTATATTGTAATCTGATGATGGGAGATTATCCCGAAACATGTTATTTTTAAGCTTTTTTTTGTTGGATTCCTTTTGGGTATATGGTCTATTTTTACTATTATACGGAAATACATATGATGAATAATTTTAAAATCAGGATAGGGTTTGAAAAGGAAAAACATCAAGAAGGTGAAATTTCTATCGGCCGCCATTTTAGAACGGTTGATCCGATTTGACTGAAATACGTACAATATCAGCCGAGTCCTTAAGATTATCTAGCACCTATAAAAGTTTTAGTTAAAAAAAAAAAAAAATCAAAATTTACGGTTGTCATCCATGTCACAACTTTGAGATAATGCCCCACTTCTAAGGCCCGCCCCCTTAAAACCCCTTGAACAGATTTCAAATTTTTTGATGATTATCTGTAGTTCAACCGATGCCCTGAAAGCTCTGAAAAGTTTGTGGCAAAACTCTAAAAACAACGTGACTGTAAGAATTTGAAATTAGGAAAAAATTCGTGAAAAAAGTGGAAATAAATATATTTATATAGGAAGAAGCGTTTGGCATGATATTCGTGATCTATGACTCCTGATCGTCATTTATCACAAGGTTCCGGGGTCTGTATTCAGATAGGGAAGAACATAATAGTATATTTTCCCTATATATAAAAATTAGGAAAAATAGTTTAGCAAAATAAAAAGCATTTACGATAGAACTTACTAAGCAATTTGCAATTAAAACATTAATTGAAACATTAATAAAACATTAAGTTACAGCATTGGATGGAGTAGACAACATACCACATTGTATCAGAAGTATTTCCAATCACAATACAATGCTGTATTTTGAGCTAGCATTAAAGGGGGAAAAAAAAGTTAGACTGGAAAAATTATATACATGAAGAATTTTTTTTTTATTCTAGTTTGCAAATTTAGATGGACTGTTTAACAAGTTTTCCCAAATGCCTGTAATAGCAAAGGATACCATATGGATTGAAATAGTAATGTATATGGTACCAATTCACACTATTTTTCATATATGTTATTTTGCTTTCTGGTGGCCTGCCTCTTCATTGATTTTTTGAATTCGAAAATCAATGTCACTTTCCATTCAAACACTGATGATAAATTCACATTGAAAATTACTTTATTTCTTAAGGAGAAACTGTTACCTTTTTTTCTTAATCTTTTAATAAAAGCATTTAGTAAAGAGAACTTCACAATAATTCATTTTAAAAAATGGATGAACATAATTCAAATCTTCCATTTCCTGGCAGCCCTTGACTTTTTACATTTAACCTGGGTTTATTAAATATTTCCTACGATGCCTACAACTTAAATTGACAGATGATTGAAGATGAAAGTTTTTTTTAAGAAGTTTGTTTCGGTTGCGAAGAAATCCAGAGAAATGTCTGCCTAATATCGATCACGTTCTATTTCACAAGAACAGTCCTTAAAAGGGTCCAAAGCTAATATCTGAAAGGATGTCAGATGGCTGATATGTCTATAGAGACGGAAAACAGTTTATACAAAAGTTTGAGGTCTCTTAAATAAGAAAATGCCAAATTTCGAGAAGATTCAAAGGAAAGTTTCATAAGTTATTAAGACACCCAACGAGCATGTCTTGAGTATTAAATTATTATGAAAATTGGCTCTCAATGCGCATCCTCAGTAGCCTGTTAAAAGTTTCGACAAAGTTAACGACAATGTACTAGAAGCTTCCCATTTGAAGGGAAGACTCTAGAGTATTCTGTTGTTAGAAATTCTGTTACAATCCTAATGAGAAAAAAGTTATTATAATCAAATTAATTAATATTTCAACATCATTTTTTCTAAATTATAAGAAGTAATAAATTAGTATATTACTGTGTAGAAACAGTTCACAGACCACGAGATACAGTAACCTTTAAAATATATTTATTTATTTTGTATATATTTTTAAAAATATTTATATTTTTAGTGTTTTGAGGCTTGAAAATAAGTAGTGTTTGCGTGTAAAAGTTTTCTTTTACGTGATTAGGTTTTCGAAGGATAATAACGTATAATAGTTCTCAAACCAGAGAAATAACATTGGAAGGATCTAGAATATGTGCCAATTTATTCATATTCTTTTGCTACAACATTCGCATTTTTTTAAAGTTTATAATAATCAAAACATTCCTTTAAATGTTTTTTTAAAGTCTCAATAATATAATCTAAATATTATGCTACGTTTATTCTATTAATTGCCTTTTATTTATTTATTTACAGCGTTTATTTATTTATTTATTTATTTATCTATCAAATTCAACTATCTGCAGCAATCCCAGATCTATTTTTTTTTCTAGATGCTGCAGAATCATTTGGTATCTCAGAAGGTTCCAGTATTAATTTTCTACTTAAAAAGTTCGTTCTTTTCCCAGCAAATTATTAATAAAAAGCAATTCAGGTTACTGAGACAGAAGTGCTTTGAGCCCAAACAGATAAGGTCTCTTTGCGGCGCGGGGCTGAGCCTTAGAATCGACATAAAACTGCAACGCCATCGATTTCCAATTTTCATCATTACACATGTCTTTCAAAAGCTGTGGAACTATTTTCAGAGGTAACATCAGTTGCCCAGTAATTAGCTAAAGTAAATACATATTAACAAGCAATCAACCTCAAAGTCCACCTCATTCAAGCCAGGCAAGTTAATCAGTCCACATTCGCCAAACAATCGATTCAAACTAAATTTCGGCATCTTTAAACATAACAAGAAGTTAATACATCTTATTTTTTTATATTATTTTTTTTTTAAATTTGTGAAAATATACAAAAGTTTACATTATAATAACTCTTGAATATAAACAGTAGAAATTTCCATTTTCTGACAAAAAATATCAATTTTTTTAGACAGCTTAAAGCTGATACAGCGCGTGCAAATCAGTGGATTACTAAATTAATATCTACAGCGATATCGATAGAAATCTTTTTTTTTTTTTTTCATTTCAATGATTTTTCTAAGAGAAGTTTTGTCACTTTCACTGCCTCAGGAAAAAACTAAATAGGAAAATTGAATTGTCTCTTTCCCATAAACACGCATGCCAAGTTTTAAGAAGATCTATCCAGCAGTTAGAAGTTATGAGGGAAACACACCTACAGACAGAAAAATAATTAGCCAAAGCAAATCGGCCCTATGAAAGTAGGCTTTGAAAAAAAAATAAGTAGTTCAAGAATAATAATGAATAACTATGTTCTTACAAGTAACAGTAAATTGTGAGTTCTGTTTCCCTGAGCTATTAAGAGAGTTTTAATTTATTTTCAGTCTGCATTAATTTTTGAAATCTGCAAGTAATCTAACAGAGAGGTGTCGTTGTGGGGTTTAACCTTTTACTATTTCTTCGATCAAGATAACCCAAAAACCACTTATCCTGCAGTGCTGAAAATTAAAAGTTATGTTAAGTTTTCGTAAGGAAGATTCATATTGATTTTCGTGCAAATCGAACTGTGGTCCAAAAAACATCACTGTTGATTCATCTGCGATAACCCAAAAACTATTTGTTCTAGAAAGCTGAATTTTTTTTAGAAAATTACTATAATGAAGAATGTTATTGATTTTGATTTAAATTGAACCAAAAGGTAAACCACCAATGTACATGACATGACATTCAATTCCGACATTACATTTGCTTCCCTGTAAGACATTCTTCTTTTAACCATAATCAGTTCATGCTTGAACTTCTTAATTTTGTTACTTCTCAATTTTGGGGAGTATCCAGAAGGAGTGAGGTTTTCTGTTTCATAAGAGTTTTTCGAAAATTGGTATAATAACATTATATTGTCTAAAACTTCTGTGTTTAAGTATTCTAACTTTTTTCCAATTTTTAATGTATGATTGACTGTCTAAAAGATATTACTCTGTAGCTGATTTTTCGTATTTTCGATGACGGAGATCATTAGAAGATCATGAGTAATCACGTAAAATGCTGTAGTCACTCCTGGATATTTCCTTTAATTTGTATTCAGTTTAGAATAGTTATGATTTTTTTAATGATTCTTAGAAGGAATCCAAAATTTTAAATAAATTTCTGTAGAAACAACGGATTTAGGATTAAAGTTAAAACCATTTGTCCGTTATTTTAGTCCAATAGAGACATTTTAAGTCTTTTATGATGTGGCTTAACGTAGATAACTAAAATGCCGAGGAAGTTTAAACTTGGCATTAGAACTTTAATAAAACCTGAAGCCAAAAAGCACCGCCGCGAAGCAAAAGGTAAACTTCTCTGCACGACACGAAAACTTTACAGAAAAGCCGAACAATATCCTTCTGTCGGGTCTGAGTGTAAACAGGATTTTATTTATTTACGTATCTATCGATTCCTGTCGCGGACATTTCATTGAAGAATTATTTGTATTTTCACAAGAAGATAAAATTATTTTCTAAATACTGGGGAAGAGCGTTACCTTACACACAGATCTCGAAAACATATAACAGATCTCATTATTTAAGAGATAATGTAAGGAAACAGACAATATATACAATAGGCAATATTCGTGTATGTATTGTATATTGCCTATTGAACTGTGTGTAGAGTTCAATTGCAAAAATCATGGAGTGAATTATTAGTTTTCCTATTTAAAGTTGGATAGAAATTATATCTAAATGCACTAAGAAGCGAAATCCCTTGCTTCTACATCCTATAATCTAAACAGATTTGGAATTCTTAAATTGCATACATCCTATTAACAATCATTTTTATTTTCTATCATTCTTTCTGATATCATTATAATCGTTCAATATAAAAAACTTAACGTGCTGACAATATTAAGAAAAAGTGTACAAAAAGCCCAGCACAGAATAGAAAATAAATGCCTTTTTCCGATTCAATTTCCTATTCTTTGCTGGGCTTTTTGTACACTTTTTCTTAATATTGTCAGCACGTTAAGTTTTTATTTTGTTCAATGTAGCCTTTTTTTCTGTGTGTTTTTGTATTTTAATTTCTTTGGCCTACTAGTTGTAGGCAATATTTTTGATAATGCCTCTCGGCATTTCAAAAATTGTTTCTTGCCTTTTTGCCTTTTGGGGGGGGGGGGGTCACTGCCAGGTTGGCCGGTGACCTTCTCATAGGTTTGCGCCTTTTCTGATTCTTTTATCGAGGGAGGCGGATTAGGGCTGATGATCCCGTTGAAGGGTGAAACAGCTGTTCCCTAATCATCTCCATAATAGAATCGGAAAAAGGAATTTATTTTCTATTCTGTGCTGGGCTTTTTGTATACTTTTTCTTATTATAATCGTTATTTATTTGAAATTAAAATTATAATTTTAAGGATTTTTTTCCCCTTTAATGTATGCGAGATAAAAAATTTGACTCCTTTGTAGGTTAAACATCCGTCAACTAACTTTATTATTATAAGTTTGTGAGCTTACTGTACCGAAACACTTTCTACCAGTTATTGTAATACAAAAAATACAGAAATAAGTGAAAGAAGGGCAGGGGCGGAGTATAGCAACCACAAACTTTGCATTCGCAAAGAGAATTGTGGGGAAGAGAGCGCACAACGATCTCATTTTGTTAAACATTTGTTGTTTTACTGGTTCCGCTTGCACACGACTCTGGAAAGGTTTGCTTTAATAAACAATACCCAAAATTATTAACGTGCGGTGGATGAAAGGCAGCCGCCAAAGACTTTTCTACCCAATTACAAATATTACCTTACCAGGGGAGTCTACGTAATCGGTTCCCGCAAATTTCAGCGACCTAAAGCCACAAATCCTGTACAAACGATTAGGTTTGCAAATTAAAATGTTCGTAATAAACTTTCAAAACGGCGTAGATAATTTTTTTCCCGCTCGCCTACATTTACACAACTGCTTCTGAATTCAAACTTCTAACGATTCCGACTCCATGAGAACTTGTTACTAACAACAGGTTTATATGGTTATTAATTTAAAGTTAAAAAATTATTTTAATTTTCAGTTTTAAGCAAATTGAGAAGAAAGAAAGTAATTTCTTTTCTGCCTCTGAGACTATCCATTTAGGTTTAGTTGAAAAAAATTCAATTACATTTGTACAAAATTCAGTATTTTTGCTTAATATCGCATTGAAACACAAAGTTCATAAAAACGAAGAACTTACCTGTAATCTGTCAAGTAAGCATTCAAATTGTCTTCAGAGGCTTCAAGATATGAGCCAATTATTTTGAAAGTGACCCAAGTCCATTTTTCAATTATTTTTTTTTTCTGTTAACTGCAGTAACGTGTGCAAATTCCACGTTAGCAGGCATAGACCACAATTTGGGATTGAGTATATTATACTCAATCCCAAATGGTGGTCGTAGTAACGTGAAATTTGCACACGTTACTACAGTTAACAAAAAAAATTGAAAAATGGACTTAGGTGACTTTCAAAATAAACGGCTCATGTAAGTAGCAAGAAAATTTTCAAATTATTTTCTTACCTGAAAGAAAAGAGAAGAAAAGGAAGCAAATGAATCAATTGCAGTGATATCCATTAACAAATTTTTATTTATTAATGTCATTGATAATATATAATAGAAAACTACAATGATTTAGTACAAAAGATTCGGAGGGGAAAGACGGAAATTGAGGAATTCTAGGTTTAACTGTTTTATAAAAATGACGCAGAATTTTGCAATTGCAAATATATGTATGGTATTCCAGTAATTTCTGGAACCCTGTGCAAAAATTCTATTATAACAATTAATTAATGTATGTAAGTAGTGTACTTATAAGTATGTTATGTCTGTAGCAATCTTGTTTGGAGATTGAAAGCAAATTAAAAGTCAAAAATTAGTCTGGTCAAATTTATGATTGAATCGAAAGTGTCGAGTAGAAGCTATTGACACAGGAATCACTATTCAGCAAATATCTTAAATTCTGTAACACCTGAGAACGACCGATATACAACCTTAAGTACAAAGGGCAATAGGAACATGACAGTTCGTCAATATGCCACCGAGTTTGCTTCAGAAATTTCAGCATCAAGGTATCCGGAAGGCTTTGTAACTGTATGGAAAGTGAGGATCTGTATCCCTCTTTATCTGAAAGCCATCTTTTCAATAAATCGAAAGGGACAGGTGAAAGATATTAGATGGACAGTTATCATCATCACAGCTGTACATCTCTACACATCATCGAAAGTGGGGCTTTGATTGACTTACAGCTATCGAAAAAAACGTATTGTAAGTTTTCCCGTTGATCTAGAATTGTTTTTTTTTTCTTTTGATGACGCTAATGCTCAGAGGCATTGAAGATGAAAATGTGGAAAGTGAAGATAGATTAAGAATCGATTGACCAGTCAGGTCACTAGATCTGAACTCCATCGAGCATGTTTAGAATTATATAGAATGAAAACTTTCCATTTCATTAGAATGAAAGTTTCCATTCTAAAAACTTTCGCGGCGTCGTACTCCTCTCAATCTGCGAATTAAAAATTGTTCTAATAACTTAAGTTAAATTACACTTCCATCTACTTTAGTGAATTCAACGAAAATTTTTCATTAAAATATTTGTATTTATTTTTTCTTCACCCCAAGCATTTGTAGTTTTTTTTTATAACAACAATTAGAAAAGAAATTCCCAAAAAAACTTTTCATCATACGTAAGATATTAGAAAAGATTTAAAAAACTCGTGAATTGAGTAAAACAATAAATTGAAAGTCTATCTTTAAATATCTCCTTAAGTCTCTCAATTAATATTTTTCATAATACTTTTCAAAAAAAAGTTTTTATCAGTTCTTAATGAATTCTGGTTAAAAGTATCTTCATTTAACGTTCAAAAACTCAACATTGAATTGATAAAAAAAAAAATATAAAAATATTTTTAATAGTCAACAAAGTTTCTTCTATATTTTATTTTTATGTGCTAACTAGCCGGGTACCGTCTCTTCGCTCCGGAATCCTTGAAAACCTAGCATAAAAATAAAAATCTTTATTTATTTATCAAATTAATATCGAGATCGGAAAATATACGAGGTGGCCTTCGCCGGGTAACTCAGTTGTACTGCGGGTTGGCACCACACACCTATATATCGATAGGGCTACTTTAAAGCGGAAATATAAATCCTCTTTATTCCCTGTCCCGTGGAAATTTCGAAAAATCCGGCCTTATTCCTTGTCTACATTATAAAGGGAACCTCTGTGCAAAATTTCAGCTTTCTAGGTCCAACGGTTTGGGCTGGACATTGATGAGTGAGTGAATGAGTCAGGACTTTTCTTTTTATATATGTAGACGATAGTCTCCTCCTCATGTAAATCATAATATAATAAGTCTTTGGAGCTAAATATTTATTTGTTTTAATGTGGTAGGATTAAAAGACATGTCTTTACAAATTACGCTTTCAATCTTGGAATTCTCGTCTTAAAATCTTTAAGTATTGATAATTTTTATATTCATTATTAATTTTTATTATTTTATGCAAAGAAAATAAAAGAAGGGAAAAAAAACCTCAAATTAATACTTCGAACTTCAGTAATTTCTTTATCTACTATGCTTTTCAAAAAAAATCTTCTCTGAAATTTGTTCAGTGACAGTTTTTTTTTTTTTTTTTTTTGTCACTTGTTTCTTAATCCACTTATTGTTTCGTGCTCCCAACATCCATTTAGCTACATATCCAAAAAGAATTAATACTAAATATTATCTCTCTAAGGTCGTTTATTGTTAAATCTACAAAATTCTTGATAGCAAAGGAAGAGTAATTTGAACTTGAAAGTACACCAAAAGGCCATAAATGTCTGCTAAATGATACTTGATGAGAATCTTTCTGAATTATTTTACTGACGAGTAACAAAACCCTGCAAAACTCCCAGAATTTGAAGCGAAATTGTAATTACTGCAAAACAAACATTAGTTGCTAATGGCAACAGGTCGAGGTGAAAGAAGCGGAGGAGGATTAAGTGCAATGGAACAAAAAGTACTCGGAAAAATAAAAATTCGAGGAAATAGCAAATAGTACCATGAAACAGAAAGTGCAAATTAAACAAATAAAAAATATGTGAAAGCATATGTTATCCGGCATTTGAATTAGGAGCACGGCTACCATCGTGAGGGTTGATAGGAAATGAGAGCGTGCGAGCTAATAACGAACAGAGTTTATCCCTTCTCTCATCTCCGAAGATGTTAAGAGCATCTAATCAAAATATATTTTTCTTTTTCCTTTTTTTTTTTTCCCACACTTTTTCGTGTTCTTCATTTGTTCTACAGGATGTCCGAAAATTAATTTCATTTTATAATCTTGTTTAATTTCAATTGAAATTGTAAAAATAATTTTCGGACATCTGTTCTTCAATTATATTTCATTTAATTAGTAAATAGTCATTTTTTCCTTAATGCTTTCCCTTAATCTAAGCACACATATCCGAAAGAGAAGTAATTTAAAAAAATTAAATGAGGAATTCTGTAATGTGTAAGCACTCCAGAGTGAGATAATAGTGGAAACGAAACAGTTGGCAACACAAAATCGATTTCAATTAAAAATGAATTTTACAACGTCAATTTGATGTTGTAAAAATAAGTAATATCTTCAGTTTCTATTGACGTCTTAAGAATGCAGTCCGGTCCTTTTAGTAATCCACTAATTTGCGGATACATTGATGTGATTAAAATTGGACTTAGTCAAATGAAGTAAAGAATGCTGATTTAGTTCTTTTTTTTCAGAATTTTTTTTTTTTTTATCAGACATTACAATTAAGAAAATAATTGCAGACTTGTCAACTGTATTAGAAAAAGAAAAAAAAAACACAAAAAGTAAGTCTTTTCAAAATCATTTGTATATTTATACATTACTTCTAATTAAGATAATATTTAGACTTTAACATTTACCATAAGAAAGTAAATGTAACATCTCATGTTTTATGATCTCATGTTTTCTAATGATCTCTTTATGTAAGAGTAACTTTTGACGCAGGAGAGAACGAGTAGAAAATATTGCAAGCTGAATTGGACCCTAACAGTGACTTCTCTGCAATTTTTCATGGATTTCTCTGATCAATGTTGAGCACCTTCTAATTGGATTCACTAATTAATATCAAACAGGAAACCAAAAACATCAATATTCTTTTTAGTATGTAGCGTCTTATAATTTTTTAATTACCTTTAAGCGCCAATTTTCATAAGTGTCTTCCTACTGACGTAGGTCAAACCTCTTTAGAGCAACGAGACCACATTGGGATAATAAATCTCTTAAGCTGACAGTCGTAAAAGATTAATCCATGAAATTGAGTATAAATCATTTTAAAGTTATTTGGAATCAAGTTCTGAATGATAAAGAGGTAGAACATTGAATTAATCTCAGAGTCTTGAGGCTTATTTCGCGTCTAATTCAAATTTCGTGTCCTTTTTTAAATTAAATTTCACTTAATCTGCTGCAGAGTTCACCAAAAAAAAAATTGACGGAAATTACATATGTATATATATCTTTTTCAAAAAGTCAGTCTTTTTATTTCCTGTACACGAATCAAAACAGAATCTCTTGTTGGTAATTTTACGTATAACCAAGCAATCAGAGCTTCAAATTACTAGAAAGTTCGTAGACGTGATTTGAAGCAGTCTTCGAATGCCATCATCACAGACATTAGCTTGAGTCTCATGCTCTACTGACAAACTGGAATCAAGTCCATCATTAAGAAATATAGCAAAGTTTTCTTTATCAAAATGAGGATAAGCATTCTTATTATAATTCTTTAAAGAGCTTGAGCGTATTTTCGTATAACTTAGCTTTAGACAAAATTAATTAATTGGAACGTTGAAATTAACTGAAAGGATGTAATAGTAAGCTGTCACTTATGATTAATTTATGAGGGTTAGGAAGTTACAGCGGGCAATCTATAAGGAAAACAAGCGGTTAATAATAATAAAGATACTACCATAAAACAGGTTACTTGGACCCAAATTACAAATATGTTTAAATCCACTACCACGACTCAACAATTGGTTATTTGTTGTAAATAAAATGTTTATTTTGCTAGGAAAGCATATATAGAGCCAGGAGCATTTGAACTGGTTCCAAATTAAATAACTATTTGATAATAAATATTAAATTTGGGTTGAAGTGACCCTGCAGGGTCCAAGTAACCCTGTTTTACGGTACTTAAAACAGTACAAAGCTAACAGTAAAGAGCGTTAATATTCTTTGTGCAATGGAGGCTTGACCACACGTTAAAGGTTGAGACCTTAGTAAACATCATCCATTGATAGTAGTACCGGTAACAGCTATATATATTTTTTAGGCGTTTTTGTCTTATTTATTTGATCATAGAAAAGTCATTGAGGTTGGTGGAGGCCAGCAAAAGAATTTCTTTATTTTTATTTCTTAATGTGTATTTCTTGTTTAGTTTAGATTTGCGGAGGTACCATATTTTTTTTTATTGACAATAATTTAAAATTTTAAAATCTAAAACAAGAATTAAAAATTTACTAAAATTGTCATGTTTTAAAGTAGCCTTCCTCAGGAACATGTAACCTCTGGCCGAAACTTGTGGATTTTAGTAATTTCTTAATTGTGAACAAGAAAATTACTCTACTTCACGATTCAATAATAAGTAGTTTGCCTTAATATTTTTTGTAAGGAAATAGATTTAGTTAAGAACCATTAGGAACTAATGGTTCCTAATGGATATAAAAAGGTTCTTTTCTTATTCTTAAATAAAACACTAATTGCTCTGGAACTTTTTTCCTAACTTTCGCTGAAACAACAGTATTTAAATTCGGAATATTTCTTTGGAAAGAGAAAAAAGCAATGTAGAACCACGTAGTCTTATTAAGATGTAAATTCTTCTTCAGTTGTAACTAATTAATTGTCTAGTCTTAATTTGCAAAATCTCTCTGTGACTATACACCATACAGCAAAATAACTTCCACTATTTAAAATTTCACAAATTACTGTACAGTCCTTTCCCCTCTCTTGTCTTTGTTGTGTCAATTTAATTAAGCCAAATTACTTTTTGCTGTTGTTATCTAATCTTGCTTTCAACGGATCTTTTCCCCTCTCTTAACTGTAGTCACCGGCGGGAGATAGTAAGGCCCAAATTTGGCGCCATTTCTACCGGGCAAACTCGCACCCGGGGATTTATTTAATCAACTTCTGCCGTGCCTCCCCCAACGCCTGGGGACGAATTGAGGGGACCTTGTCAAATGGCGATGAACCACGTGACTCGAGAGCGAAAGAGTTGGGCGCAGTCCATCAACGCAAAGCAGGGAGAGGGGGAGGAGGAGGGGGAAATGGTGGAACGATGGTACCGGCTGAGAAATGGAGGACGTGATTGATGTTGCAAGGCCCAGACTTAGTTGCCCTTGGGAGAAAAAGACGCGCGCGATGCTCTTTTTTTTTTTTTTCCTCGGATCCTAAGAAAAACATCTTCGTTGACAATCAGGTCTGAAAGTGAAAAAAAAAATAACACAAAAAAATCATGTTGCCGTGAATATAAATCAATATTTGACAGTTCCTTGAGGGGGAAATAGGTCCGCAAATGCCTATCCCGTCTCAATAGTGAGTGCTATTAGAAATAAAACGGCGGAAAAACATACTGAATTTTTCATGACACATTAAAAATATTTATATCCTCGTAAGTGCATGAAATATCATTTTTCCATTTGCTCCAAAATTAAAGTTGCTATTCCGTGCACAAAAATTTTCCCTGTTATCGATTTGGCATAATAGTTTTAGTGCTACTTTCTAAGTACAATTTATGCATTTTTGTTGTTTTCCCGTCAGACGCTTTTCAAGACCACTATAATTTTTTTTTTTGGGGGGGGGGGGGGGAAATTAGTTCAAAAAAATTTTTTGAAAGAACTTAAGCTTAATATATATAAAATTTCTGTTTTTTTTTTTTTTTTTTTTTTTTAGTTTTTAAAGACGTGATATAATAAAAAGAAAAAGTAATTTAGTTTTGCCCAATATGAAAAAAAATCTTAATTTTTTTTCTGAAAAATGAATTAAATTACTAATTCCAATTAGTTTTAGTTACATAATATTTTAATTACAAATTTTAATCAAAGCAAGAGGAGATTACCTTGGGGATTAATAAATGGATTAATAACCATGGATTAAATTCGACAGCACTGTTTCACTTCGAATATGTTTTTTTTTCGTATTGGATTCTGTGAGATCATCAAGAGCAAACAACTTGACAAGGAACCCAAAACGGAAAAACATTAAACTACAAAAGTTACATCGTCTCTTGTTCGTAAATATGTATGCCAAGTTTTAAGAGGATCCATTACATGGTTCAAACAAACGTTTTTATTGCGGCAGGGGACGCGAACATACTTACAGAATGACAGCTAAACGAGATTAGAGTGAAGGGAAAAAAACAAAAAAAAATACTCGAGTCGCTTTAACATTTCCTATAAGTGCTGGAGTCGCCGAGTTTCAAAAAATCAACAAATAAATAAACTTTATTTATTGGGAAACTTCAGAATTGAGAAAGAAACAAAGAAAAAAACCTTGCCAACAAAAGAAGTAGTCTTTTTGATAACTGTCTTCCATATTGGATGGTTGGTTGGTTAATTGATTTTAATGGCGCAAAAGCATCTGTGGCTAAGCTGCACCAAGAAAAGTAAAAATTAGAATGCGAAAAAGAAAAGGAAAACAAACTGCCTAGATAAGAAAGAACAGAAATCAAGAAAAGAACAGGTAGTGTCCAAATTACGTTCTTAGGAAATAAGAAAATAAAATATCTGATAGTTACAAGAGGTTGGCAACATTGATGAATGAAGCGTAAAACTGATGAAATGGTAAAAGATCATTGTCATTTAAAAGATTGTTCGATAATCGTAAATTTTATCAGTACGAAGTCATTAACAGGAATAATCAAACTGAATTTCAGAAATATTAATACTGTGACAAAGATATGTTGATAAGACTGAAGCTGTTACAGGACAAACACTTCAGCAAAGGATAATGAGGATATTACAAAAAGTGAAACGACAATGACAAGCAAAGTTCAATTTTAAATCTTTAAATATTTTCCAAAACTGACCAGTTCTCTTTGGATTAGTACATTTTGTCTGCCAGTTGTGATATCATACATTATCAAGTACTAATGTACATTAACATACGTATTAAGTATTAACATACGTATTGCCTAATTGCAATAAACTAAGAATGAAAACTTTTTCGCCATACTAATTCTTGGAGGAATAAGAATACTTTCAAAGTTTCTGTGGAAAGTTGCAAGCTGCGAGAAAAGGTCTTTTTCTTTTTAACTTCGATTCTCTGAACAGATAACGGATAAATAAATTATTATGGCACTAATATCTGTAAAGACCGGGAAAGTAAGGATATCCAAGGAAAATACGGAAGTGGATGCTATATGAAAGGAGTGCAGAATAAGTTACTGGAAGAGTGAGATTCTACGATACGAGGCAAGTGAAGGGCCAAAGAAAACTACTGAAAAATATCCGTCCCAAACTAAATCATCGCACATAAAAATTCAACAGTCTCGATAAAGACAGCTAAACTAAGTTCGAAAATATATAATGACTTGCGCCCTAAAAGCTGCTGTTACATCAATTCAAAGAATTTTGAAAACTTTATGAAACCAACAAAAATATTTAAACACTTGAAATTTAATTTGGAATGACTGGATTCTGGCCACCACACACAGTTCTAATAAAATACATAAATATAAATACAATAAATGCGAGCATCTTTCGAGGTGATCTACACTTCGTTCTCAAGCGGAGAAATGAATAACATATTTCTCCGCTTAAGCATTTCTCCGCTTGAGAACGAGATGTAGATCACCTCGAAAGCGCTCGCATTTATTGTATTTATATTTATGTATTTTATTAGAACTGTGTGTGGTGGCCAGAACCCAGTCATTCCATGTTAACGTAAAACACCTTCCATTGAAATTTAATTCTTCAAGTATTTGTAATTGCAAGTTAAGCACAACTATCACAGGACCTAATGTTGTAGAATTCTTAATATGAGCAGAACAGAAAATAATAGGGATTATGACTTAAAAAAAAATAATAGAATACAATTTTAACTTGAAGACCAAGTACCACTTATCCTAGAAGTTAAAACTTGCCTATAAACTTCTTCCGAAAATTTGCTGTGATTTAATAAATTGAATAAATGTATTTTATTGAATATATTTTATTGGTTTAAGATGTGGTTATTTTTAATAATAATATGACGACCAGAAGAGAGGAGATTAGAAAAAATATTTCCTGTAAACTAACAAAATTAAAATTTCTGTATAATTAATTGCAATATTTTATAACAACATTTATAATATATATAAATTCCCTTATACTGGGCGAACACAAGGCGATATTTTGGGACAATCTGGCCCAATTTGATTGCTGGCAACCGTTTGCCCCAATTTGATTGCCCAAACCTGAACAATATTGCCCCAATTTTATTGTCGGTACCAAAGGAACAATATTGCCCCATTATTAGTTGTCGCAAAATATTGCTAGTACGAAAGCGAATCAAATGAACGGATGAAATCACGTGACAATGCTGACGTCGAAGGAGGCGGGACTTTGAACATCGGAAATTCAGTCACTCACGCCGGCCATTTTCTTTGAGAAACAAGGCGTAAAATCAGCAAAATGGGTCGGCCCAAAACATATAATTCCAACAACAACATTTTGTCAATTGATAATGAAAGAATCGTAATTGATTTCTACAGAGGGACGGCTTTTAATACTATAGCAATTCTGTACGAAAACACGCTCTCTCTTTAGCTCTCCCTAGTGAGCAACGCCGTAACCATAAAAATTCATGGCAATATTGGTTCAGGAAAAACTCTGTTCGCGCTTGATAAAGTTGTCCGCAATCAAATTGGGCCAACTTGTCCCAATCATATTGCCATAAAATCGCTCCATGTTCGCCTAGCTTTAGGCATCATACATTTTTAGCCCATAGATGAGGATCTCAGGTCTATATGCCAAAATTACACGACTCGCTCGCTAGATCAAAACCCAATTGTTTTAAACTATAAAAGCTAATTATAAAATCTACTACCTTTCTGAACATTTATTTTTTGATATTGCAGTTAAACACTTGATTCAAAAGTTGGCTCTTCAACTATAATTTTACAAAAAGAAGTGACCTGACCCTTTTTAAGATAATGTTATCTAGAACACGTTGGAACTTATAAATCTAGGATAAAGAATGGAGGTACTTCGTTTTCGAGAAAGTCATTCACATACTAGACATACGATCTGAGACTTCCTATAACAAGTGTGGTCAGTCACGCAATACTGCAGTGCAGTTGTAGGCGTAGGCTGGATTTTCGTGCAACGACGAAGTCAATCAAGGATAAAGACTTAAAGAGAAACCCATTTCACAAAGGAATGTCACATTATGTAGAACCCCTGAGGCCTTGAAGAAATAACTTTATGTTATTCAAAAAGAAACCACAGAGCATTATGAACACGACAAAACACCCTGAAGAAATATCCTATATTTCTATGTTTTGTTAAAGTTACTAAGAGCTCAGGAACTTACAGAAAGAAAAACTTCTCTCTTTTCTATTGCAGGTTTATTTAAATTAGTTGAAATGCAGTAGCAAATCTCTTTCAAATAATGGACAATTAAGATGAAATATTTCTATGTAATTACTTCAAATTATTAAAGAACGGCAAAGAATTTTGGAAGAAAAGACTTTGTAATTTTAAGTTGTATGTTTCTTTAGAAAAATTCTTCGTACTTAGAGCGTGCGAATTCGCATTTCAGTTTCAGTTCTCTGTTATGAATTTTTTTTATTAAGTCAGTAGCTCGAATTCTCTAAGTAAGATTCATCAAAGAGCATTAAATTAGAAGTGTATCTTGTTATTGGGAACAGATCTCAGAAGTTTCAAAATAACTGTGCTCAAAGCTATTCGAGATATTTGGCATTGTTTTCATTGGATTTCTGCTATTAGCTTAATTGTCAGAAATGCAACGTTTTTATTTCAGTTCACAGCTATAGCGTGATCGGTAAATCCTTGGACTCAAATGCTGAATGTTGTCGGTTCGAATCCGTGTATATACTGTTTTTTTTTTTTTTTTTTACTCTTAATCTTTTTTTCTCAATGTCCCCGTGGATTTTTATTATTATTATTTATTGTTCTTTTTATTTTTTTTTAACATTTTTTAATTTTTTCCTTTCGTTAATGTCTTCCTTTTATTATTACCACATTTACTCGCATAATTTCCCCCACCGCAGTTTTTGTGGATTACAAAATTCAATTTTTATTTTTATCGCATAATTTCCCCACCTCTACTACAACGCGTTTCCAACATGACCTTGACTGGCGGTCAACTCACGACGACGCGACAATGTACCGTTACTATCGCATTTCTCTATCCCACGCTACTTTAGGGGAAGATTCTAGCCCCACCCCGATCAGTACAAGAGCAGACTCCTTCTGAAGCAATACAACAATTTCGAGTGTTTTGTGAAAACGTGAAGTTCGCGAAAAAAGTTGAGTTCTCTATTAGCAGGCAGCTGATGCTGACGTCATGCGGTGAGCAGCTATAAATATGGCGGGCTGCGCTGCGTGAGTTACGAAATTACGTCACAGTCGCACACACACTTCCGTGCATGCCTATTGCTTAACTGTACTTTGAAGAAAAAACAAATGTTGGGATGTGATTTCTTATATTTTAAATGTTGCGTATTAATAAAATTGTTCTTAATTACATTTCTTGCTTTAAAAATCAACATTTAACATGGTTTTCCTTACACTTTTACCATATTTTTTTTCCTCAAATTGAAAAACATCGCGTAATTTCCCCACCCCCCTTTTTTTTGTCAAAATATTGAGGAAAAGAAAGGGGAAATTATGCGAGTAAATACGGTATTATTTTTAATTGTTTTTTATTATTATGGGTAGCCCTGAAGTTTATGCCTTAGCACAAAATCATATTAACTAGTTTTTTTTTTATTATCTTAGTTTTAAAATAAATAGCTTAGAACAGCTCATTTCACTCAATTCCTCCCCGTGGAATTATGGAGTGTAATTATGAAAAATACAGAAAATAATAATGTATGATAAAAAAAATTGCTAAGTGTAAAATTAAAAAATAATGATAAAAAAAATATAGGAAATAAACCAGCGGTCAGTTTTGAAATCAAAAATCATTTTGTTTTATCCAAATTTCAAGAAAAATTCAAGAAAATCCGATGAGTAGTTGTGCCACTTATAGTCCTCGCAGCGGTTCTTGAGAATGCAAAGAATATCATTGATTGTACTAACCTGTTAGTTTGCTCTGAAAAAAAAAAATGGAGGCCGATGCTTCACATTCAAAACTCCGTCAAGGAAAAGCCATCAACAATCAATCCAGGAAGATTATTCTTAACTTTGATTGTTTTAAAAACAAAAGAATTTCAATTCTGTTAACGAAATTACTCGTCAATGAAACGATAGGTTTTTATCAGTAAGAACGTTTGCTTTCCTGCTGCATTAATAGTGACTTAAAGTAGTCGATGATAATTTTCCAGAGGACTCAAGACTACAACAAAGCGTGCATTTGTTAAATTTGCAAATTGCGCTTCGACATAAACTTTGACTTAAAATTACATTCTCAAACATTTCAGTCCTAATCCTTCTTTCTATTTGATAAAAGTTAATGAACTATTGAACAAAACTAGCTGGATCAGATCAATAGTTCATCTTTGTATCGCTGCCAACTGGCGGGTTAAAAAAAAAAAAAAAAAAAAGAAAGCCTTCAAAAAAAAATAAAAATAAATAAATAAATAAATAAATAATCGCGAAGTTTAAGGATGTCTTTCACTATTTTTAATTTATTACAATCCCATTAAGACATAATAAAACAAACAAGTGTCGTGATGCTAAGTAACAAAAATTAAACAATGTAATTCATTTCATTCTTATTTTACTGACTTAACATTCTATAAATATTTTACAGATGTTTTTGTAGCCAAAAATCTCAAGACTTATTCAGGAACGGGACTAGAGCCAAGAGAATAAGAAAAACAAAACTTGTGTGTTCTATTCTGTTCTTAGAACAGAAGCTCAATAAGTACTAAAAATTTATTTAAGCTATGTAATTACTTTTCTATCAAGACAAGAAGTTCGAAAGAACTTAAAGCCTACTTTCCATAAAATAGCATTTATTAAAAAAAAAGGACAAAAAATTGTAAGTCGTTGAAATGAAAAATCCGAAAGCCTACATTTACAATTAATATCACTGAATACAAACTACAGAAATTTTCTATTTTCTGAAAAATTAAACAAATCTATATTTTTTACTTAAATTGACTAAATCGGATTAATTTTAGTCGGTACCAAACAACGCGGAATGGATTAAGGATTTAATATATTCAAGTTTAAGGCAATGAAATATTAATAGATATATATCATATGTTGGTTTAAAACATAGAAAATATATTTTATTTTAAAAAAATATATTTATTCGTAGTTTTACGCGACAGAGCAAAAAAAATTAATCGTAACTTTTTTTTTAAAGTGATTACTTCTTGGGACAATGCACGAATACATAAAAAACGAAGAAAATTTTTTTTCTTTATCTTTTTCAATATCTTATTAATATAGTGGACATTAGTTCTAAATTGATTTTCTTATTTTTTTCCAATCTCCAGCTAACTGCAGTTAAATGCAACTTTTCAACAATTAATATTTAATGCATATATATATATATATATATATATATATATATATATATATATATATATATATATATATATATTGTGTATTTCCCAAAGGAGGCTCTATTGACTCCTGGAGAGCCAAAAATACAGGCTGCGACGTTTCACTTACCATCGAGACTATTGGAGATTGGTTGGTCAGCTCAATGCCTTGACGCTTTCATTCCCGCGAACGAAACCTTGTTTACTAAGGGCTAGGTGAATCCTAGAGCCAGTTCGAAAAACAAATAACCTATTAAAAATCGCCAGCTGCTAATCTAGTGGACAATCGGCCTCCACTCTCAAGATTTGTCTTTAATTGTTGTTGCTGAAACATCGACATCATCACCCTAATTACTTGCCAATATGATTGACATCGGTAGTGTAATTGCTAATATTAACCATCGTTAATTTTTTTTTGTTCGTTTAATTCAAAGACGATTACTCGATTCGCTCCACGCACAATCATCGAGAAAAAAACCATAGTTTACAAAAATTAAAATTTCAGCCATCATGGTAAATAAAAGTTTCTGCTACTGGATTCACTGAACTTTAAACGCAAATACACTGACGGTATATTTTATCTAAACTATTGACTTATGAGGTGAATCATCTGATCAATTTTCAAACTATTTCATTAAATAGGGCAGACCTATTTATTATGCATTCCTAATATAAATACATTTTGAGTTAGTATGATTACAAATACATGAAAGCAAGTGATCACGAATTCAAATGCGTTCTAAAATATGTTCACGTTAATAATAATTTTTCAACGGTTAAACATTTTGAATTTTTAATAGACCCTTGAGTTATTTCATGCGGTTGTAAACATAACCTGACAATATGTGTCATTAATGTCAGTCATGTACACACTGTGCCTTCAAAATACTGCAAAATTAACGCGTGCATATGCAATCACTTACTACAGTCAAGCAATTCCCAAATGAAATGGTTTTAATATAAATATTCTATTTAATCGAACAACTTTCAATTCATTTACACAAAATCCGATTATCCTATTGCTGCCTTTCCTTTTATTTATTGTCATCTATCAAACAAATATCATCCAATTTCCATTAGAATCCGAGGCACTAATGCATTCGAGTCAACTAATGGAACCTCGTCTCCGATCATGTTTATTACGTATATATTCCGATCCCTAACGAAACTCTAAAAGGATGGAAGGAAGGGAGTGGGGCGGAAAGCTCTTGCATTCACTCTGTCCGTCTGTCTGTCATCACATCTACAGCCCAAACTACAAGTCGGAAAAGCGTGAGTCATAACTTATTGAGCGCTTATGGTTTGCAGATTTGGGAAAAGTACGAGTTCCGATCTGCGTCACTTCCTGTCTCACAGGAAGTGGCCGCAAATGAAACGTGTTCCTTATGAAAATAGTTCTTTATCTTGCTCATTAAATCGAATATCCACTGTTTGGTCCATCTGACTTGGTGTTGTTGTATATGATTTCGGTAGACACTGTTACCTAATTGCTATAAAATCCTATTCGCCTCAAGCAGGCACGTAGCCAGGGAGGGTATCGAGGGGACTGAAGCCCCTCCCGAAATCTATACAAAAGAAAAAGCTCTCTCAGAGTTGAAATCAAAGGAACCCGTTATCTAGCTCCTCTTTTTCTGCGCTGCTTCTATTCCACTGATATAAGGACTATCTCCTAAGATATTTCGGATAATGATTCTGACTTGTTAACTTACAGTATCCAACCCTTGTGGAAAGAAACCCTGTACCCATTCTACAGAAGACTGGGTAGACCCTAGGACCCCCCTGGAGGAAATTACATCACCTTACTAATTGGCTAGCAGGCCCACAATCCACAGCGTAAAGGTGCTACATAACTTATCTATTGCTGAAGTTGAAGGCGAAAGTCCCCGGCATTGTTAAATATATACAGTATAAATGAGTAATTTCTCTTGTCTAAAAACAGTTGTGTTTAGACCTCTTAAATTCACTAATGGCTAAGTTTGCACTCTACATCAAAAATTTCCAATTATTATGTAAACTTCAATAACAAACACGAACGGAAAAATTATCTAGCTATTCTATCTATTCTATCTATCGTTAGAGTGGGATATAAAACTTTCAACTCTATTAGGGAGATGGGAACATTCACTCGCTTAGATTCGACCAATCCTATATCTAATGCTAAACCACGAGCATTTATAGACCACTGGTCCATGAACAGAGCAAACGAATATAAAGCTGTCTCTATCCCTTTACTCTTTAACCCATTTATTTTATAACCCATTTAGTTTTACAACTCATCGTGAATAAAATAGTAGGTTTTATTCGCTTTAATAATAGATATCAACTAAATTGTTTGGAGAAAAATCAATCATGTACTTGGTAAATATCTGATATTGCATTCACAATATATGAGCTTTAGTAAATAAATATAAGACTTTCCAACTGAAAATGAAATATATATCACAGTTAAATAAATACTAATGTTTATAAATAATAATCATTCATTGATATTTATTAAAAAAAAATCCTTCTTCTTTATTCTCTTACAGTGAGCTCATATTTCAGTCTGCTTTTTCAAGCTAAAGGACTTTTATATTACAGTAGAGTCCCGCTATTCCGAAAATCCGCTTATTCCGAACAGAGTTCAGAAAAAAATACCGATTTTTTTTTAACTTAAAAACAGGAGAAATTAAGCAGACTTTCGTGAAAAAACGTACATTTATTGTTATACATAGAAGTTAAATATAGACATACATAGAGCCTAAGCTTGATGAAAACGCCTGAAACCAAATTGGAATGAAAGTTGGTTACTTACGTCGGCTCCATTTATACAATTCTATAGAATCATTTTTAATCACTGCAAAATAGTTACAAAATAGTTACAAAAAATAACTATTTACAACGATCAACGCTGAATAGAGCTGACACTAGCAGATGTCCCCGCACTTAATTTAAGCCTTAACAAGTCAATACGTTGATTTTATTCATGAAATCCGCCTATTCCGAATTCCCGCTAAATCGAACAGTGTTCGGTCCCGATTAGTTCGGAATAGCGGGACTCTACTGTAATAATATTAATCTACAATTCAGGTTCTGTCTTCTGTCTTGCATCTAACAATAATAATTTATAATGTGTAATAATAATAATCTAGAACTGATGTGAACTGTTTTTCTATTACAGTAAAACCCCGTTATTACGCTCCCGCTTATAGCACTATCCCGTTTTTTACGCTCCTTTCATACGGTCCCTGGAATTTTCTATGTAACTCTGTATACTTTTACCCTCTTATAACGCTTCAAATCCCGCTTGTAGCGCTTTTTTTATATCGGAAATTTTGTATCGAAAAGAAATGTAACACTGTAAAGATTTTTTCTTTCCCTGGTAGGAGGGAATCTTTGAAGTGCGAGTCTGTGATAGAGTAAGTTAGTGCAAAATGTCGAAGCAGAAATCCCTTTCTTTAAGTGAAAAATTGCAAATTCTTCGTAAGTACGACGAGAATTCTACACTGAGTCAGAAGGATTTCGCAGAATCTCTAGGAATTCCCTGATCCAGTCTGAGAACAATAATAAAAAATAAGAATGGAATTACCAATGCATCGAAGGGTGGTTCCAAACGTAAAAAAGTAAAGTGTGGAAAATATTAAGATGCCGAGGAAATTCTAATTGAATGGATTCATCAGTCCCGTGATGCATCAGTGCCATTAAGTGGCCCAATCATTCAAGAAAAGGCGTGTGAAATAGCGGGCAGTGCACTAAATCTTCTCCGAAAATATATTAGTGTTGCTCCTAGTGGTGTATCAATTGATGTTAATAGTTACTTGAACCGAATTGAAAATGTCATAATTCATAACAGTAGCACACAGACACAGCAAACCACAATCAAAGATTTTTTTAATAGGAAATAAGCTCACATTTGCACTATATCTATTGCAGAATCAAGTATCTTTCCTGTAAAATGGTGTCTAAATGTTTCCCCATCTCAGAAATCATTTCCCGTCTATAGCGCTATCCCGCTTATTACGCTTTTAGTTCATGGTCCCTTGACGACCGTAATAACGGGGTTTTACTGTATTATTATTTATACAGAAGTCATTTAGCTTGAAAAAGCAGGCTGATGGAATGGTCTGCGAAACATTGCTGTAGGGAAGTTATTGTAAGAAGAATAAAGAAGGAGATTTATTAATACTAATATTTCTTTATCAATCCTTTGAAAACGAGATCAAAGAAGATTGTGTAAGATGTAAAGTGAATGGATAACACATTGTCTTAAACAAATGGCCAGTATATAAGCAGAAGAATAGCAAAAAGAAACATTTTTCTGACAAATAGTTGTCACAATTTAATCTTGTTCAAGCAAGAAGATAAATATTTTCTAGCAATGCACTACATTGCAAAAACTGTATTAAGTCATATTTACCACAACACAATTATTATAAGGACAAATTTCCGAACTTATTCGTTATTTCTTTTCAAACCGACAATCTTCAAAATAAAATGCAAAAATAACTTCAGCATATTTATAAAATTACACCAAAAATAAACAATAAGAAGATATCTAAAGTCTTTGTACCGTTGCATGAAATAAAAACATTCAGTCCTTTTTCGTATATTTTGAAAAAATCCTGATGGAAATCTAGAATAAAAAATGAAACCAAAGTCGACCGAAAAGTGAAGAATACTGCTTTTTTAATTAAACAATATAAAATATTACTCATACACAATTCAGTACCATCTCTTCCTGATATAAAGCACTACCAAGGGTAAGGAAATGCAATTCCATGAACTGTTATCTCTCTAATGCTATTCACTGGAATCATTTCATTTTTTAGCCTGGTTTCCTTGGGAACGGAGGTTCATCGTATCTGTGTATCCTCACATAAGAACTTTTGAACCGCTGGAAGGATCTTCTTGAAACTTGACGTGCATATTTAAGAACAAGAGATGATTTTAAAGTTATAGTTGATATCTTTTCAAATGGGTCTCTGTGGAGAAATTAGAGCGATAAGGAGGTAAAAATTCCCCTAAAAAAGGCATTAAAAGCGAAACATCAGATTTCTATTGTTATATTAAACAAAGGATTTTAGTCTTTTTGACAAAACTTGCCTTACTTGGATTACCCTTTACTTGCGCGTCGTTTGATATGACTAGACTCCAACCATACAACTTAAATAATGTAAATTTAGATAAATAATTTAAATAATTTTCTTTTTTAGAAAATGGAAAAACTGTAGTGTTTGTAGATACTATAAATTAAAAATAAATTTAGACTTTTGTCATAATCAGAACGAAAACAAAATAACATAAACAAACAAACAATAAATAAGTTTTTAGTTCTTGCAGGAACTTCTTTTGTTGGTTTGTATGAAAAAACAATGCCGGACTTGTGTTTCATGGATGTACTGGAATTGTGGATTCATTGAATAATTTATTTTCTAAATTGTGAAAACTCTCATAATACAGCTCACTATCAGCTTATTCCGATCCCCGGGATTCGTTTATCCGCTTCTAACCAATTTCGCCACATCCGGGTCTTTTGGCATCCAATCGCTAAAGCGAACAAAAAAAAATTTTAGAGACCTAAAAACGGATAGTAAAATAAAGAGGGTCCCGGGAACTTAACCCCATTCTCCACATAGGATCAACGCTTCAGTATCCGCGGAGTTTTTCCTAACGGTTAACAAGAATTAACAACAATTTTAATAACTATGGGGAAATAACTATGGTTTCCCTGCGTTTCTTTCTAACTATGCACCGAAATATCGATTCATATTACAAGTGGATGGACCCGGCGTTGCTCGGTTCATAGAAGACAAAGAAATAACAACATATATATTAGTTTTTGCGCTACACGTATCGATAAATAGATAGATATTATTATTATTAGTTAATTAAATAATAATAATAATAAGTAATTAACTAACAATTATTTATTTAGAAAATATGAAATTACATAAAGCAAAAACAATAATATTGAATAGTAAGGTAATCCATGAAATGCAGCCAAAAACATGCAACTTCAAAAAAGTCGTCATAGGTGACCTTAGCTAACACGAGAAAAAAATGTATTATTACTCCTGTAGAGATGCTCCTTATAATTATTATTACTCCTTATAATTTTAAAGGAGTAAAATACAGATCACTATAAAACTCAGAAAACAGCGTCAAAAGTTAACTGATGATTTAAAAGCGATAACTGAAAAGTGCATTAACGAAAAGATGCAACGGAATTATGTTTCGCTTTCGGTTTTTAAAAGCGGTTGGATTCTGCAATCCCCTTGAGTTTTTGAATTTTTTTTCTGCACTGCTTGAGTATCTATTGGTAGCAAAGTGATGTAGCCATAAACAACCCCTGCTACAGATCTTACCAAATGGTAAAAATTGTATTCAAATTTGTTTATCAGTTTTTAAGTTTTAAGAGAACAAGCAGTTTTGAGAGATAGATATCCGACTGAACATATTGATATTGAAATGACACCTTAAAACCCTTTGGATTCCTGATACACTTTGATTTATTTGTGATTCCAGATCATAAAAAAATTGGAATGAAGATTGCTCTATAAATCCAACAAACTAAATTTGGGTAAACAAACGAATATTAAGATACTCTAATTAGATTTTTTACTAATTTTTAACGAATGCTGTTAGATATAACGCAGATAATTTTGGTATTCTCTCAAAATTCGTCTATGATTTCCCTGTTACCTAAAATCGTCAGTCTTATGACTGTAAAGTGAAAGTGTATTTTCCTAAATCAATCAAGGTTAAACTCTAGGTTGTCTTAAGAAATAAATTTAAGCAACCTTAATCAGGGCCGTAGCTAGGGGTGGGCGAACTGGGCGCAAAACGGCTGGTAATATTAACATTATATCAATCTTTTCTCTAAAAACTTAAAGATTATTTGCACAGTTTCATGACAACTTTAATATCATGTTTACTGAAATTAGTAAAAATAATAAGGGTGTTTTCAAAATGATTAGTAGATGCTAGGGTGCAGAAATTGCTTGCTGCCATGGGCACCATTTTGTCTGGCTACGGCCATGATCTTAATATCAGTATATGTTTTATTAATTGTTTTATAGAGCGTTTGCCTAATGAAGATGTTTTCATTGGGCATTTCATTATTTGCCACGAACCATTTTCAGGAAAGCGTTTTGAGTATTTGTAATTTACAGCAGACATGTCCACAGCGTACCTTATCGGAAACACCTTTGGATACTATAAATAAAGCGTAATAGAAAGCTTGAGTAATTAAATCAGGACGATAACGAATTCAATTCCAGTTTCGCCAACCCGATCTAACGCTGATCTACGACACACTGCTAAATTATTCGCTGCTTTTCCGACAAACGAAATATTTATAAAAGAACTCTGCCGGCGATTGGGAGGCAATATACAACAGCGGGCCTTTTATCCTTTTAAATCGGGCATCGATCTGCGTTCCTCCCAGTTCGAATTAGGTATGGCCCGGGCCGACTTTTACGAGTTGCAGCGGAAATGTGAGGATCTACGACCGTGGCATTTAGCGCATCTCTATGACCGCTATTTCCGCCCTTGCTTCCCGGAATCCGGCAACTGCTTTTCTATTATCCGCTCCCGAAAGGGGTTTGCGGGTCATCGGACCGGCGGCGGCGGGGACCGGGGGGTGGCGGCGTTTGCAAACCATCCGGGCCTATCAACGTTTGCGCTTTATATCCTGTCCGGGATAAATCATGGCAGTCCTATTCGGTAGCTGTCCAAATCGAATTGTTCCACCGTAAAATGGACCCATCGATCTCCCCCCCTGATAACAGATAATGATGCCGGGAGGTGAGCCTCTCTCTTGGCTGCCGAGCCGCCCTTAACTCATTGACCGCAATTTAAATGCCATCAAAATCCCCGGGCATCGAAAATGGGCCCATCTCTATTGCCGAATGGCTAACGAAGGTATGACGTGAAAATCTTGGAACGCCAAGCGACCGGTCAGTGCCTGGAAGAGCGAAGGCGGCCGGCCATCATGACAAAACATTATTGGATCAAGTGAATATAAAATTCCCAGACAATAAACGAGTAAATTGAGCAAGGGCATAAACTCTCCCTCCTTAACCGGCTTCGGAGTTGTTTCCATATCGGATTTTTCAGTCCAAAATGCATATTGACATTCCCAGCGCGGGAAGAGATCCATACATTCCTTGAAATTTAGTCCCGTTTCTCGAATTTTCTTTCACTGTTATAGAATTGGTAACTTAACGTACAATGAATTTTTTAAAAAAGAAATTAATTTACATTTTTGTTCTCTTATACACATTTCTCCACTTTTTTTTTTACTTAACACGTTGCTTATCAGGCTATTATCGAAAAAAATTGATCCTGACGCCATTTTGAAAGCTGCAACTACATATGTTCCAACTTATTATTTACGTTTTATTATTTTTTATTTCTTTATTTCATTTACATTTTAACAAGATTAAAAAAAATAAAAAAAAAAGTTACAAGAGTTATCTTTAGCTGGCGCGTGACACAGAAAATTCTTTATAGAAGGCAGCTACGAGATAACACGGAGTGGGCATCTGTGGCTGAAACTAGTTGGCAGTCAACATGTCAAATGACTAACTGAATCACATATTTTTAAAACTTCATTTATGATAGTTATTTAAGATTTTGTAAGATAAAGAAATAAATACATAAATAAATAAAGCTTCTCTTACTTATCTCATACTAATTTTTTTCTGCAAAAAAACTTTTGTTTTACAAAATTTAGTGGAAATTCAGGCCAATTGTCTCTGATTTGTTAGTTTTGTTTTTTGTAAGGCTGTCAGTTCTAAAAAGTCTTTTTGAAAACAGAACGGCCAGAATCAGCAAAAAACAAAAAACAAAAAAAAACGAGATCTCATAAAGCCCACACAGTAAATTGTTGCACCTTATCTTCCGGGTCTGTTGCATGGCGAGTCGACAAGATATTTTTGTATCTGTATTTTGTGTCATTTTATTTGTATTGGTCTCGTTTCACATTCTTGTCTTTCCAACCTACTTTCTTGGAAAATGCGAGTATGTGTGTGTGTGTGTGTGTGTGTGTTTGTTCTAATAACGTTTGAATCACTGGATGGATCATCTTGAAACGTGACATGCATATTTAAACGATCTGACTTTTGTAATTGAATTTTTTTATGGATTTCTATCGAGTTCTTTTTCATTGCCTATTTATCAGTTTAGTAATCCATTAATTTCTATTACTTTGATATGCTGAAAATCAACTCTTAGTTTGTTAGCTTGTGGGCCGGTAGTCAAGTAGTAATTTGCTTGACGGCAGCCTGAGGAGCAGGTTCAATTCCCGATCCCGGCGGAGGTCGCGAATTTTTATCCACTGAATTCTCTCCCAGACGAATCCTAGGAGCCTCCAGCGCTGTGAAGAAAGGATACTCGATTTTTTTCAAGGGGATTAAAGACGGGCAGGCATTGGGCTGACCATTCGAACTTAGTCTCGTTGGTCACGAAACACCGGGAGCCTTACCGCCTGTGACCCTAATTGCCTGCATAGGTCTTAGTGGGATACTTCAACTAGTTTGCTAGCTAATAGTTTGCTACTAATTTATTACACATATTTTTACATATTTTTAATTTGCTATTAGCCTAGTAATAATGCAGTTTGTTTGGGTTTTTTTTAGCATATACAGTAAAACCCCGTTATTACGCTCCCGCTTATAGCACTATCCCGTTCTTTACGCTCCTTTCTTACGGTCCCTGGAATTTTCTATGTAACTCTGTATACTTTTACCCTCTTATAACGCTTCAAATCCCGCTTGTAGCGCTTTTTTTATATCGGAAATTTTGTATCGAAAAGAAATGTAACACTGTAAAGATTCTTTTCTTTCCCTGGTAGGAGGGAATCTTTAAACTCTTTGAAGTGCGGGTCTGTGATACAGTAAAGTGCAAAATGTCGAAGCGGAAATCCCTTTCTATAAGTGAAAAATTGGAAATTCTCCGTAAGTACGACGAGAATTCTACACTAAGTCAGAAGTATTTCGCAGACTCTCTAGGATTTCCCTCATCCAGTCTGAGAACAATAATCAAAAATAAGAATAGAATTACCAATGCAGCGAAGAGTGGTTGCAAACGTAAAAAAGTAAAGTGTGGAAAATATGAAGATGCCGAAGAAATTCTAATTGAATGGATTCATCAGTCCCGTGATGCATCAGTGCCATTAAGTGGCCCAATCGTTCAAGAAAAGGCGCGTGAAATAGCGGGCAGTGCACTAAATCTGCTCCGAAAATATATTAGTGTTGCTCCTAGTGGTGTATCAATTGATGTTAATAGTTACTTGAACCGCATTGAAAATATCATAATTCATAACTATAGCACACACACACGGCAAACCACAATCAAAGATTTTTTTTAATAGGAAATAAGCTCACATTTGCACTATATCTATTGCAGAATCAAGTATCTTTCCTGTCAAATGGTGTCTAAACGTTTCCCCATCTCATAAATCATTTCCCGTCTATAGCGCTATCCCGCTTATTACGCTTGTAGGTCATGGTCCCTTAACGAGCGTAATAACGGGGTTTTACTGTAGTTTGCTAGTTAAGAATTTTCTAGTTTACTATTAACATGTAACGTCTTTTATTCCATTTCACCAAATTTTTGTAGGAGTTTTATGAAATGATGGAAAATATCATTCCACCTTCCACAAAAACATTCACTCCTATACGGGATTGAAATGAGTGTAAATTCAAGGCATAAATAATTTTAATAAATTAAAATTAATAAATCATAAACCCCTTAAATAAAAATTCCAAGTGTTTAAGGTTTCATTTCATTTACTATAAGTCATTCAATAAAAACAAAAAACAACAAAAAACCTCAAAGAACTTAAAAATCAAGTAAAGTAAAATTTTCGTTTTCTAATTCAGGCAAATAACAAGCCTCTAAAAAAAACTACAACTTGCAAACATTACTCCCATTTTTGAAATTCTCGTGACAGAAGCAAATAGTAACTCGACTGCTATCACTTAATGGAAGATGGGTAATTTAGAAAACGCAAAAATAAAAAAAAAACATTTTTCAAAAGCCTCTAACTGCCATTTTAGAAATCTTTCTTCGGGCTTTATTTTTCTTTCGTGGCAGAATACTGAGTTCCTGTAAAATCTGTATGAGCCTTTTGCAGTCGAATAATAATGAAGGGTTATTAAAAAAATAAATGACAAATCAAAATTATAATTATTTCTTGAAAGATAACGAGCTCCAATTAAAATTACGAACAGATAAAGAGGGGCAGATACGGCAAACCTAATGATTTGATAAATTGTCTAAGTAAGCCGAAATTTTGATGATAGAACAGTTTCCAACACACGATTTTTAAGGGATGATCTGCTACTCCTACATCACAATTTCTTGTTTATTTTCTTGTTCATTGGATTTTGTTGAAAGTTTGGAAATATTTTTTTTTTTTTTTTGAAAAACACAATTAGATAGATAAGTTTCCATTACCACATTAGGAAAATGTCTGCAGTGCATTAAGTTTTGCAATTTATTTGTATCCTCTACATTAGACTCTTTCAGATTAGCGAAAAGCTTAAAGGGACTCTTTAGGGTGATCTTTGGGGCTAATTCCCCTTGATTGCTCTTTATGAATTGTTGAAGTTCTAAAGATGGACGTCGTTCCGTTGAATTGAACCCCCTCGTGACCCCGGATTGCGTCATTCTCGCGAATACAATTAAAAAGATATTTAACATCTCGCAGAGGCCAGAGACGGGTGAGCCCAGCATTATTGGCGTTGGTGGCTACGAGTTTGGGGTTTCGGGGTAATCTATAAAAGCCAGCACCAAGACGTCGTCAACCAAATGGAACGTCTTATCTCTGTGGAGATCGCAGCAGCATCGCAGTCCGCGGTTCTCGTGGATGGAGAGGCGGGGAGGGAAGAATCACAGATGAGTTTCAAAAGAGGAAATTGCCGTCCCTCCGACCCCTTACGAAATATCCATCCAATAGCGTTCTCTCCTGCTGTGAAATCGTTGCCGGAGTTTCTTCTGCCCACGGCCAGATGGCGCTACGACGCTGATTGAAAGGGTTGGACCACGGGGTCATCGATACCGGTCCAACAAATATTTCTCTTTTCTTATCCCACTGCAGATAAGAATAGGACATTGAAACAGCAACAAAATGAAAATGAAATCAATTTGAAACAGTCCGAATCTTCGAATGCTATTTCCAGCAACAAGAATAAAATTGTCCATTTATAAATGTGTGTTCAGAGATTATCTTATCAGCATCGCATTCAATTAAATATACACTGAAAGCAATTGAAAAAGAGAAAATTGGCTGATATCTACAAACTTGAATGAAACGCTAATAACCGATATGTTGTTAGCGCAAATCTTCAGATAAAATATTATTTCATTATATTGTACTCTTGGGATACTAACAAATTTTAACTAGCCTATTTTATATTTAATAATCAATGATAGTAATGTTCAAATAAGTAATTTTGAAAATGAAAGATTATAAATAAGTATTATTATGATAAACTTATCAGCATCCCTATAACTAATGTATAACAAAAAAATCGTAAAAAGTCGCCTACTTAATACAATTACATCTCGAAGAACTACGCGTTTTTTTTTTTACCATACTGAACATGCATTAAACTTCAGACCTACAATTTAGGACACTCGCTTCATTTAACTACAAAAATATCTTACATAGTTTTCCAGTTCTGTCTGTGCGCAACGCACTTTCGTAACGCACTTTCTCTGTGTTTGAAAAAAATAATTTTAATTCCCTGTGAAAATAGAAATAATTTCTACAATGAAATCTCCACGAAGGGAATCGAACATGCAACCTTCTGATCTTAGACATTAGGCCACGGGGACTACACTCAAATTGTTGTTGTTAAATATCTCTTATCACCCCCTCTGAGTGTGTGACGCAATGAGAGAAGAGCCAGAGAAAAAAATAACATTAATTTTAGCCTACTAGATTACAATTTCAATTTCAATGTTTTTTTTTAGCCAACTACAAGCGTAGGCTCGTAGATGCAGAAGCTCCCCTTTGCAACGAATTGAAGAGTCGTTAACACATTTCTCGACATGAATGAAGAAATTACAAATTACATGCAAATATTCTATCTGAATTAAAAGCCGTCACGTTGTTATCCCATCACTGTTGACGAAGAGTACATTTATTAATAAATAAGTGCCAGATCAGCATCTAAAGCAGTGTTTCTCAATCTTTTTTGTTTCGCGGTACAATTAGGTATTTGAATAAATGCGCGGCACACTAAACGCTCTTCCTAATATCCCATGGCACTGCAACCTTTTTCGTTGCTTAACTACGTATTCGACCCCGCATTAAACAATTGTGCAAATGTAAACAACCCCATATTTCTCATTGAATTATGAAAATAATGGAATTATCCACTCATTAATTTTACCCATTCCACTTTGTATTACTTAGAATTTTCTTGTTTCTCTTGTGTTAATAAATAACATTGTTGAAAATATTTAATCCCTACTTTACATTTTGTCTTATTTTCCCCTTTAATAAGAATACTTTTGTTTTCTTCCTCGCGGCACACCCTGATCTAATGAGCTATGTATATAAAGAAACTTTGTTTTATATTTCGCTGTAATCTTAAAATGAACATTCTCTTCAAATTAAAATAATTTTCGAGACCCCCAAATTTGTTTTTTCTAATTGTAGCATCTCTTAAGGTAGGAAGATGATAGATATCCTGAGTGAATAGCCTACTATAATTACTGAGTTTGAAAAGTCTCACTATTCAATGATTTCTGTTCTCTCTTCGTCCATCTGTCTGTTTGTAATCCGCATCACGTTAAAAGAACTGGACCGATTACAATCAAATTTACTACGTAGCTAAATTGTGACCCAACTTGAAGCCTGGTCTCTTTTGTTTTGGTTTTCACTCCTCCCATTCCTCAAAGATTACCTTCAATATCACTCACTAAAACTGACATCTTTTATAAAACCATCCTTATTTATGCTATATGTATGTATGGTTGGTTACAATATGACGTCATTTTGGTCTCTACCATTTCTCAATTCTCGAAATAGATATTTTTTATTCTTTTTATTTCAATGTGTATTAATTAGATATCATCAAACTCATAGCAACTACAAAACCTATAAGTACTTACAAATGTGTAAAACCTTCTTCCGTGAAGTAAAAAAATTTCTAAAAATAAAATTTAACGTTTAATCAAAATTATTTAACATGCTGTAAAATCATGTAACTATATAAACAAACCAGCACATATCTAAATAAAAATGAATATTGCCTAGTT
>JAFIDM010006943.1:19972379-19994739 GCA_023159025.1 Thereuonema tuberculata
TGTTTTAAATACTTCAGTACAGTGTATTCATCTTTTTATATTTCATAATTTTTACACACGTTAAATCTTTTAAAATATTCAAGAACTCTTAAAATTTGTTACGCGAAAAACAGCTAACGATTTGCTTTTTAAATGTTTTCCAGCCAAATTGCTGCAATTCTAACAGAAAATTATTCTAGATATCCATTCAATTACGTATCCCATGGTGGGAGACTGAACCTGGAGAGGGAGAGAGAAGGCATTTTGAAGACTGTCTGCGAAGGGGTGAAGATCAGTTGGAACGTATCATACCGCATATTAAATAAATCAGCCCATTCATTTTAGAGGGGGATTTCGCAGTACTGTAATTCTAGATGATGGAGAGGATGGAGACCCATAAAAATAATTGATGTTTTAAGTTGGATAATAATTAACCAACGTATTACATTTTATGGAAATCCGTGATTTGAATATTCAAATGAACTAGTAAAACTTTGTGTGCATCAATTATATGCTAACCTTGATGAATTTGATAAATGACATCAGATTAATTACATTAATAAAGTTTTATAGTATAATAAGATATATTTTGCTTACAAAATTAGATATTTTCGCAAGATTCAAAAATAGTTGTGCCAAAGCAAGTTGATAGTAAACGCCTTACATCCCCGCTTGTCTGTCCGTTTGTGTATAGGTATCACTCAACAACAATCACAATAATCGCAACAATGGGGCCTTTTGCATTCGCAACAATCACATTTATAATAATAAGGAAATTAAAGCAATGTCAATTATATTTTCTTATCAGAAGCCGTTGCGAAGCATTGTGATTGGTTTACTAATCGCTACGCTACCTTGTTTTCGTTTTAAATCTACGTTGAAAAACGTATGAGTGAGCTGTATCTTTGGCGTTTGCTTCACTGTGAAACACGAGTGCTGTGCAGTGAAGTATAACTTTGGGTTGCTTTGTAAGTATCAACTGATGGCTATTGGTAATGCACATCCATAACGTTGTATAACGTCCAGCTTTAGATCGGAACAATTAAATCTCATTGACCTGAAATAATGAATTCGTTTAATTTTAAATATAATAGACCATTATAAACTATTTTATCATCAATTTTTAGCCATTTCCCCAGCGAAGTGAAACGTCGCCAAATTATCAACTGAATATGTGTGTGGTAAAAATATTCGGTCAACCTTTTAATCTTGGAGATAATCTTTAATCTTTCTGGACTTTACGAAAGTGTTTATGAGGCCTGACCCAATCTCTACTCTAACAACTTCTGAACCGCTTTGTAAATCTTCTCGAAATTTGGCACGCATATTTAAGACAAAACACTATCTAAAATTTATACTTTAAAAAAAAAAAAAAAAATCAGCATTTCCCCTTCTTGAGAAATCTGGGCGTGAATGAGCCAAAAATTTCCACAAAATTATAAGAAGCAAAAATAATGAAATCTAACAATGGACCTTTATTCGTTTGGATAACCCACTAATACTCTCGGTGTTTTAAAATGATTAAAACTAGATACAACCCTCAGCTTCTTATTGCATGGTAAGAACTGAGGGGCCAATTTTGAAGACTGAATTCAAAATAACTGCGCTTATAAGGACAACTACTACTTCGACACTCGTTTCCAATAAGATTAGCCAAAATTTAAAGTTTGATGACTAAAAATTAAAAAAAATTACAAAATTAAAAAATTAAAAAACTAAAATTCTCATTACGTACGTTTCCAAACCTCTGCAGATCGGTTTCTTTCTCAAATGTTAAAAGTTAAAAAAGTCAGGGATGAGACCAACTAGATAGGGGGGAATAACGGTCGATATTTTTTAATTTTTTAACTTTTAACATTTTAATCATTTGGAGAAAGAAACCGATCTGCAGAGGTTTGGAAACGTACGTAATGAGAATTTTAGTTTTTTAATTTTGTAATTTTTTGTAATTTTTAGTCATCAAAATTTAAATTTTGGCTAATCTTAATGAAACAAGTGTCGAAGTAGTAGTTGTCCTTATAGTTACACGACACGTTAAAAACATTATCATATAATTGCGCTCATGTTTTAAGTTACGCTATAAATGAGTACCACATTTTATAGAAATCCGTCCTGTCGTTTTAACGTGATACAGACCAATGGACAAACGAAGCAGCAAAATGTTCAAATGGAATTGAAAGACTTCGAATATTAAATTAACAGGATTTAAATAGTAAATATATATATTTTTTTTTTCAGAAAATAGAAAATTTCAACTATTGGTATTCAGAAGATATTAAAAGTTAAAATATTTAAATGCCTGTAACTTTAAAAAAATAAAATAAATTTCAAAACATTTTAAGGAAGCCTTTCAATTCTTTGAAAGAACTGCTTTTTAAACTGGCATTAGTATATCAGTTTGAAGCAACTAACTTTCTCTGACTGGGAATGTTGATGAAATTTTATCTTTAATCATTTATTCTAAACTTCTAAACAAATGTGCAGGGTAACTCAAGTGCTAAGGCACTTATCTGAGGACAGGAGGAATCTGGGTCCATCGCCGCGGCGGAGATCGGGTATTTTTCTGTTGTTTATTCTCCAGACGGGTACCAGACTTAGCCCAGCTTTTTTTCAAATAGGTACATTTCGTAACTGGAGTTTAAAAGCGGCCGATAGTCGGACTGGCTCTTTAATCTCAATTTCGACCCGTTCCGCTAATAATCGCAGGAGCCTTGCCACCTGCCTTGATGAAAGGCGTGATGATGCTTCTACCTTTGGCATTAATAACTTACCAATGATTCCTTCACCACATAGTTCTGCAACTTGATACAATTACTAATGAATAATGTTAAGAAGAAGGCTGTAACCTTAAAGCGTGGAGCGTTTCATTTCTGGTCTCCATTTAACCACGAAGGAATCTTGTATCAAGTTTCTAAGCACAGCTTTAATTGGAACAGACTCAAGCATCGCATTCCTTTAAATGGCCTTTGTATTCAGAACACCACCTTATTTTTCACCCAATCGACAGCTGAAATTTCATAAACTGGCAACTTGGTGTATATTTCTTAACTTTTTTCTTCATTCAAGATATTCTTTTTTTTGGGGGGAGGGAGGGTTTAATATTTTAATGTTTATAAAATTCTTTTTTCAGAAATTCTTTTTCCTTATAAAGAAATTATAAGTTCATTAGTAGTTATTAACGTGTGCTGAAATAATTGAAATGTCCAAAATTAAAGCCGGCACACCTGATTAAGGCAAAAGACTTTACTTGTTAAAAATAAAAACTATTAACAAAGCAAAATGAGAAATAAGAACAGCACAAGCTTAAATAAATCGGGAAGGAATCGGGAACGTCCGACTTGGGACTCATCAGCCCGATCTCCGCCTTCCCTGATAAAAGACCCAGAAAGGCAAGATCTTATCTGAAAGCCACCATCACACCTGGCAGTGACTTTCGAAGAACAAAAAGCAACAACAATAAATGTTGTGCTCACTTTGCACAACCAAGACCTTATCCTAATAACAGATAGGACAAAAGGCTAATTAATAAAGGAAATTAAGTTTCCAAAAAGAGGTTATTTAACCTTGGAAAGAGTTTAACGTGCTGAGGAAATTTTTAACAAAGCAAAATGAGAAATAAGAACAGCACAAGCTTAAATAAATTACCTTTCTGATTCGATTATCGGGAAGGAATCGGGAACGGCCGTTTCATCCTACAGGGGACTCATCAGCCCGATCTCCGCCTTCCCCGATAAAAGACCCATATAGGACGAAACGGCCGTTCCCGATTCCTTCCCGATAATCGAATCAGAAAGGCAATTTATTTAACCTTGTGCTGTTCTTATTTCTAAATTTGCTTTGTTAAAAATTTCCTCAGCACGTTAAACTCTTTTCAATAAAAACTATGTACAATTAAAAATCATGACCTGGTTTCGTTCAAGTAAGTTAGAACATTTTCAAATCTTGACTTAAAAATGTTCTAACTTACTTGAACGAAACCAAGTCGTGATTTTTAATTGTACATAGTTTTTATTTTTAACAAGTCTTTTGCCTTAATCAGGTGTACCGGCTTTAATTTTCGACATTTCAAGAAATGATAAATCCATTGTAATTTAGCAGAGTGGATGGGGAAGGAGAACAGGTGATGCTTCACTCCCAACCTGATCTTTTAAAAATTTATATTCTTAGTAAAACTGTTATGTAAAAGAATCTCATACGACATGACAGTTTAAGCGAAGAATAAAATATGAACGATTACAAATTTTAAAAAATGTTTCTTATTCCGTTAAACATGTCAAAAGTATGAAACCAACATCACATGTAACTTTTAAACATTGGCCAACAAGAACATTGAATCCTTTTGAAGAGATATGGCCGGTTTTCGCCTTTTTTTTCTGTAGGGTATGTCGCGAACTTTATTGAATAACATCGGATTATCTGCTATATGTTATTCAGCTCCTTTACATGACAGAAACCAAATGTGGACCGTGGACGACATTTAGATCAACGAAACTTAAAATACAGTCCTTACGAAAACAGTTTTTGATGATTGGCATCATTAGTTGTATTCAAGAGAGCAACGTAAGTCTTACTAGCCTACTTGAGCGTTTTTATTTTTTTGTTTCACTATTGATCTTTTGTCTATACATCACACTAAAACCAATGAATCAATTTCTTTAAAATTTTATACGTAACCTCTTTATGGTCCAACTTAAAACACTTTTAATTACATCTCACGAAAATCAGATCATGAAAAATCAAGAGATGAAATAAGATTCGCGAAATCTCTGGCTAAAACGACTGGACAGATTTTCTTAAAATTCAGTACGATGCGTATTCACGGTCCTACTTACAATGTGTGTGACCACCATCATTTTGATTTTCCCTTTCAGCACAATCTCAAAATTGATTCCTTCAGCGCTGTCTGCTCAGAGCAAAACCTAGTTTATTTATTTTTTTTTTTTTTTTTTTTTTTACTTATTTTATTTCTAAATTTAAAATTACAGTCCTGCTAGGTTTTAAAAATGAAATCCTGTGATGCAGGTGCTGAAAGTATAAATAATTTATATTTGTAATTTAAAAAGTATTAATCATATAAAATCATATAAAAATTATATAATTACGCAATTATACGAATTATACTTAAATTAGATTCAATTATATAATTATATAAAAATCAATATATCACAGAAATATAAAAAGAAAATCAAATACAAAAAGAAAATTATTATAAATATCATTCATTACAATCAAATTTAAGGTTCCCAAATTATTTTTTACTTATTATTCTAATTACAATTTCTTTCTTTCAATGTTTATACTGTATAACATTACTGTATAACATAATGTTTATACTGTATAACATTACTGTATAACATAATGTTTACACTGTATAACATAATGTTTATACTGTATAACATTACTGTATAACATAATGTTTACACTGTATAACATTAAAAATTTCTAAATCTAATTGTGAAAATAAAACTTTAAATAACAATCTCTCATGCCAAAATTATTCAACTAAAAAATATATAAACAAAATATCAATACACAAGACCAAAAACACACAAAATATAAATATAGTATATGTAATCAAAAATACCTAAATATTCCAGATAATGTTTCTAATAATTAATGAAATGGACTTTCTATCTCGTGTCGCTATCAGTTATAATGCCAATTATTTCTGAAGCTTTGTCATGGTCTCTTGTACTTCCAATAGACATTTACGCAGTAATGGCAAGACAATAATTGCGGTGAAATAGGGTTGTATTTCCAATTCATGTAATCAAAACAATTTCACAGAACATCACACAATCCATCACCGATGCACATCCAAACATAAATTATCGCTTAAGGAAAACCCGGAAGTCAATTGAGTAAATAATTGATTGATTTATTGGCCAGATTTAAGTTCCTCTTTTATTAATGATTTATTGTTCCTCCTGTAATTAATTGGCTGTACCCAGTATTCGATATTTTAGTATTCGATACTCATTTCACTTGTCATATTCCATCCGCTACATTTAGCATGCAAGATACGTCTAGTTAACTGTTCTTTTAAACAACCTTCATATAATGATTTTTAAATAAACGTTATAATATTTTTTAAAAGACCAGATATCTACTAACTGTAACACAAGTTTTTAGTAATAAAAAAAGGTATTTTTCATTAATCGTATATGTTTTAACATTATGTTTATCGATTTGTTTTTCATATAATAACACGTCAATATATTAGAAGCCATTGAAGCATTCTAATCGTCAAAAGAAGAAGCGGATGATCACTGACTTAATAACTATCATTGAAAATTATATTACAAATTATTAAAAGAATTTAATAAAACAAGAATTTTTGTAGAACCTAAAGCTTACTCTTCTTAAAATGTTATTTCTGGAAATTTCTGGAAATTTTTATTTAATTCGGTTTTTTTTTTTTTTTAATTTAAGTCGTAAAAATCACAAAAACGAAAAATCTATATTTATAGTCTAATGATAATATCCACTGAATACAAACTAGAAATTTTTTATTTTCTGAAATAAATGAATTTAATCTTTGCTTGAATTGTATAAATCTGTATCAAACGGCGAGGAATGGATTAAGGATTTAATCTCTATTATTTAAGACATTGAGAGACGAACAGAAATAGAAATTCATTGTTTAGATTCCTATGATTTCCTATGGAATATTTGCCCCCTTTTTATACTAATTTCTAGAAACGGACCCGTTTTGCAAAAATTTCAGGCATAAAATTTGTTAAATCGTGACGAGCCCTCAAATATGCCTACCAAGTTTAAAGAAGATCCATACAGTGGTTCAAAAATGTTTAAAGGAACACACACATACATACACAGAATGACTAATTTCGGAAACATCACTGGGTGAGTAAAAATTGTTTGATTTCAGTGTTCCTGTATTTTATATTCTTTATTTAATATATACATAAATAATATCTTTATTTTTGTTAATTTAGAATTGTTTATTAATTTTCGCTATGCTTTGAAAGATTAAACTTCGACCTGATTTCCTGCATAAAATGGCTGCTTGAAGGATTTGAGAGAACTGGCGTCTTGGACACTGCTCTTGTGGGTGCCAAAATGACATCACCAGCGATGCGAGAAGCCGGAAGTTGGAAAACGAGGTGCGAATACGTTCCATCGGATTGTGTTTCCTTGGCATTTCTTGCAATTCCGTCTCCCTCTGTCAATTCAGCTCCATCCATTTGCCCCGGCAATGCCGTGAGATACTCAGTCAACTCGGCATAGCAGGTCGATGAGCAAAAACATCCCCATCACAGTCACAGCAGCCTCAACTCGAACTGTTAGAGCATTTGTAATATTGATGGCGAAAAATGCCCGCCTCTCCATGGCCAACTTAAATATCAGCTTGAAAAATTGAAGGGCCTGTGGCGAGAGAATACTAAACCACGAACATGGTTCTCTACGCCTATTAAGAGCAACTCGTCCGTGCTACTGGCGCTGTTTCCTAATTCTGAGCAACCATGTGAAGCTCGCTATGTCTCCACTTAAATAGGCCTATAACTTCATGTCTTGTTCTGAACCTTAATATTATCTAAATGAAAACTTTGTGTCGAACAGTGGTCCCCTTTCTGAAGAAACTCCAATGAAAAATTCAGTAAAGCTAATTCATTTGAAATAAACACTGCTCAAATTTCTCAATGTATAAATGTATTTTTTTTTAATGTAAAAAATTAAAAAAAAACCTAAAGAAATAAAATAATTCAGTAAAATAGTCGATTAATTTTCTGATTTACGACTAAGAAATGAAAAGTTTGCAAAGCTTCGTTTTAATGACCTTAGGAAAGAATATTCTAAGTCTTTATTATTATTACTTAAATGAGACAATATGACTCTTCGTAAAGTAACTTTCACTGAAGAATGACAATAATTCTGAAACAGGCGTTCCAATTTGATTAATGATGCATTTAAACTTGTTAGAAAGCAAACAGATTGCAAAATATCTGTTGGTGTTTCAGAATTTTTTAGATCTTAAAAAAATCGACTCAAATAAATAATAAATAAATAATCAATATTTTCGACGCTGTAATCAATACAAAATCGCAAATAAGAAATACCTAAAAGAATTTGGAGCCAACTTTCCTTAAAAGAAAAGAAGAAAGAAGAGATATTTTTTTTTAATGAAAAGAAGTGCCCGATGATTCAAAGAAATAAGTAAACAAACGAAGGCACAACGTTACAAGATAGGATTCACACAACAACTCAGGGTGCGCATCCTATCTTGTAACGTTGTGCCTTCGTTAATTTTACTTATTTCTAAGAGATATTTTCTTGTCCATAAAATGTCACATCAAATTGTAAGAAGATTCATTCCACGGTTCAAAGTTAATGGGGGTTCCAAATTTTTTACCATAGTCCTAGTGAATAAAGTTTTTTTTTTAACTGAAAATAAATTCGAATGAAATAAAGATTTAAGTATCTTGTCCATAAATAAGGCTACCAAGTTTTAAGAAAATCTATTCAATGGTCTTGGAAAGCAGGCTGAGAGCAAGCATTTCGTTCTTCAATAAGAGCAGACTCACAGCATGCACATTAAACAACAACAAACCACACTGTACATAAACTAATCTCAAAACATTGTAATAAATATTTAAACATAATGTTTAAAATAATCTCCAGTCCATTCAAGTTTACATGGACATCGCAATCTCTTAACAGTATAATGAGCGCAAGAACTTTTTATTCTTAATCATTAATTGCTAAGTATAGCAAGTTCGTTAATTTTTGTTTCTTTGATGAAACACACATTTCACTGTGCAGTCTTTTTTTTTAATGATGCAAGAGCGACAGAGGATATGCTGCGCAAGGAACAGGATAGGAAATTGAGAACATAAATAAAGCTAAATATACAAAGAAGAGAAAATAAAGCTAAATATACAAGAGAAAAAAAAAACAACTAAGCCCAAGCCAGGATTCGAATCCGGTCGTATTAGTCACATGTGATCTGCCCAAAAGGCGTAGCAAATTTCACAATGTGACATTACAGGCTTCACTATGTGGCTGTCCATTATTATAAAACTACAGCAGACGAGAATGTTTGCAGCTAATATTATTGAATAGTTCAAAGACCAGAAATCTATCTTAAAAACGAAAGGAACCATTTATGGTATTAGGTGTCAGTCGGTACCACCAAATCGGTCCAGATGTCTCTACATAGGAAACTCAAAAAGGGAATTGGGCATCCGCACAAATGAACTCGTTAACGCTGTAAAACACAAAAACAGAGCATATGCCACCGCCTCTCATTGCACGTCAACAGGACATTCCCTTGACATTCAAAATATTGAAATATTAGGACAAAGAAAAATTAGATACTTAAGAGAATTTTACGAATCAGGAATGATTCGTCTGCTTAAAAGCTACAATCAAGATTTATCTACTAAAAATGTACTTGAATACGGCCTATAATGAACTCACCATCCACTCAACAAACACATCACAACATAAGACTGTTTCCAGCCATGAATACAAGAAATCAACAACCCGTGACCATTCACATCCAAGATTTACCAACAAGCCCATCACAACAAAGACTGATTCACAATCAACACATCACAATCAACAATAATATCACAACAGAGTAATATATCCAACCAAGATTTGCCGTTACCCGACATATTCCATCGTAAAAACAAACTTCAAATACACGGGGGACCAAGACAAAAAGAAGCCTGTAACGAAGCTTCGAAACGTCTCATCTATTATTTAGGTAATTTTTACATACCTTTTAGTGCCAATGTAGTAGGCATTTATATATATATATATATATATATATATATATATATATAGTTCAAAGGGTTGTCTGCAAGAACAGAAATGGTTACAGTACTGAACTCAATATTCATACAGAACAACTCAATTCATTTTTCTAATGAGCATAAAACCAAGCGCTCTTACAATTTGTATGTTTCGCAGAATTCGGGCCACTGAGTAAATGGACAGTGGCCATCTTGAACCGGATTGGCCACATTGGATCGAGGGTATCGTATTTGTTCTGAGCAATGTCGCATCAGTACAGACCACACTCCGTTTACCACTATTTTCACCAGGGTCAATGGCCACCTGAAACCCTACATGACCTACACAGAAGTCGGATTACCTCAAACCTCTAGGCCGTCGGGAGATCAACAAGGTATGACTTATTGGGCTCCGACCTCTGGTTTAATTTACGGAGGGCGTTATACACATACACACTTATAAAACTGCTTGCATTTCAGAATGTTAAGATTATATTAAATTTAGTAAAATTCGTCCAAACATTTTTATGAGAAAATGGTCAAAAAGTTGTCCGGATTACATTACATTTAATTACGTGTAAGAAATTCTGCAAAATATGTAAGTACGAAAGCTTCGTAGAAATCCAAATAAGAGAAAAAGAAAGAACTGGTCTGAATGGATTGGCAGACAAACAAGACGATGTGCAAACGCTTGTCTCCAAACCTTAAAACTAAATGTTGAGAAATGCCTCCGCAATTAGTGATGAACAACTTTCATCCTCTGAGATTAACGCTACGGAAAGGGATTAAACTACTACTTTTCAAAACATAAATTTTACATTTCTCTTTCCCAATTTACTTTTGATTGAAAATTATGAAAAGCATTAACGCCTACACCATTTCAATTAGAGCTTAGGTTGCAACTCAAGAGAACAACATTTTGTATTCCAGTGAAGGGACTTAATCTCGGAGTTCAAACTATGTTGAGACCAACTGAGAAAACAGCTAATCTAGCTAGAGAAATCCTAGAGAAATCCTTGTTAATTTAATTTTTAAGTTTTAAGAAATGCATTAAGATGGGATTCGTTTGGAAAAGGTTAAAACCACTTAATTTGATTATTTTCAAAGACCAACCAAAGCCTAGGATTTATAGCAACATTGTTTTGAACTTAGATTTCGACATAAAAGTCGATGCAGTTTTGACGACAGTCGTAATTAAAAATTACAAATGAGTTCTGGATTCATCAACGAATGAACTCTTAAAAAGAAATAACAAAATGAGTATTGAAACAAGAAAAACAGGAAAGAACTTATTTTAGGCTTATTTTAGGCTTATTATGTTTGTTTAATATCTAAGGAATTTCATTTGAGGCTGGCGCAGACCGGAGCACATGAATTTTTCTATTTTATTTTAATGTGTATTTATTGTTTTATTCTAATTTTTGGAGATGTCGTATTCGTGTTCAAGATTAATTCTAATGACCTCCGTATTGAGACCTCACTATTTACAGATGACTATTTCTAGCTGATGATCGCCAGTAAAGCGTGAAAGGGCCATTCCGAGATGGCATCGTGTAAATAACTTGGTCTTAATCACTGTTAATTTAGGCTTATTTTAGGCTTATTACGCTTTTGTTGTTTTTTTATGCTTCAGGAAATTCATTTGAGTTTGGCGCAGAACGGCCATGAATTTTTCTATTTTATTTTTAATGTGTATTTATTGTTTTATTTTAATTTTTGAAGGTAGCATATTCCTGTTCTCGATTAACTTACAGTCTGCTTTTCTTGAAATCTTATTTCTTAAAATTCTCATTTTTTTAAAAAAAAAAAAATTCGTGAAAACGACAAAACTGAAAATGTATATTTATATTCCAATTATAATATCTAATGAAAATTAAACAGTAAATACTTTCCATTTTCTTTAAAATAAATAAATTAAATCAGCATAATTAAGTTATATTGTCTAAAGCAGATTAATCTTAATCGTAAGAAAACCTGCGCAATAAAGTGTCTAAAAGGATTTAATATCCGTTATCTAAGACAATGAGGTATTAACAGTAATAGGATAGTAAACTCACTGTATAGATGCCAATGCTTTTCTATGGGCATTTTTACTGTCTATTCGCGCCTATTTTTCACATAGACCATTTGGAAAAGATTTCAAATATAAAAATTGGATCGTGCTGTCCTTGAATGTGCATACCACGTTACAAGAAGATCCATCCAGTGATTCAGAAGTTATTAGGTAGGGGGAAGGTGCCCACACTCACATACAGAATAGCTAATACGATGAACCTCACGTTCCTATTTCAAAATAGATTAAAACCCCAAGAAATTCGTAGCAATCATCCAATAAAACACTTTTATTCTATTAATTATTTTGTTCTAACAGCGCTCTTGCTCAGCGGTTTAGTAGGGGTGTTCGGAGTCTGTTTTTGTGGTCAATTATAATAGGGCAGACGGGTTTGGAAGTGAGTCGTAAACCGTTTTCATTTATTGCCTAGTTTCGGTGCTTGTCAATTCCGTTCGTTGATTTTTTATTGGTGACATTTCTTTTGGGTAATTGAATGGCCTCAACAACAAACCAACGTACAGTTTTTTATTTGATCGAGTCAGTCCAGATGGAAGATCTATGATCTGTTCAAAATATCTTGATCTTGAGATTACTCTTAAAGAGTTACAATGCGGGGGCGAGGGGAGGAGGGCTGTATCTGTTATTTTCCTGATTTCTCTTACATTATGCAAAAACTGAATTTTATATATTGAATATTATGTTGCATTCTATAAACGCTCTGCTATCAATGCATCATGGGGATTGACCATGGGGGGGGGGGGCAAAAAATATTCTTCCCCAAATTTTAAATGAGAAAATAAATAAGCATTATTGCAATTTTAAAATCTATCTTTGTCTAGCCGTATAAATGAGGGATATCCGGGATCATTTTTGTGGGATGGAAGAATGGATACCAAAACACAATGGGTAAAGAAAGCATATAACAAGTCCTTGTTACCCTTTCCACCAACACTTTTAAATAGAGCATGCATGTTCTAGATTTAAATTCGAAACAGATTAAAACAGCATCGATTGAGGAGCAGCTCTGTATTCGATTCCAGTGAATCATAGGTAACTTCCCTTCGTCTATTGCCAAGAAAATAATTGTTTGGCGCAAGGAAAGCATCAGCGTATTGTCTTTAATTTTGCTCAAGGATGGGAAAATTACATAAAAATATAAAAAAAAAAATTTCATTCCGGATATCCAGAACCTTTCATAAAATTTTAACTCCCTCGGATAATAAGTAAAATAAAAATTGTCAGGTCAAGGCAACTGAAGAATAGAAGAGAGGCAATTAGTAAACGATTAAACAGACCAACTATTTCAATGTCATCTAGGGTTGAAAAACTGAATGTTGGAAACATTTCGTGACTGTCAAAAAAAAACAAAAAAAAAAAAACACGCAAAGTTATTTATTATTATAACTAGCCGGGTACCGTCGCTTCGCTCCGGAACCCTTGCTTATATAGCATTCAAAAAAAAAAAACTTTATTTATTTAGCAAATTAATGTTGCGATCGTCGGAGAATATGTAACTTCCCAGCCCGTTGTGGCTTCTCCGAATAACTCGGATGTATTGCGGGTCGGCGTCACACACCGAAAATTCACATTTTTGCATGTATCTTGCAAACGCTGAAGCGTTTGTGAATAAGTGATATATCGTTCGATAGAACTTTCAAATACCAACATTTTCTCAATATAATGTTCTCTTCCATCTTTTATACTTTTCGTTTAAATTGAGAAAAAGTCAAAATTTGACCCTTTAAAAGGCGCCATCTTGGAAACCAAAATCTTTTTTCGAAAGATTTTTGTAGCATTTTGTTTGTCTTAAAAAGATCTACATTTTATCCATTTACATGATCACTCTATCTCTTATAGTTTGGTCACAAAATTGGAAAAACGTAAAGTCTTATGACAGACAAAATAACGCTTTTATAATATATAATTTCCTAAACCTTAGACCTATCTGTATTATCATTATTAATTCAAATATTACCTTCATTTGTAATTTCTTTATTCATATTTTGAATAACTTCCGTTACATGGACTACCAAACGTTATTTAAAGTTATGGTCAGTTTCTTATTAAACAACTCTCTTCGGTGGTAAGTAAGTTGATTTTTGCACACATACACATATGCACGATGCGCGCGCACATATAGCCGGCTGACTGATGTGATGAACCTCGGTTTTGTTTTTTCTCTATTGGAAAGAAGTTAAAAAAAAAAATATTCCACAATAACCTATTTGGCAACTTTATGGTAGAGATTATGAAAATGAAAATGGCGATCTTCAAACATGTTATGTAACGTGACCGCAATTATGGTTCAACAGATGAATTTAGCGATGGCCTGACAACCCCAAACAAGGATGGGTTAATTTTTCATTTGAAATTGTCATCATCGAATAACAGCGCACGTGGGTCAATGATTTAAATCATACGCGGACCTGCAGGAAATGCTCAATTATCATTTCAAATCTTATTATGAATCTCATGCTTGAGTAATTACTTCACTCGAAAAAGCAAATTAAAATCGGTTGCTCGAAAATTGGTGACAGGCGGCACTTCAGTAATGTATCTTTTAAAATATATTTTTAAACTTCATAACAGTATAAGTTGATGTTTTCAATTAAAACGTTTTTAATTATAAAAACAATATTATAATGCGACAGAGCAATCTGGATAATTACTGGATCTTCGCGAAGCAAAATTAGTCCATTTTGTAAGGTTATAATATAAAAGGGAAATGCCAGTTAGGAGGAAATAAATTATACAAAATAATTTGCACTTAAGAATTTAAAAGTAATATTTCTAATTACGGATTTTACAAATAAATAAAACAACAATTAATTTTGTGTAACGTTTTTCGGGAATAATAACACTGGAATAATAATAATAGGAAAGTTTTTTCCTATCCTCACTAACCTGAAGAAGTTTCCCGTAAATGGAAAAAAAGATATCGTATTACAGAAGATATTAAATGAAGTATCGATTTTTCCATACATATTATATTTGGAATCTTTTTAAAAAATTAAAATACTGTTGCATGTGTTTCCACAAAATTTCATAATCGTCTCGATTATATGTCGGTTTCAAAATTAAAATTAGAAAGTAACACATTAAAAACACTACAGTCACACGATTTCGTTCAGATTTTTGGACTTCCTCAGACGTTAAGCTGCGAAGTTTGTCTCTGTTTAAATACTCCTCAATAACTTGGTTGGATACTCCATTATTCATAGATGTGGGTGGTCAGAATATATCATGATTCTTTCAGGATAAGGGCGAATACATTATTTGATTTATTTCATATTTTTTATATTTTCATTATTATATTTATATATTAATGATTTATCTATGTCCTCATTTTTTTAGTTAAGCATTTGCTGATATCGCAGTTTTGATAATTTTTGGGTTGTATAACCAATGTATGTAATGTTATGTGGTGAGTGTGGGTGGTAGGGAAGCCGAGCACCGCGACCGTTGGTCTAACTAATATCTACTATTTTTACAAATTTTGCAATGAATTTGATAAACGACATTCCGGCTATCCATTATTTCTTCTTTTTTATATATTTTTATTTTTTATTTATTTTATTTTTTGAGAAGTTGATGTTTTTCTGTTACATCTCCGAAGCTTAACTTCTGCGGAAGTCCAAAAATTTGGACGAAACGTCACGTGACTATAGTGTTTTTAATGTGTTAATTTATCATTTTAATTTTGAAACCGATGTATAATCATACTGAGACGATTATGAAATTTAATGGAAACACATGCAAAAGTATTTTTAATTAAATAAAGTAGTGTCGACTGAATGTCTATCTATAAATATATTATTAAGAAGTTATGAAGTATCTTTAATAGCATTTAATAAAACGAATCATTCAGATAATAGCCACTCACGAAATAGCCATCATTGTAATCAGATAATCGATCAGCAGTTGTACCAAGTTTGTCCACTAATGAGATCTAAATTGAAAATTTAAAATTCTAAACATAAAGGAGAAATATGGCCATTAAACATAAAGTAGAAAAACTATAAATAACTATTCATCAATCATTAACTGTAAATCATCGATTTAAGTTGTTAATTTATTCTCAAAGTTTTCGACGTTGAAACCAACATAAATCAAATAGTTATTCTATATGATATATTTAACCAAATACATTTAAAAATGATAAAAGAAAAACATACAGGAAGTGAAACAGTATCCTTTCGAGTACATAAATGTTACATTCTTGAAAGGCGCATAAAAGATGACCTTCCCAGCCGTAAGGTAAGAATGACGTTTCATTGCCTTAAGAATTTAAAGCAATAATTTAACATTAAGCAAGGATTACACATTTTACTTAAACAACAGCGTTGCTGCATACAAAATATTTAAAACTGTGAAAATAAACTGAGATTATTTCTTGCCATTATTGCAAACTCTGGAATATACAAAAGAAGTGCACTTTACTAAATTCTGCTTCTACCATGTTTATTATGATTATGATTACAATGAAACATAAGACAGCTTTCGAGATGCTTACATCTTCTAATAATAAATTCCAGGTTTGTATTTAAAAAAAATTGAAACCTTGTATATTCACTTTATATTATATATATATATATATATATATATATATATATATATATATATATATGTATATATATAATACAAATATATCATAAAAAAAATGTTAGCAGAAACATTAACTTCCTAAATTTTTTTTCTTTTTCTTTTTTACATTGAGAAACATTAACTTCCTAAATTTTTTTTCTTTTTCTTTTTTACATTGAGAAACATTAACTTCCTAAATTTTTTTTCTTTTTCTTTTTTACATTGAGGAACCAATTTGTTTAGGAGGCTAAGTTAGCGATCAATAAGTCTAGCTAATGAGACGTAAGGTATTCAAAACATTTCTACACGTACCGTAAATGATATATTTATGATCCATAACCGAGTCCTAAAGGCAGTGTCTACAAATTGAATAAATGTCTTGAAGGTTCTGTTCCTCAGTTTATCCAAAGACTTAACAATGCCAATGCAATCACCATATAACGCTGAAACTAAGTAATAAACAAACTTCCGGCTGTAGCCATAGCCTGAAGTATTAGCTTCAGGACTAAATGTTAGAAACATTTTAAAAGTACAGTAAAAGAAATGATTCAGGTTATGGTTAAGTATTCTGTTTTTACCGAATGATAAAGATAATTATCCCAGGAATTTAACCTAGAAAACTGAACTACAATAAGTCCAGAAAAAGGAAGATTGTTTTCGTAGTCCCCAGTATGTTCTAAAAAGAAAAAACCCTCAATTTACAATGCTCTAAAAGCCATAATTTAAATAACTAGAAAAATAATTTACTGCAGAAAGCTTCACTTTTGATGATTATTCTTCTGCCTCTCTGCTGACTTTTAGCACACAATGAGCTCACAGAAGACTTTTATATGATTCTTTATTAATCACTGCAAATAAAGAACTATTTATTTAGAAAATAGCGATACTTTTCTGGTGTATTTAGATTATCGATTTGTCTGAATATGCAAGAATACTTCACACAGTGTGGCTTCAATCATCACTGATTCACTAACTACTTCATAATTGGTTTTAAATTTTTGCCTAATATTTATGTCTATTAGGAATTAATTTCTTCACGGCGCCAACTTTTAAACAACATATACCTTCACGGTGCCGACTTTTAAACAACACGTACCTCGTTTAATACCTCTTTAGAGCGGTAGTTCTTTATAACGCATTAACTGCACACTATGTGAGGATTGTCGACCTTAGCAGGTAAGCAATCGAAACCATATATATATTTTTTTTACCACATTTTTATTAACTCACACTGTCTGGTTTCCTGGTCAAATCTTGTAATCAATTTTTAAGTAATTTCCCTTCAGCCAATCATCTAGAAATTTTGCACACTTGCTTATGTCTGATGACAATACAATAATATACATTAATATATTTTATAATTAATATATTCCGGCAAGCCAATACATCCTTCCATTCACTGTTTTAACTAGATAAAAGGGTGGTTTTTAAAAGTTTATTTTTTAAATTTAATTATTTCTTCTTTTATGCCTGTCTCTTTCCGTGATTGTTAACCCGGTTCCTTTCCTGGTTTTTGTTTTTAACGGCATAATTCATAATGTTTACCAGTCGTAGCTGGATAGTCCCGTAGTATTTTATTAAACATCTGCTGAAGTTAAGGATTTCTCTGTATGTCCTATTAGCGAAAGATTTTATGGAGATTTATGTTTTCAAGCCTATTTACTTAAGAAATTAAAAGTTTATGATGTCATTTAGTCTGTGACGGTGTTTATAGGTGTTACCCTCCCTCTAATATCTTTTGAATTTTTGGACGGGTCGTCTTGAAATTTAGTATGCAATTTTAAGAACTAGAGACGACGTAATTTTTAAATTTGAATTTTTTTTCCAAATAGATCGTTGTCGAGAAATTAACGGGAGAAGGCCCCAAATATTCCCATGGAATGGATCTCTAAATCAGGTATGATACTTATTTGAGCAATAATTTTAATCTCTTAGCTATTTCGTTAATTAGCGCTCGGTTGGAGATGTTTACAGCTAATTCTATTTCAACAATTTAACTAATGCGGATTTATTTTTTTTCTTTCAGAAAACGTAAAAATAACAAAAAACAAAAACAAATTGTTTTTAAATTTTAATCTGCTCAATACAAACAGTTACAATCTTCGGAAAATGTTTGTATTTCGAATATATTAGAATTTGAAAATACGTAAATAAAGACCTTTGGTTTTTGTTCTGATTTTAAAAAATAAATAATAAAAAAAAAATTCAGGAAAGTAGGCTTCTAGTTCTTCGAGGGCGTCTTGTTTTTTTTTTTTTTTAAGGCTAGAGATTCTGTTAGTTAAGTTAACGTCTTTCCAAACTATGTTTTGAAGTTTTCCGTTACTTAAAGCGCTGAATGTTCTACTCTGGATGGCAAAGTGATCTATTCACAGATAGCACTACTTAAGTTCTGCAATTTATTGCGTGGGAGGCAAGCGGGTAAACGCAACAAGGGACAGATAACGGATGTTTCTGGGACTAAAAACGTGTCTTTTATTCCTGCTGGGGAGAGGGGGTAGGTGCCGCGGTCTTTTTAATGTCTGGTGAGAAACAGCTCAGAAAGTCTTTCGCAAGTCCCACGCCTTCGTTTTCACGGTTGGGAGACCATCAGACGGAGCTCCGCTGAAGAAAAAACATTAAAGTCTTGGACACTAATTCCATCATTGGCTCCAGGAGACCCCTAACAAAAGGTGGATTGGTTAGAAAGAGATGACTCCAATCACAGCCGTGTCGTCCACTCCCAAGGTAGGGTGGGGTGGTGTGCACGGGGTTTAGGGATTGTAATTCGATGCTGCACCTTCCTCTTGTTTTTAACTGTCTCCCTCGACTCTAATGGAACTGTCCATAAAGTCCTGCATTTTTTCTCCCCTTTCAGTTCTTGCTATTAGTTTGAATGGCGCCAACTGCTGCTTCTTGTGGTGGCGACGAGCCATCCCTTGTCCGCCCACGCGTACCCTCGCTCCGGAAAGAGGCTCGCCGATGGGTTCGAGGATTAGAGAAACGGTTCCGTCCACCCATACGACAAGGAAGACTGGGAACCGACACATGGTACTGTAGCCAGTTTAATGAAATTCAACAGCGCTCCCATAAATTGAAGATTTTTCTAAAAGAAAAAAAAAACTATAATTACAGAACATATCGGAAACTTCCAATCGATTCTTATTCAATTTCTACTATTCGTCCTGTTCTATCTTTGAGATCTATCTTTTTCTATTAACTTTTTTCCCCCCAGTATTTAGAAAGATGAGGCGAGAAAACTTTTTTGAAAGTCTAACCATTACATAATGAAAAATTAATTGTAAGTAAGTTAGAAACTACATTTGCAAATTGAAACACTTGGAGTCTGATATTGATTTATTTTTTTTAGCCTACTTTCCTAAGAAAGTAAGGCTTATCAATTCAATCAGTCTGTATGTGTGTACCCTGTAATAACCTACAAATCACCGGTTGGATCCACTTGAAACTTAACATGCATGAGTTCTTCCCGAAACTAAGAGACTATTCTAACTTTTTAGATTTCAAAATTTCCTTAACTTGCGCAAAAAGATGACAGAAATTCCCATACAAAAGCATTCGAACCAAAAAAAAAAAAAAAAAAAGATTTTATATCGATATCCTAAACAAAGGATATTAACAAGCTTATTAACCATCTTAATTTCTGCGCGAGCAGTAATACGATTAAAATTAATTGAATTCAGACAACTCAAATAAGTCAAATTTTACTATTTAATTTTTTTTCTTCAGAAAATGGAAACAAAAATCTCTGTAATTATAAGATCTGATGAATTCAAAAAAGAGAAGTCAATTTGCAGTTTTGTAAAAAAAAATGCAAAACCAGTGATCCCGTACAATTTGCAATCTATCAAATGCTTGCGTTGTTAAAAGTGACACTGTCATTGATTGGCGCGCAAAACTCATTTACTCAAGCCATTATAAGAGTCAAGTACAATTTCAAGCGATGGTTGCACGGTGTTCGTTTAGTATGTCTAGACCATTTTGCACGATTAGAGTCACTCTGATTAAGTGGACAGTGGTGAAGAATGTATATTACTGGTTCTCAGCCTAAGTTGATTCAGTATAGATAAATCCTAATTTTGCTCAATTACCACTACTGATCAATGACCGGTCAATGAAACCGGGGTTTTAAAAAACAAAGTCTGGTTTTGCCTACAAACCTCCAGGTCGTAAGAGCCTAACAAGGTACGACTCATGGGTCTCCGACTCTCAGTTTGGATTGTGGACAGCGTTTTTATACAAGAGAATCCTAAGAGAGCTCCACTATCGCTTAAAAAGACGGAAAGATTCGTTTGAATAATTTTCACATAATTAATTTAAAAAACAGCGTAAATAAAAGAAAGAAGAAAAAAAAGGCACAAGTTATGAAGGAAAAGAAAATAGGCTTCAAGTAACAAATAAAGATTAAGGCTTAAAACGAAAACAATAGTAAACAGTAAAAATAAATAGAAAACAATAATTTAATGTCCGTAAGAAATTCATAAAAGCCTGCTTATGATTCATAATAAGGTTGAAATGGCTGTCCGGGATTCGCGTTGATGTTGTCTCAGTGCATGAAAGCATATTGTCCAGTTTTGGTTTTTCTAGTTTTTATTATGTAATTATTTAGTTTTACTAAGAGTTGTTCACTTTTAAAATACCGTAGTTTATAAAATTATGTTTAATATAACATATATATAGTAGCACAAAAGTAAAGTAGCACAATAACAATATGTGAATGCTTTCCCATTCACACTTGTGATTTTAGAATAAGATATTTACTTAGAGAACCACTCTATAATTTCTGGATTTTAATATATATGAAAATTCTTGCAGAAGAATTGACTAAAGTCTATATTATTAAAACTCAAATGGTGTTCTTTTTAATCCGACATTTAAAAAAAAGTGTTTTTAATATATCTAATTTAATGATTTGAGTGCAAGATAATATAATGCTTAGGTGGCAGAAGAATAATTCGTATCACCCTTGATAATGGATCAGTAGGTTTGCTACTTTTTTCCTTCATTTTCTTCTCAGGAGATTCTGCCTTTATGCTTATGAAGAGAAGAAGTTCTTCAAATTGATTTGCCGTAAAACTCTGAGCAAGTACACCTGAGTAACACCTGTTTAGTTTAATATAATACAAGCACAAAACCCTTACGCATTAAATAAGCAAAATCAACCGTAAAAACGTATTATTTAAAACTTCGAAACGACATAGTATGATATTTTTTTTTACCATTGACAAGCAAAAACAACAGTACAATCTTTTCCTTACATTTGTCTGAGAAAACCACTAATGAAAAGTAAAGTTTACATTTATTGGAGATACTGAAAATGCATTCTTAATCCGCTTTCCAATAGGAACGTAAAGGTTCATCAAATTATTCAGTTTATTTTTGGGTAAGTGTGTTCTCCTAGTACTTGTAAACCGATGATCGATCGTCTTGAAATTTGGTATGAATATTTTAAAACTAGTGACGATCTAATTTTTATATTTGGGCCTTTGTAGACAAATTAAAACTCGAAGGCAAACAACATAAATCCCTGTAGAAAACAATCGCAATCTAAATAATGGATTTCTATACTACTTCTATTAATATCTCAGTCTCAAACAATGAATATTAAATCCTTACTCCATTGCAGGTCGTTATGTACAATTAAAGTTAATCCGGTTTAGACAACTTAATTATTTTAAATATTTTTTTTTTTTTTTTTAAATGAAAATTTTTTTCTGTTTTTGTTCATCTTAAATAAGGTGTATTAAGCTAAATAAAATATTAAATATAATAAGTAAACAATGTCTTCTTTTTCCTAAATGGTAACTAACAATAGAGGATGATGTAAGTTTAGTCCAAGTTTTGTTCTGTAAAGTTTCCATACTTTTTTAGTAGATCTTTCCTTCTAAAGCCTGTACTATTAAATATTCTAAACATCTCACCAAATTTAAATGTAAAATAACTAAATTTAATACAAAAAGCAAATTTTCGAAAAGATTGCGTCTTTTCTTTC
>JAFIDM010006943.1:19994749-20005446 GCA_023159025.1 Thereuonema tuberculata
TGACCCGGCGTTGACAAGTCAAAAAGTAAATCAAGAAACGCTTTATTGAAAATGAAAGGAATATGTTAGTAATAAGCCAGATGAAATAAGAAGCTCGGCGAATTTAAAATGAGACAAAGAGATCTATATCTTCTATTTATCCAATCAAAAATAAATCACCTTAAAGGCAGATTCTTATTTTTAATTCTTGCCGTTCCCCCTCCCCGCATCTCAGTTTCCCTCAAAATAGGAAAATAATTAAAAATATAATTTTAATATAAAGGAAAAATAAGTATTTTAAGGTATTATCACCAGTCAACCAATAAATATTGTGTGTAATTTCTTGACGGTAGATTTTTTTAATCAATTATATTTTCCTAAAACCTTTGAGAGAGGGCGCTGTTGAAATCACTAATCACTGATCTCGGGGTTCTCATTTTAATCTTGGCCATCGTTTCTTCGACTGTCATATTATCTTCCCGTTGACTTCACTGATGCATCCGCGAAGCAGAGTAATAACTATTTCCCGAGAAAACTATTTCCCGAGGCCACGTGACGTGATTTCGCTTATTGTAGACACCATGTAAAGGTTCAGTCTCCTGGGATAAAAATTTTGAGGTAACGTGATCAGATAGACGGTAGTATTTAAGCCGTCAATTCTGGTAGAGAAATTAACATTTTTTTTTTTTTTTGTATTTTCTATTAAGAGGAGATCCTGAACTTTACTTCAAAATTCCCTAAATGAAGTTAAAGTGCTCTTTGAGAGGTTTTGTCAATTTTTGAACAACAGTTACTTATGAGTGATAACATAAATTCTCTTGCGGAATGAGGATTCTAATTTATTATCATCTTTTTTTTAAATCAATGTGAGTGTGTTTCTTTAATTTTGAAAATATTTTATGAGAAAAGAAAATTACACCGCTAGTAACACGCTTAGATATCCAATGCATTATCAATGGTGGGCAGGTTTTCTCAGAGTTCTCCCATTACCCTGCACTTCTTCCACTATTCTATTCTTGCTTCATCTTACCCTTCCCGTATGTCCTTTCCGTGGAGATAGCACAATAGACCTAATCTGTCGCTCGGCTATCCTACCACCAATATCCACCACACGTAACATATCCGTCGCATACTGGAAATGGACAATGTAGCAATGAAAGTGTGGAGACCAAAATAATCATGCTAAGTACGACCAAAAATAAGCAACTAACAAATTTGAAAAAAATCTGCCCAACAGTTCTAGCGTGATATGCATAAAACAGAAGAAAAATTTCAAATATAGTAGTTCGTATTCGAATACTCAATCAAAACAAATTAAATTGTTTACTGTTGGTCAAGCCTAAAGATTTCTACGTATTTTACTGCAGAATCAATCAAGTAAGTGGTCAGATATTAATTGAATCTTTCAATATTTTTTTCATACATTCTGGATGAACACCTGAAAATATCGTGAATATCCAGTTAAATGTTTCATTCGAAGCATTATCCATTCAGAATCACTGCACCTGCAGGCAACGAAAATAACGAGATAAAGTTATTTCCTAAATCCAATAGAATCTCGTATATTCAAGGACTGAAGTTGAAGATATTATACAGCACGAAGCAGCAACCATTCCTTCTCCGTTTCCAAAAAGAAATCCTATTTTTTTCCTTCGTACTGAATTTCAATGCAAATAAAATATCACCTTCCCAACGCTCCTTATCTATTATTAGTCTTAAGGTTTTACAAAGTAAATAAATCAACAGCGAAGCGACAGAAATGTAATTAAAGAAAGAGAAAAAGATTAAATCACGAGGATACCATTTACTGCCCCTATTTAAGAATTACAAGTAACAGTTTTTTGAATTCATATTTAATATTTATTTCTGTTAATTTATTTTTTGAATTTCATATACATATTAATGTGTGTAATCACCTGAAGGCTTAATAAATAAAAGGCCTTGGCAACTAAGTACTTTATAAAATTCTAAATCAAGAACTTAACAACGTCTCCTCTTCGTTATTTTTAGAAATGCAAGTAAGGAGAAATTAAAATCTTATCATTCGAGATACTTTCTTGATTCATTAACAACCCTTCCGATGTTCTTCAGACGAAGTTGGAATTGAAAAAAACAAATATATAAATATATATCTAAGTGATTAATTGCAAGTAAATTTCATTAAATCCGAGAGGAATTTTTAGTTAATTTTTCTTATTTTGATTCTTTGTTTTTCCAAGGACAAGCTTTACCGAGCACGGTTTGTATGTAATTATCTCCTGGGAAGTGCGACTCATGATTGCTTAATAAAATGAATAAGCCTTTATAAGTTTAAGTGTCATTCCCTTATTAACTTTTGCGCATTGTTCCTCTTGAAACATGATATAAATATTTTATGGATAGTGATCTATCTTTAACTTCAAAAATTCCACATGCCTAAATTAGCAATTAAAGTGAAACAAACAATGCTAATATAATCACTGGATTCCTTTCAATGGGCAGCAAAGAAGAGTAATCTTTTTAAAATTGCGCGTGCTTTGATTTAATTTTAAAATTAATGGTAGTCAAGATTTAAAAAAAAAAAATATTTTAAGGCAAATAATCTTCAAGTTCTTCCAGAACTTATCGTTATAGAAAATTAAATCAATAAAAATTAGAAAAATTTTTCATGTCTACAGCATACGTTAAAATTATTTTTTTAGACTTTAATATGTTATTGCAAAAATCATTTTTTTTAAAGATTCTGTATCTACTTCTTCTGTATGTACTTAACATTCTGTAAAAAAGTTAATTTTTTCAAGTTTCGCCTCATTCGTAAACTGATGAGAAATTAAAATTAAATAAACAACCTTTTCTCTGCCTTTTTAATATTTAAAAAAATAGAATATTTTTTATAAATATAAAATGATTAACAGATTGTTTTAATATATTAAATTAACTGATTGAGTAAAAGCCTTCTTATAGAGAAGAAAAGACTTGTCCATTTGTGTGTTTGCATTGCTTCACGCTAAAACGACTGTACAAATTTCCATGAACTTTGGTGAGTTCTTTATTTATTGGCTAACTTAAAGCATAAGGTCTCTAATCCTCATAGCTTTCATTGATATGTCCCAGTTTAAATAAACAGTAGTTTTTTTGTCACTACATCCCTGCTCCTTTCCAGTCCTCAGAATTGATCCGGAATGCATGTTGAGTCACCACTAGGTGATGGATACCTTTCGTTAATATATTAACACAATTATAATTGATTTTATTAAATGTATTAAAATTTATAATATTACAATATATACACAAAATTTCCAAATTTTTCTTTAAACTTCTTCCTTTTCATCTTTGTTTATTAAACAAAAAAACACCATATCTCCATAACATGTAGTTTATTTAAAAACTTTTCGGAATTTTCGGGATGATAATACGCCATCCCTTCTTCAAGCGAAATGAATAATAAATTAGTTCTTTGGAATAACCAAAAATACAAACTAGTGATAAACATGAACACACGTTGAAACAATTCACAATTGTTTTAACAATATGAAATAGCAATTATGCTTATACATTACTTTACAATTTTTGAAAAACAAATATTAAGCAATAAATCCAAATGAACTAACAACATAATAACACATTAGATAAATCTATTCTTATAAAAAATTTTTACGTGTACTTTGGATATTTTAATTGAGTTCGTTCACGCCTGTACACTTGACTGGAATAATTAACACATTTAAAAAATCAAGTGTTAAAATTAAGTCAAGTGTACAGGCGTGAACGAACTCAATTAAAATAAATCTATTCTTGTTTACAATAAGATAACTTAGACATTTTGAATCCTTTAATTTAACTAACAATCCAATAATCAAAAAACATCTCAATACTGAAATTCATCAATATTAACTACTTTTTTTACATCTTTTTTAATTAAGTCTTTTACTAATGTAATCGTAGAAGGGTCTACTTTAGCCCCTTCATATCTATTAAAATTACTTCCTTTGTACATTTTATTATACAACTTTCTAATATTTTTCTTAGACTTAAATCTGTTTCCTTATATAAAATTTTAACATAGTCCTTCATGACAATATATATTTACAATATATATTTGATTTATTTCGGGACAGCAATTAGTCATTTAATTAGTTTTACAAAAAGATGAGAGAATGTCTTTTTAGAAACCAAAGGACCGCGGATAGAAGTTAGGAAGCGCTGGTTTCACCAGTGGACTTTTCTCGATGACAGTTAATTACTTCCACGTGTATTAGCATTTGTCCCATTGTCTAACAACACAGGCAAACAGAGGCTGCCCCAATTCGCAGTCATTTCCGTTATAATAACAAGTAAAAATCAGTGGATGACGATCAATTGTGTGTCTCTACTCATCCATTCCGCCTTCGAGGCAACGCAGTAACCCAAAGAAGCGGAAGATGTTCGACTCCATTGATTTCTTGGCGAGAATTGCAACGTCGGTTTAACAGAAGAAAAAAAAAAAGAAGAAAACATATTTCGAGTATCGATTAAAATTCTGCCGCGGAGCCCTCACGGCCACGGAAGGAAGCCCTGTCGCCCCGCCTACCAAAATCCCCCGCTGAGGTTCACAGGAGACCATAAAGCATTCATAACAGCCCCGCCGAACGCTCCGAAGAGCAACTACACAAAGCATTAAAGTCCGACTAAACTTTGCCTTGAGGACTGATGCTATCATCACCCACGAAACGTCGACACCTTAAGTCCCTTACAGCCTTTTCACACTTTGCCACGATTCAAATCAGACGAGGAAGACTAAAGAACTGGGATTCAGTCAAAAACTAACGAAGAAAATGAAGCTAATTACACGATACCTTTTTATTATCTTTGGAAAATGAGTATCATCAAATCAGTGTGTCTGTGAGTGTGTCTGGGTCCCTCTTTTGAATCGCTGGATCAATACTCTTGAAATTTAATATGAATAATTTAAGGATTACAGACGATATCTAAAATCTTTTCCAATTAGATCCAGAAGGTTACAAAAATTCCCATAGAGAAGTAATGGAAACAAAACAAGGATTTTTATATATGTCTTAAACATTGAATATTTAAATAAGAAAAGAAATACATATTGAAAATTTCAATAAACTGGGTTTTGTTATCATTTAATAAACACACATACATACATACATACATACACAAGAGTCCGTCAAAAAACTATATACACACTTCAGTATACATCTGTTAAAGTGTATAAATAAATTTTTTTGCGGAATCTGTATTTAAAAAAATAATATTTTTTTTCCTGCTCGCTATCCCTTCGGAAATGTAAGACACAGAAATACAAATAAGGTGTCAAATGTTAGGTATAGTATTGAGGATGCCTGCATTTTATTTTTTTTTCCGGTCAACCGGAAAACACGTGACTTAAGGTCAATTTCTAAACCGTTTATGTTGAGAAGGACTTTTTGCAGGTAGTCCGGTTGCGGTCAAACCTCACGTGACTGAGAAAATGACCTCAGAATCCAAGGTCACGTGATCACAAAAATTAAATTAAAACAGTTCAAAATTTAAGAAATACGTAAGTACAGGAATTTCATGCATACAAATTTCAAGATAGTTTAATTGCAAGAAATTTTATATAGGTATGCCGCAACAATCATTACTTAAACGAATCAAACAACGTAGATCTGGTAATTCTTCAATGAAAGAACATTGGCTGTAAATCTTAATCATCAGTGCTGTTGGGATGATGTTCAAATATTGTCAGAAGATAATAATTAGTTTAAACTGACAATAAAGGAAGTTTAACCCTCAAACCCAACCCATCCTAGGAGAAACACTCTTACTACCCAGCGATATGGTTTGAAGGACCCTCGGGTAGGGTTTACTTAACAAAAGACATCATATGCTAATAATATTGAATAAATACAAAAAAATGCTAGTTTTTCTTGCTACCAATAAACTTTATTGCAAGATTTGGAATAAAACTTATTAATTTTGTACTTCCAACAGTGCGATTTGTAACAGTTCATGGTATTTGTGGAATGAATAATTCGCACTGTTCGAACATATAAATGCGATTATATTTTGCCTAATAAAAAAAAAAAAATCTATATTTAATTTACTTTTTATCTGATTCCGTGTGATCCTCCCCTGCTATGACAACCGGGAAAACCTCTTTGATTTTATATACTTACATTTATAAATCAATAATAAAATAATATTTGCTAGTCATCTTCAGTGTTATCAAGGAAAATGGTTTTTGGTTATTTTAGCTTTTCCGGCAACCTTCACAGTTCTATTAATGCAAATTTACTTACTTGTTTAAGCATTGTTAGCAGCCGTTAAATAAAGAGCTAATAACGAAATGAAAGACCGAAATAAATGAACTTACTACAGGTGAAAAGTCACGGCGCTTTGGTTATGGGCCCACTGAGTTTAACACTTGAACATCAGGGGCAATAATCTCTTTAGCAACAGAATTTATGATTGGCTTAGTTAACCTTTGACACTTTCCAGGAGATACTTTCGGGAGCCAAATGTAGACCGGGATTTATATTAGAGAAGAGATTTACCAAATCCCATTTAGCAAATGCATTTCCCAAGGCTGATACTAACAATAGATATTTCATAACATTCATCCAAAGGGGGAAAAAAGGGAAAAAAAGATTGTTAGGAAATGAAGGAACATTGATACCATTATCAATTTATTTTATATTCTTCTGTCACTTCGAAGGATTTTCAAAACTTGTCGTAAAAAAAATGACTTTGTTTTTTAGTAGCCTTAGGAAAAGGGAAGCATTCAATATTTTTTCCATTGTATTCTTTGCACCCTGTAGCCTTTATTAGATCACATCCATTTGCAAAATATCAAATATTTACTTATTTTCCTTATTTCGAGTAATAGAGGACGTTTTGATGACGCAACCGAGTGATTCCTGTAAAGCTTTTAAAAATTTGCAAGGCGGGGGTGATGTAAAGGAATGTTTTTCTTCCCTTTCCGTCCTATCCTTCACCCTTCACCCAACGGATGCGTGAATACATGATTTTTGTGAAGTAGGGATGGATACTTTTTCCCACACCCTCTTGATACCGCCGATCCCGTTTCGACCTTCTCCTGGACCCCAACAGTAAAATGTGAACAATGGTATTTGGACGGGAAAAACAAAAATCCTCCCTGGCAGTAAGCTTACCCTGGACTATCTGTATTCCACCAACGATACTGGGAAATGAAACGTGTAAAAACAAAAAGTTTCAAAGAACGTGAAGCCTAAAAAAAAAATCACTCATGAAGCCTGTGCATTTGCTTAAACTGTTTAATGCGAACATAATAAAAATTTAATACATTGATAGGACCGGTTTCCGCTCCAAGAGGAACCATCTTCTCGCTATCTTGATATGAAGATAGCGAGAAGATGGTTCCTCTTGGAATGGAAACCGGTCCTATCAATGTATTAAATTTTTGTTATGTCGCATTAAACAGATGCACGGGCTTCATGAGTGATTTTTTTAAGGATAGACAATGCATATAAAAGACTAGTAGTAACTTGAAGCCTACTTTCCTAAAAATGTTATTTCATAAATACAACATTTTTTTTTTTTTAAATAGTGAAAACGAAAAATATGAAACGCCTACATGTATATTCGAATTCAATAGAACACTAAATACATACAATCATATATTCAGTATTTATTGAATACAAACAGTAACAAGTTTTTCATTCTTTGCATTATTTACTTAAATTGGCTAAACAACGAGTGAAATGGTTGAATTCATGTTCACTATTTAAGACAACAGAAGTAGAATAGAAATCCATTGTTAGGATTCCAATGCTTTTCTATGGGAATTTTTGGCACCTTCTTGAGCTAATTTCTCGACAAGAACCCATTTCGAAAAGATATCAAATACAGTGCAACTTGGATAATTCGAAGCTGAAGGAACCACTACAAAACTTCGAATTATCCAAGATTTCGAATTAAACAAGTTACATCTTTTAACTTTAATTTCAGGTCCACTGAATGCTTGAAAAGATTATTCTGTCTATAAGTAAATATTTATTCAGAAAGATCATGGTATGAAAGACTTAAACACTGTATGTATGTAAAGAAAATAAGATTTATATTACGTAAGCTACAGTACATTCAATACAGAAAATTATAGTTTTTCAAAAAATTGTGCAATGTCTGATTGTTTTGTAGAATTCAGCCGCTTAAGGTTAGCAAAATCATCAAGCATGTTTAGTGAACGGAAAACAGCTTCACTTACATTGGTTTGTCCTTCAATGTACCGACGAAATTCGGCGCTATCCCGTACTCTTTGGCGATTTGGCATTTCTTCTTCACACCCTTTTCCACCTCGCAAATGACGGCGACCTTTTCAGCGAGGTGGAAAATTCTTGTACACACGTGGTTTACTGAAAGACATGGTGACACTGACAGCAGGAAGGTCGAATGGCGTCTGAAGCGTCACGTGTCGAATGGTGGCGGGAAGGGGATTTCAGTTGTCACGTGTCGAATTTCTTAACGATGAAACGCCGAAAAGTCGTTATGGTTCGAAATTTTTTATAAAAAACTTTGAATTAAGGAAGTTGATCTTCGAATTATCCACGATTTTTTAACATTGATTTAATAAGAAATTCAAGGGACTAAGAGAAATCTTCGAATTAACCACAATTTCGAATTAAAGACGTTCGAATTATCCAAGTTGCACTGTATCAAAGTCAGATCTTCCCCAGTTCTCAAATATGCAAACCAAGTTTCAAGAAGATCCATCCAGCGGTTCAAATGTTTTTTTTGGGGGAGAAATAGACCCACACACACATTCATATGATGAGACTCCTTTTTCATCAGGAACTAGACTAATACACCCTGAAATGCAAAACTAAAAAACAATTATTTATATAATACCTTATACACTCAGTGCTATCTGCGCTACATCAATAGATCAAAGGAATGTATTCACAGACAGATTTCTTAGACATAAGATAAGAAATGACAAGGAAATTACTCTGCTCAAATAAATTTGTAGAATTACTTTACGTTGATGTCTAAACAACACCACTTTAACATTGATAACAAACTTTTTTACATTGTAGAATTAATTATTGGTTATGTTAACTTTACTGAATTTATTATGCAAATTATTCAATTCCAATACTTATTCCTCATCGAAATTATATAGTAATGTTTATAATTAAGCTAATGTAACAGAATTCAATACGATACATTTATTGAATTTGCATATTCAAAATACATTATTTCAATCACACAGGTAGATAAGTAATTTAATATTACTGAAATTGAAATAAAATTAATTCAATTGGAAGTTACATTCTATAATATCTAATAATGTCATGTAAATGATACAGTTGGCGTACCAACTTTCGCATATCCGAATGGTAAGATTCAGCAAGTAGTTGGAGAAACAGAATAAATGTAAACAATATCAAATTTTAAGTATTTCTAGGGTAGTTGTGGTTATTTATCATGTTAATCGTGATGATATCGTTTGACAAGAAACGTATAGAAACAGGGCCACAGACCAGAAACTATCAAAATCAATAGGGAGATAATATTCATCTGCAATTAAAATTTCAATCATGATAAATAATATCAAAATACAGGACAAAAATTAAGTTTTATTGACTATAAAGCTTTAACGACAGAGTTAACAGTTTCTCTACCAATGTACCTACTGTATCTAAACGTTACATGTCTTAGCATGTTATAGTACGAGTTACCTGAAGCAGACGGAATGAAGGGGTTTGTGTATTTTGATTTAAAGTTGAATATTTCTTCTGTTTTTTAACCCTTCGATTAAGAGATGGTACAAATATCAGTTCAAAACCTCTAATAACAGATCTTTATTTCTTTGTTGTATCCAGCATTTTATCTGCTTCATGGAAGTAAACATGTAAGCCAATATTGCTTTAGATTGTTTTCCTTGATATTTTCGATACAGAACTATGTATGTGATAAGCTTTTCAGATAATTTAATTCGTGAATTTTAAACAAAAAAGCTTAAATCCACAGACTGTTAGTGTAACTTTTATTTAAATTAACTTTAAAATTAAATTGTAATAAATATGAATATAATAATCGACAAGACTTTTTTTATGACTTTTTTTTTTTTAATTTAAATGATGAAGAACCAGCAAATCAGAAACCATTTCGATTTTTTTTTACAGCAATTCTACGATTAGTGGAGCAAATTCGGTAATTCTGAATAAGAAAAAATATGGAAATAAAATCAAGATAAACAGAATCCGATTTCTTAATTGATTTGATATCTTACTAAATGTTAAGATAGTTTATTCTGAAGGTGAGGAAGCGTTTGGCAAAACTCAAATTAAGATTTTTTATAATGACTATAAAACTACATTAATTTGGAGTTAATTAAACTAACTCAGAACTGAGCAGGATGTTTTCATGCGTCGTTAGTTCTGTATCAAGAGTGAAGTGCTTTGCCCTTACCTAACTGCAGCTCACAGAATCAGCAAATGCCTTCTCATGAACTACAACCTCTTCTAAGTAAATCTAATCCTGCTAAGTCGGGCTTAGAAAGATTAAGTCTAAATCTGCCTTCTCCTGTTCCTAATTCCTTAAGTTTCTTTTATACACCGAGATATACTTTTTTAATTTAACAGTTAATAACGACAAACTGTCAATCTCAACAGACAGAAAAAGGGGAGGAAAACTGCCAAACTTAGGTCTTGTTAAATAAATACATTTTTTTTTCTTTTCTAATTATTAGCAAAACAAACAAGGTAAAATAA
>JAFIDM010006943.1:20011531-20025783 GCA_023159025.1 Thereuonema tuberculata
TTAAGTCTAACCCTATTGGAAAATAGGTAGAGAAAAGTCCTGAACTGAAAATAAAAATAAATCACATTTAAAAAGAAAAGTATTGACACAATTTTAAATAATGAATGCTTAAGAAGAGAGGGACGAGATCTTGAATAATAAGTTAATTTCAAAGATTATATACTAAAGAGAAACATCTGTAATGATGCTGCATGCTAGAATAAAAAGACAAGATTACAAAAGAAATGCTTGGTGAGTGAACAGACCACAGTGATAACATTTTCACTTGTTCTAAAGAAAGTAAAACTGGAAAAGGACAGGATACGCAATAAGACATGCTTTGGCAATCAAAAATTCGAAAGCGCATTTCGTGGAATGAGGAATTCAAGTAAACGTTTAGAAGGCAGATGGAAGGTTGGAATTAAATAATTTGACAGAAATGCTAAAAAGAAAAAAAGACAGTTTTATTCTATGGCGGAGCTAAGATTATATATATATATATATATATATATATATATATATATATATATATATAGCCAAGCCGGACAGCTATCTGAAACTTAAAATCCCAATACAAATTTCAGAAAACTGTTTCTGTGAATTTACGGCTTCTAATTACATTCACTTCATCAGCGGCATCTGGTGTTAAATTTTGAAACTAAACTAAAATTTGGAAATCACTAAAACGCATTATTTAGAGAAATTTGCTCTTTCTTATTGTAAATATTCTTTTTTAAGTTTTTAATTTTATATCTTTTTTTTAATTTCTTATATATAATATACTTTTTTTGCTTTTGTTTGTAATTAATGTTTTAATATAAATAAAAAAGAGCAATTTTCCCAATATTGAGTTTAAGTATATAAAATTATAAATTATATAAATACCTTAAAATTAGAAGCAATAGGATATATATACTTCAAAATTAGGCATCATTCGAGTTTGGCCATTCAATATATATATCTTAATTCCACTATTAATTCGCTATATTACGTATTCTGGAGGTACATATTGCAATCAGAATACAGTTCAAAACTCCAATTGGCTGAAAATTTAAGGTTAAAGTACTAATATTCCAGCTCACAGTATAATTTGCAAGTGTTTTCAGATGACAAAACGTGACTTCAAGAAACTTTCTGGCAGCATTGATTTTATTTTCGTATTCTTTAGTTAAAAACATAATTAAAAAATAAAATTAAAAAAAAGTAATTTTAAAAAAAACGTGATGTTCTGAAGAAGATTCTTTCATTTTTTTTGTTATATCATGGTGTATTTTGTACTGAAGGTCATAGGGATAGCGCTCCAGGATGGCAAAGAATGATACTTTCGTTGAATGTATACCCAGAAGGAATCGTTTAGGTGACAGACTTTGCAGTCCTTTAAAAGATGGGAAACAAACGTGTTAAGTTGGATTTAAACCCAGATTCACGTATATTAGGCGCGTGGCAGGCAAACGCCTGGGCCATCCCAATGGCTTTCCAATTGTAATCAAATGAATTGTTAAACATCATCCACCAGAAAATAAATTATTAAACTACATTTATTAACTGAAAAAAAACGAATTTTCAAGGAGATAAAATTCGTTTTTTTTTCAGTTAATAAATGTAGTTTATGACATTTATTTTCTGGTGGATGATGTTTAAGAATTTATTTTCTGGTGGATGATGTTTAATAATATATATAGAGAAGATTTAAGGAAGAAGTATAGTTTGTTTGTATATGTAATCAAATGAATTTTATATTAACATGTTCAACTGAAAAATCGGGAGGTTAATACTAAAACTAATAAAAAGTATTATAGAATTTATTTCTCATTAAATTTAATTACAGTATTTACTTTTTTTTTTTTTTTTGGAACTAGGAAATGTAACCGGCGTTGCCCGGAAAAATGTACTCGGAAAAATATTTCGTAGGTTCTAATATTTATGTTATATGTTATGTTATGTAGGCCTAGTGAATGTGGGTGGCAGAGATGCCAAGCACTGCGACCGGAGGTCTATTAGGCTCTAATAGTCTGTTATTTTTTTAAAATTATTAAACAATTGATTTATTTATGTCGCGAATCAGAAGTGTGTCAATTATTTTCTTGTGTGTTATACTGAGAAGTTCGCGACGATAATAAGACTGTTCGTATTTTGCGAATATCCAATTAGAAATACAAAACAAACAAACAAAAATATCCTAAGGAAAGTATACTTTCAGTTCTTTGAGGAACGTCTTGCTTGTGTTGGAAATCAATATTTTGTTTACGCCACTCTTCTTGTTTGAATGGAAAAAACTTCTTCGATTTTTAGCTTTCATTTTCTGATGAAATTAGGAAGGAATTTCGAAATTGTAGTTTTTTAAAATTTTCATTCCATTTAATTTCTCGCCTAAATGCGTCATGGGCTCCATCTGTGTCTAGATTTTAACCCTTCAAATTTTTATAATTATCTTTGCGCTCCATTGAACTCAGTTGTCGAAAACAAGATTTCTGTTTGTAGTGCCATCAATTCTGTATAACAATAATCAAATATCAAGGATTAATTAAAAACCACGTTGTAGAAGCGATTCGAGAGGTTCAAGAGTTTCTGTTTTTTTCTCCCAATTACAGAGTCTCTTCCTCTAGAAATACAAGAAGATTATTCTGTGCTGCACAATAGGTTGGGTATTGGCTCGTAATGTCATTACGTTCGATTGCGTAAAGAAGGACTTACAACAGCCTTATCGATCTCCCTCGACATAAAACTCTCACCCTACGATTCACCTCTCCCCGTTTCCATCTCGGGCGCCTTTTTTCTTCTCTCCGAAACTTTGGCAAAGAATATCAGCAATCGTCCCAAAATGAGCAGAAATCAATTGGAATTCCTTTTGTTTGAAGTAATTTAATTTCCTTTCCATTCTTTCTGTTTTGTGGGATGTATTGTGGCTTGATGACAGCACTGCACAACAGGCACCGGTGAGCCGTTAATAATCCAACGGAGGAAAATGATCGGAGCAGAAGAAGAAACGTTTGCAAGGCAGACACGGTCGTCCTGGGACGTAGTGACGTTCACGTAGATTGTCTAGATTCCAATAGCTAAAGCAGTTATCCACATTTAATGGCTTTTTTAAAGCAGACGAATTATTAATAACATGATTTCATGACGAGAACCATATTAATAAACAGGTACCCAGGTCAGATGTTACGTTCTACAATGTGCAATTCTTCAATTGATCGCTTAGAATTTAAACACCCTTCAGAGATATTCGATATTCGACATTCGCCGGAGGGTATTGTTTGAAATCAAGAAACGTTTCTAATTACTCGAAGAAATTCTAAAGATATAATTCATTGAGCAAGCATAAACTTACTAATGAGCACTTTTGTCCTTCGTCCATTTGTCTGTACACGTATCTCTAAACCGACTAGGCGGATTTACTTCAAATTTGGTAAACTTATAGGATTTACTTATTTGGTAAATTTGGTTACTTATAGTTCAACGTAAAATCTAAGCCAATATGTATCCACCCCTTCCAATCACTCCCGAAATATTGAAAGGAATCATTTTTGCCAAAAACTATCAAAATTTCTCGCTAGAAGGGTTGGACTGATTTTTTTTTTTTTTTTATTTTTAAATCTGGTACAAAGCTTTATTTGTTTTTACCCAACTTAAAATATACGAGAACGACTCTTTCAGTCTCAATCCCTCCCTCAGCCTTCAAAATTGATTCCAACGCTGAACGTTCAGTCTCCATCAAATAATGGAAAGTGTTTAGAAGTTGTAAACCCCTACACCTAGTTTACGCCTAGTTATAGAGTGTATTTATGTAAATATATAAAATTTCTAAAAAATTTTTTAAAAAAAAACTGTTTTTGCAAAGATTGTAACAAAAATGATACAGATTTGAGATTTATAGAAGCTGAACTCTTGAAATAGCTATAGAAAAACACAATAATAATCGACCAATTTACAAAATGCATACGATAAAGCACGGACAATTCTAAAAAGTTCATTTTGTGTTACGTTAGGACTAAAAAGGACTACAAATTAGGTCATTTTTTTTGTTTTAAGTGTTAAGATTGCAGGCCTTCATTTGCTTCGAGCTTTTCAATGTATTGCATTTGCTTAGACGCAGAGGAAGATTAACATTTTAAATTCTTTAAGAACTTTCAAAGATTCTGTTTCTGGATCGATTATTAAGATAGGATCTGGCTTAAGTTAAATTGTTCATCACCTTAATTAACTTCTTCCTTTCTGGCGGTTCGCGAACCATCCACAGATTTCCTGGCACTCTCTGACCTACCCCCAGGTTTTTATTATTTCCCAATGTTTACGTTTTAAAGCACTGTGAATTTCAAGACAAAAGTTTGGCAACCAGCAGATCTTCATTTAAAACAGATTATTGATTTTGCCTGAGTTAGGGGAAGTAATGGAAGATAGAGGGTCGGGGGTGGGGAGGCAGCGAAGAGCTGATAAAACCTTCTTGCAGGCGACGGGCGTGGCCCTGTCACGCAGAGAGTCATTTACAATTCCCCGTTGCCTCGCCATTTCTACCATCCACGTTTCGACTCCTCTCGTTTGTGTATCGTTCCGAAGACGCAAATACAGAACGAAAAGAGAAGGAGAGGATGGAAACGAAATAAAGAAAAGAAAAATAGAAGAAGGATCCTTTCCGTGTCTCTTGTCTTTTTTTTCGTTCAGAATCTTTCTCTCTCTCCTTTTTTTTTTTCTCTTCTGTCTCCTTGGAGAATTCTGATGCTTCCTTGAAGCAGGAGTCGAGGGCGGCAGGTTCCATTCTATGATTGGAATTCGGCTGGGTTTCTATCGATGCTTGAGGTGTTTAAACTCACCCTTCTCTTTCTCTTCTGCCGAACTGTTCAGATCCCTGTTGGAGGTTTTTTTTTCCCCCTCTCTGAGCTGAAAGAGGCGCATTTCGTTTTTCTTTTAACCACACTTAGTTTTTTATGTCAGCTTAAAACTGTCGGTTTCACATTTGTCATTTGTCAAATTTCATTAATTTTTCATGCATCTAAATCTTCTTAACTTTATTTTTGTTGTTGTTAAGAATTCCTCCATGTCGTATTAGATAAGATTCAAATGAATATCGAATTCATCTTTTTTTTTTTTTTACTAATGATGCAAGTCTTATCATTCCACTTTCACATTTTCCTTCCCTGTTTGTGCGTATTTTCAAAACAATGTCTAACAGATGGATGTTGACGATCCCGTATTTTCGTGATTTCATGTAATTTACGCGAGAATAGTCTCTATCCATGTCTTCTCACAAAATATTGAAATATTTAAATGAATTATAATACGGGGAAATGCATGAGACTTTTACTACATTTTAATATAGTTTTAAGAAATTGAAAACAGTCAATAAACAAACAATAAATTCATTATGTAGCATTTTCCTAGTGACAGACATTAAAAATACTAAATTCCTTGAGACCTGCTGAAGAGGCTAATGGCGAGATCTCGTGTTTTTCGTAATTCTCGCGCAAACGTGATCGTCAACATCCATCTGTTAGACTTTAAAACGGCTTGATAGATTTCAATAAAATTTGGTATGCTGTTTATTTACGGAACAGCTTAAACCTCAGGCGCATTATTCAGGTCTCCATCTCTTTTTGAAACTTCATACGTTGTTTATGTATGTTCCAACTTATTATGATTATTTTTGATCTCTCCCAACTCTTCAAAATTGACTCCCCAGATGAATAACTGAGTGGGGAAAAAAATCGGGAAACTCCCATCATGATAAAAGAAAAACCTAATGTTCCAATTTTATTTGTTACAGGCAATTTCTTTTTCTTGTTTGTTTTTTGTTGGAGCCCACTGCCAGGAGCGTTAGTGGATTCCTTAAGCTTTTATGCTTCTGATTTTGTCACGGAGGGGTAAATTTGGCTGTAAATCCATAACAATGGTGAAACAGTTATCCAGATTTCCCGACAATGAAAAACTTCGAGGTTGAATAGATTTTTGTTTATATTGGTGCATAACGGGATTTTTTTTATCTAAATATTCTTCACGTTAAACCACATTTATTAGGCTGATTGATTGTTTTCCTAGTACATTATGCTATTTATTGGAGATCCAAAAGCAAAACGGGGGCGAGTTAAATAACTCCAAAATATGCTTTCTGTTTGCCAATTTGAAGAATTGAAAATAATACATTCCTAAAATAATAATACTTGAATACTAAAATAATATTTTAAACTAACTTTCGTCAAAACTCCGCTCTTTTTTATTTTCTTAAAATCGTGAAAACAAACAATACAAAGGGAAATATGGGATATAGATCGAATACAAACATTCTACTTCAAATGTTCCATTTACCGAAAATTAACTGAAATTTATTCAAATAATTATAAACATATCAAAGAAGTTCAAAGGAAACTGATTCATTTACATTAATAGAAAGACTGAAATTCTTTGGTTCGTTTCGGCAGCTGTGGGAATTGACGTCACATTCCCGCGAGCAAATTGATAGAAACACACCCACGGAAAAATTTTCAAAACCCAGAATTCGGATCGCTTCTTATTCCAAATTTGCATGTCACCGATTCACCGATTCCCTTATTAAGGTGAGGGGGATACACAAACAAACGAATTTCGGGAGATTTTTTTTTTTTAAATAATAATGGTATTTCTGAATATGTGCCTCTATTACCAAAGTTTTTTTGCTTTTGATGTTCCTATTACCATAAGAAATTTCATAAAATTTTTCAAATTTCACTACAATTTTTATAACCTGGAAAGATAAAAAAAAAACTGTTTAGATTTCGTTTGTTATATTTGGTTACAGCGCTTAAATCCTAAAACAAAATTATAAAAATAACAACAAAAATACAGACAAAATAAAAAGATTAAGATATTTTCATAAAATATATTAAAATTTTTTCACAAAATGTCTCTAAAAAGAACGGGACATTAATGGCAAAATTTTGCATTCGTTCGTCAATATGTTGAGCATCATCATTAGTGACTGTTAAGCCAAATTATGAAATAAACAAGTCCGAATGATATATATATATATATATATTGGAAGATTTTTACATAATTTAAATTATCTTATTAATGAATTTACAAATAATAATTTTCCAAATAAAGTTTTAAATACATATATTTTACAATTTCAGAAAAAATTTAAATTTCAAATTTATAAAAAATATAAAGTTAAATATATTCATAATTTTGCAAAAAAAGTATATAATATAAAAGAAATTAAAAAAAGATATAAAATTAAAAAACTTAAAAAAGAATATATACAATAAAAAAGAGCAAATTTCTTTAAATAATGCGATTTTGTGTCTTCCAAATTTTTGTTTCAAATTTTAGTTTCAAAATTTAACACCAGATGCCGCTGATGAAGTGAATGTAATTTTGGCCGTACGTTCACAGAAACAATTTTCTGAAATTTGTTTTGGGATTTTAAATTTCAGATAATTGTCCGGATATATTATATATATATATATATATATATATATATATATATATATAAAATTTCACCTTTTATCTAATTCACGCCCAAAGACATATAATAATCTTTGTTCACGCCCAACTTTTTATGAGGAAAGCAACCAGAATATCGTATACAGTATACACTATATGTGTGATGTGTGTACTGTGTAGATATTATATTCTGGTTGCATTTTCTCATAAAAATTCGGGCGTGAATTAGATAAAAGGTGAAGCTGCTACAAATAATCCATATCGAATTACGAAATAACACAGTGACCAATTCGGTGGCTAAAGTAGTGTAGGTAGTAGGGCTTTGTCCTTTCTTTTTGCAATTGCTTTAAGTTTTAACCCAATCGTTCTCAATGGGCGAGAGGGATAGTTAGTTCGTCTCTTGGGGGTGCTAAGCAGGCTTCAGGGGAGGCATTTGATGTTGTAGAGAGGGCGATGTGAACACAGTGGACGTATTTTAACTCTTTGTTGAATTTTAGATTGTTTACAGAGGGTTATCCTTAGTAATTAGGAGTAAAAAACTAAGTTAGAAATTCCTGAGTAACTGATTTTCGTTTTAATGCTCAAAAGTACTATTAGGAGTGTGGATGTCATATATTCATACCTCCCAGAGGGTCATACCAAGGATTTTGGAGAGGAAGGGTTTTGATAGTCTTGGTCCTTCAACCATAAAAGAAAAGTCGTGTCCTTTCTCGAATGGGGTTGGGGAATTACAGATAAACTTATCAGCATTCCAACCAAAAGAAAAACAGATCTTAAATCCTAGATTTCTTCCATTTGCTATTATAATTTCTGTATTTTCTTTTATTTAGTTTTTAGTTCCTTTGCTGATTCTCATTAGAACTCAATTTACGGGCATTAATTAATATTAGATGTGGAAACGTACTTAAACCGTGGTTCTGAAGAAATTGACAGACTCAATTCTTTTTCTATGAAAAGTTCCATGAGAAAGATTGAAATGTCCAGACAAAATATTGGTAGCAGAGATTTTATGCAGTTTCCTATCATTAGCGTAATAGCAAATTATTATTCCAATCAGGAGTTATTCTATATCTACATATATACCACCGAGAGAAGGTGTACCATAAGACTCTTTACAAATTTTAATGGGTGTAATTCGATTCATTAAGTTAAAACAAATCGTTTATACTTTCTTCAAAATGTTGTCTCATAAAATTGTCTTTTTTTTTCTTTTAATAGTTGTCGTGATTTTTTTTAAAGAAAATTCGCCGTTTTCTTTCAAAGAAGTTATGATAACCGTCCAATATAAAAACCACGTTTTTTTCTTCCAAATTTCGGAAGAAAATAAATTTAATCCGAAATATCTATCTAATTCTAATTTAATTTATTAAGTCACACACAGATATTAAGAGGATTAATAAGATTTATTGTTTATTGATTTAACTCCTAATCTTGAGAAAATAGCTAGAATTTCTTGACAGGGGATCCGCCAAGGAAAATTTTCACACATTTCTTCCTTTTTTTTGATTTTCTGCTATCCGAAAATGGGCAGGTTAAGTTTCGAGAAGATGTATTCAGTAGTGCAAAAGTTGTTTGGGAAACAAACACACACACACACACATACACACACACACACACTGATTTAGTACGCCTCAATTTCTTAAAAAAATAGGAGAAGTGGAAAGGAATTCGATCGAACTACGAAGGACTCGACTGGTTAGAAAGTCGTGCTTCAGATATCGCGGAGCACTTTTCTCAATAATGGATCAAACAACTAATAGGCAAAGCAGGATAAAAGATCACTCCCTGGTTTTATAGATAATTCAAAGAGTTTGTTTGTTGCGCTTCGAGAATTTTCCCGCTTTCTCGTAGTAAGAGCGAACTGTTGTGTCACGAAACAATCAAATGTAAGAGCGAAGCTGAGTTTTAGGGACGATATTTAACTCTTCTCCAGGAGCTGAGTTACCAAAAGATGTTTCATGAAAGCAATGTCGTTCTATAATATTCTGCATTAATAAAGAGGTCCTGAAAGAATTCGAAGACTACTTTCCTTAAACTCATGCATTTTTCTTTCTCCTTCACACACACACTTTTAAAGCTGTGAAAATAAAATTCTCCGTTTTTTTAAATTGTAATATTTGCTGAAAGCCGTTCAAGCTTAGCTGTGTGGTTAAGGCGATGGCCTACCAAGAGCCTGCTATTCTGAATACACGAGTCGATAGGATTTTTTTCTTTCTTATGTGCCTGATCCTAATATCTTCTGCATCTCTGGATGTGTCATCTTGAAACTTGGTATGTATATTGTATGGATATATATTTCTAATTTAAATGTTTTAATCTTTATGAATTTTAAGTATATTCCAATATTTTTTCCGTTCCTATTTACTTCAAATGTAACTCTTTTCTATTTTTTTCTTTATTTTCAAATTTAATTGATTAATAAATAAGGAAATGAAACGCAGCACTTGAATAAAAGGAGAAATTGCCTTTCTGATTAGATTATGGGTAGGAATTGGGAACGACCGTTTCGTCCTTTTACGGACTCATCAGCCCAATCCCCGCCTTCCTACAATACTCTGATGAGTCCGTAGAAGGACGAAACGGCCGTTCCCAATTCCTTCCCGTAATCTAATCAGAAAGGCAATTTCTCCTTTTATTCAAGTGCTACGTTTCATTTCCTTATTTACTAATCCTCAGCACGTTAAATTTCTTTTCTTTCTTATTTGATTTATTTCTTATCTGATCATTTAAATTTCTCCCCGCTGATTTGTTAATCCCTCCAACAATCGATTGTTGTTCTTTTGTTAAATTTAAATTGCTCCAATCATCATTTAATCTTTTGTTTGTAATTGTCTATTTAAACCCGTGTTTTATAAATAAATCAGTTAGATCTTGTTTTGTCAGCCATTGACTCCAAACTTATATTGTTACACTCGAAATTGTTATATTTGAAATCTTTTCCAAGTTGGTTGTTGTCCAGTAATTAGAGCGAGAAGGCGACAAAGATTCCTTAGAAAAGCATTGGAATCTAAACAATGGATTGCTATTTTCCTAGAATCCAATTAACAACTAAAAATAAAATATTTTTTTTTCGTATTTTAAGATAAGCAGTGAAGTTCTTCGAATTTGTTATTTTTGTCTCGATTGTCAGAAATGTTTATAAAAATTAGTTACAACAGATATTTTACATTCGATGTAAATATTGTAACCCACAATTTAGATGAAAAGTTTTGATATATTTCTGATGGCTAAGCGTATAACGCTAATGTAAATAGTTAAGTCCTAACGAAGTGCAATCCCCAACATTAGAAAGTAAGCAGAAAATCCATTAGTTTCCAAATTTATTTATTTATTTATTGAATAGCGTTAACATAAGAAAGTGATTTCCTGAAATGAATGTTAGTAAATTAATCTCAAGATTTCCGTGGACCAGTGTCTAACGTTGGACCTTAGGTCGCGATCCAAAATTGAGTCGAGATGGATGGGTGGGTGGGTGGGGGGGGGGGGGTCAGAAATAGGATAGCGAAAAGATATTATGAAAAATGTAAAACAAGAAAAGAAATAATAAATTAAAATAAAAAAAAAAAAGTTATAGACAAACTTTTTTTTAATCAGCATAAAACTGGTGACTTTTAATAGATTTTTATTTTCCTTATGTTTTTCTTGTGTTATATCTTGAAATATTGGATTATTTAAGAAGTGAAATAAATTAGTTATATTTTGTTGAATTTCAGTATTTGTTTATATCTTAGCTGGTTTACGATTAATTGTTTTAGAGTCGCGCTCAAAGAAGGTTGGGAACCTCTGGCACAGAAGTAGGCTTTCTTTCTGTTAGGACGCCCAAAAATGATAAAGTGTTAATTAAAAATTCATTGCTAACGTAATCTTACAGAGAAAACGTAAGATAGGGCAGAGAAGTCTGTATTGAATTACAGATAAAAGTTAACAGGATTAAAACCCTATTCTTCTTTTTATATTTGTTATTATAAGGAGATTAAAATTCTATAATTTGCCTATCCTGTCTTTCCTTTCCGTCATAATAATAATTCTGTCCTTAGAACAAAACGAGACAACCACCTTGTGATGGCTGACTGATAGCGGCTCGCTTTTCCACTCAGAAGATTCTATTTGTCTCGCCAAATATAATTAGTGCATTTGCTTTAATCAACTAATGGGTTAAAGCTTCATATCAGCAGTCGAAGCAGAGCTAAGATTTCCACAGGATAACTTACTCCTGTGCTAATTGTATTAGTCCTTCTACGTTTCAAATGGCCTCGGATTCCGTAGGCACTGCTTTGTTTCCAATTATCCACCGCCTCGCACTGGAGACTCGTAATTTAATGGAACAGGGGCTTTAAATAAAAAAGAAAAGGCGAACTATTTTAAGGGCAGAAAATCAAAGGTACTGGGAGATTATATGTCCAAACATTTTATTAACCAATATATAGGTGACATACCAGCTTTCGAATTACATCCAAACATAAATGATAAATTGCATCCAAACAAAGGAGAGGAATTGCTAAGCAATACGTTGTATTTTATCGTGATAATGATGTTGAACTTTTAGGGGTTCAATTTCGATGAAGGAGGATCACATTCCCTATTATTTATTTATCATTCAAATTTCATTTTTGTAAAATAGTTTTTTTTTTGTTTTTTTAGCTATAGCGAATACTTAGCTTTAATGATAAAAGTATTTTAACAGTTTGCTCCTACCTTTTTACATATTTGTCGGATGTTAGCGCAAAAATTAACAAAGATCTTCACTACAGCAATTTATATCATCTTCAAAATTTCAGCCTCCTAAGTTAGATAGATTTTAAGTGATCTTGATCACAGATAGATTGGATGTATGTTCGTCAACTTACAATTGCATTTTAAAAGTGTCTTGTTTTATCCCTTATCGATGAACATTAAAGAACGTACAAATGTAATACCAAGTCATTAACACCTTACGGTCTATCATCCTACAGAAAACAAGAATAGATAATTGTGGAAATTAAAACAAAACAAAGATTAATTTTAAAGCTGAAATTGTCTCATTACCAGCCATTATTGGAATTCAATAGAGCAGTGGTTTCAGCAACACATTACACACTAACATTTGTTAATGACATTTTCAAGTAACACGAATAGCAAATGTTTCAATGAATATCTTCAGCCATCAAGGTATTCAAACCGATATCAAGTGAGATTTTGGAAGCAAAGAAAACTAATTAAGAAAATTGTGTAAATGGTTTTTAAAACAAAGAAACAAAGAGTTGCCAATGGGAATTTTTTGCAAAAGTATTTTTATCATCTTGATTTCTTGTTTTTGCACCTCCTGTTATCTTTATCGTTCAAACTTTATTTTTAGCTTAGGAAAGTAAAGCTTATCAAATCTATCTCTCTATCTGTCTCTCTCTCTCTCTCTTTCTCTGTGTGTGTGTGTGTGTGTGTGTGTGTGTGTGTGTGATGTAACTCCTCGAATATGCATACCAGAAGATTCATCCAGAGGTTATAAACTATAGAACATTTCAGTATATCTATCCAGATATACAGTAAAACCTATTATCCGAGCCCTGATTATCAGAGTTTCCGCTTTAACCGAGCTATCGTATATTTCTAGGATTTATTTATTTTTATTTTTTTTTTCGCAAATTAATCTTCGTTCGTCTAGTCATATGATCCCCTACCTGGAATCGGGGAATGGTTTCGACACCAACAATCCTGGGTTATCCTTAAAAAAATGCCGTAACATTGCTGCAGAAAAACGCCAAAGTAAAACAAAAACAAAAAAACAATTAAGGACTTTTTTAAGTAAAAGAACTCTTTCAATATGAATTGTATATGGTGTATCTGTATAACTTTTGTATTTGTTAAAATATATATTTAAATCTAGACGATTTATTTTATTTACAATTTTCGGTTTAATCGAGTTTTTCGGTTATCCGAGTTAGTCTTGGTCCACATTAACTCGGATAATCCGGACTCTACTGTACATACATTTATGAATGTAAGGTCCATGAATTAAAAAGCTGGAATTTTGAGAAGCATATAGAGGAACCTAATTTGAAGCGTAGGATTTAGATATCCAGGAATTCTTCGTCTGATGTACAAATGAGGAAATATTTGTGTATTGAATATATGTTCAGTTGATTTCCCGTACTTTCCCATGACGTACAAACCTTAGAATTAGTAATTTTGCAGAGGACCCACTAAACTCGTGAGCAAAAATAATCAGGCGGGCAAGAAATTTCATGGCCAAGTGGAATAAAGAGGAAAAAAATTTAAAAATTTAAAATGACAACTCTTAACTAAACGATTCTTCCCAACAAAAATGCTTCCCATTATATGAGAATAACATGTACGTTAAGAAATCATAGCCATAATAATGCGATAAGAATTGATATGACATTAGAGAAATAGTCATTTACCTCTGAATGTCGTTAATTATCTAACCCAGATGGTCTTCACTATTAAATAATGATGAAGTCTTATATTTTACCTTTAATGAAGATCTTTAGAAAAGAAATATATCGGGTGCTTACCTAAGAAAAAGAAAAAAAAATATGTAAGTCACATATAAATTCAAAATGAGTTATTTCATCTAAGAATGTAAATTTTAAAAAGTTAAATATTTTGAATTATGACTTGAAAAACAAACTACTGAGACGTTTTTAAGTATTGGTAAAGTCGTTTTAATCATGAAAATTATATTTTATAAAATTTCAGTAAATGATATAAACATTTAACTCTTACCAAATTAATTTCAATAACAATAATAATATTTTAAACATCTCACCAAATTTAAATGTAAAATAACTACATTTAATACAAAAAGCAAATTTTCGAAAAGATGGCGTCTTTTCTTTCTCAAGCCTAAAATAACAATCAAA
>JAFIDM010006943.1:20026183-20047612 GCA_023159025.1 Thereuonema tuberculata
AGAGGCTTTAGAAGGAAAGATCTACTAAAAAAGTATGGAAACTTTACATATAATAATAATATTTACTTTAAAAAGCCTAGCCAAGAGATGTCTAGTCATTTCGTTTGATGTTTGTCTATTTCTATTTTACTGCGATCATGGCTGTCACAAAAAACACCGAAACTGTTAACTGCATATTTATTTCTTGTTTTCTTGTTTAAAAATTTATTTTCAGTTAAAACTTTTCAATTTCAATTACTTCACTTAAAACTTTTCAATTTCAATTAGCTTACTTAAATATTATTTATTAGCTTAGTTTTTATTTATATTTGTCGATGCAATGAGTTCAAAACTTGAATTTAAAATTTGACAAGCTTTAAGTGAACTTAAGAGACAAATATACATATAGTAATATCAGAAAAAGATTATTTTGGAAATCACAAAACAGTTTCAATTCACAAAATCAGATTAAAAGGAGCCCGTCAGGACACTGAATTTTGGCATGTTAAGGGCAGAATAAGATTTAACGTTTATATTTCATTCTTGTTTTTATTCAGTGGGTCCAAGTCGATAAAATATCATAAATTCTCAAAAACATTATTCCGTCTAGATTTGTGTGCTTAGATAGGGTTAAATCAATTGGTTTTAGGTATCAAAAGTATTTAGGATTCCATTTTAGGCTTCTGATAGGAAGCCTACTAATCCCAATTTGTCCGTCTGTCTGTGGACAAGTATCATTAAAATCTCATTAAGTTATCATTAATCACAACAATCGCAACAATTGCGCCTTTCTTATTCGCAACAATCAAATTTATAATAATAAGGAAATTAAAGGAATAATGCAACAGAAATGACGTATCAGAAGCATTGTGATTGGTTTACTAATCGCTATCCCTACCTTGTTTTAGTGTTCTGATAAGGGTCAGAAGACTTATATTCCCGTTTTGTCTGTGGACGTATCGTTAAAATCTCATTACCGATTAGCAACAATGACAATCACAACAATCGCAGCAATGGCGTCTTTTGCATGCGCAGCAATCATATGTATAATACAGCTCTACAACAATCACAATAATCTGTGGATAAGTATCATTAAAATCTCATTAGCAACAATAACAATCACAACAATCGCAGCAATTGCGCCTTTTGCATGCGCAACAATCACATTTATAATAATAAGGAAATTAAATCAATATCAATTATATTTTCTTATCAGAAGACGTTGCAAAGCATTGTGATTGATTTACTAATCACTATCCCCACCTTGTTTTCTGCTGTTTGCATTCGACAGATATTTTAATTTAAAAGTAAACGAAAATTTGTCGCTCCACTGTTGCCACGACTAAAAAATTAATAATAAAAAAAAATTTAAGGATTATTATTATTGTAAGGAAAGTAGTCTGTGAATTCTTTCAAAATCATCTTTTTTATTCAGTATAATTATTATCAGTGCCATAAAATGTGCCTAAGCCGATTTACAATAATGGAACTAATTATTACAACAACAAGAATCCAATTTTCGAATGGTTATCTGTCGTTAACGGTATTTAAATATAACTGTGCTATGATTTCCGGCTCAGCGGGAAATTATTATTGCGACACTTAGGAATAAATTGCCGGGAACAAATATGAAATTTGATGGCCATTGTTTTCTGGTCATATTTCTCATCGGATAACGGCATTTGGGTTTGCGCAGTCGAGGCAAACTAAAACTACAGGCCACGGAGCGAAAAAACGTCATGATTGTTGTCCTACGGCGCGACGAACCAATACATTATATAAAATAATGAAATAATAATTAGCTTTCTAACCTCCAATTATACAAGTGCTACAATATTGTACGTTGTTGCCGTAGAACTACTATCGTGACTTTTCCCTTTCAGCACCATGGACTGTATTTTTAATTAGCATCGGTGCAGCTTGTATGATCAAAGTTATTATGTCATAAGTTTTGATAGGTAGAATTACTATTACTACTTTAGAAACATGTTACTAAAGACCCCCTCTCTTCCAACCAGACCCTCATCATCTCGAAATTAAAACCCCTCTACAGCATGGGGTTAACCAAATGATTGAGTATGGGTCAGAAGGACACGACTTCTTTTCTGTTGGTCGACATCATAACTCCCTCCTATGTTGAGTTCGGCAATCTGGCAAAGGACTACAGGGACAAATTGGGCAATCCATTGGAATCTGTAATCGTTAAAATGTTAATAACCCTTGCCCTACAGCATTAAATCTATATGTAGGAAATATAAATTATATTAAATCTGTAGTATTTTCTAAAATTCACGGTACCCGAAGACAAGATTGTTGCAAATATTGACAGGTAGTCAACAAATATCAAATCTTAGTCTAATGAACTGAACAACATATAATCAACACAGCCTTAATCTACCATCCCGTCAAAAGGTAGTGGTAATCACAGTAACCAAAATGAAAAAAAATCAACAACAGAATTTCAACAAATGAAACAAACAAAAATTTATTTATTTTCTTTTGAGCTATTCCAGCATTTTCCTTAACTGGAACAGCTTCTTTACCCGTAAACCAGAATGTTTATAATATACAGATTTTCTGAAAGAATATGAAAATACAGGTTCAAATACGTAAATAAAATGGCTTCCAAAAATAATAGAGAGAGAAAGAGGGCTTTCTTTTTAGTTTGCGGTTAACCCAGCAGTTATATAATGTACATTAACAATATTTTGATTCGCTGGTCAAAAAATTTCATGTGTTATAGACAACTGCTTCTTCTGAGAAAATCCTCCCCAGGATTTGTTGTCCCCATTCTATTCTTGTATTTGTGTTTCTTAACTTTAGGTCTGGCGGGTCACTTTATTTCCTGTGATTAAATAACGTCAGCTTTCTAAAGTGATACAGATGTTGATTATATACATTAGCCATAAAGATTTGTTTGTTTTGTTCAAAATATCTGCAGGATTTTTAATTTCCGCGTGGTAGCATCTAAAACTTTACGAAAACTGTTATTCAGGAAAGAATCTTTTACTTGTAGAAAATTTCAACAGTGGGGAAATGTAGGACAATTTGAAGTTAGGTTTTAAATTATCTATTGATATTATCATCCAAAGCACATTCGGTACAACAGTTTGAATGTAAAACTAGAAGGTAACTATGGCAATCAAGACCTAACTATTTTAATATCCATTTTGCGTGATGCCATCAGTGGTACTTAGTATTTAATGACTGTGAAAAAGAAATCCTATACACTAAACCTTTTTATAGCCTGAACAGAAAAAAAGACAAAAAGGGTCTTTTGTTTTCAAAGCCGATATATTTATATTTGAAAATTTAAGAATGTAATTGATGAAGAAGATTTAATCCTATGTCGTTAGGTTTACAACAATACTACTTAAATCATCCAGTACTACAAAATACAATAACGAAACAGTAATACAAAAAAATAATAAAAAAAAAAATAACAAATTTTATTTTCATAAAATGAATTTCTACTAGAGATAATTCTTTATTTTAATTTCTGGAATTATTTTAATTATTCCCTTCACATTACTTTTATGGAAAATGAACAAGTCAATTAAAAATGACAGTAATGTTAATTGACGCGCAAAATTCATTTATTCAAGTTGTTGTAATCCAAGAGTCGAGCACAATCTCAAGCGATGCGCGCATTTAGTACATCTTGTCAACCCGCTTTACACCAATCGGGAGATTTGAATAAGTGACTGCGTTGGTTGGACGATATCATATTCGTTCTCAGCATAATCGATTCAATATAGATAGATCATAAATTTATCCAATGACCTCAATTTTCCTGATCAATGGCCTGGACCGAGCAGTCGGATTATTCCCAAACCTCCAGGCCACGGCGAGTTCAACTAGGTATGACTTATGGGGCTCCGACTCTCGGTTTGAGGTGTGGAAATGAATATACACATACATACATACATACACACACACACACACACACACACATACGCGAATCCTAATAGTCTCTCTCTACGGGGGTCGTTAAAAAAAAGAAGAAAAAAATGCAATAATTTAGGGAAAGCAGGCTTTAAATTCTATCAAGCACTTCTAATTTTATAATATTAAAATTGGTAAATACGTAAGAGACTGTTAATCTAAAACAATTTTACATTTACACTCAAGCATCCTTTACACTGCATATGTTTAACATGTTTATTGTAATTACGGATCTACATTGCTTAAGAGCTTCTCTAAAACGGAGGTAGAGAATGGCTAAAAACCTCTTTCGTATTGAATATCCATGAAAAAAAATATATTATGAATTACACCTCACTTGCAATTCTTTTATTTAATATTGTACAAGAAAACTGCAATATAATTAAAATTCCAGTGAATTTGTTGGAGTAAAATCCAATTGTTTAGTGTTCATATAAGTTGTTGCTGATTACAAGATGCAAGATGGCGGATCATTTTTTTTTTTTTCTTGACAATTTTTTTAAGAGATTAAATCATCTTTATTTTCTAGGGAACACTATCTTTGTTGTGACGTGATGTAATCAATTTTCAAATTCCTACTTGTCAAAAAAAGTAATTGCTTCGATTGACTACAGAGGTTCGTAAGTCATAATGCCTTTTATGAATTTTAATTTTTTTCACTGTCTTAATTTACAAAAAGAAAAATGAATGAAAATTGTAAGAAAAATTTTGTAATTTTCTTGTCGACTTTTTTTTATAAATATTGTAGCTTTAAGAAAATTGTTGGACTTTTTTTTTTTTTTTTTTTTATTACTTCAGTTTTTCTGAATTTTTTTAAGTTGACACAAGCTAAAGAAACGTGAGAAAGATAATATTTATTCTGTTATTCGTGCGCGAAATCATCTAATTTATTTCGCAAGGTTTACTTCTCATGAATTAAAAATTCAAAGAAACTTATTTTTTTTTTAAACTTTTTTTCTGATTCTTGATAATCGTGCATCTAATCGTAATCAAAACAAACAAAAGCAAATCCATAAAACAAAGCGACGTTTACTTCCTAATTACGCTAAGCGAACAGAAAAGGAAGATACAATGTTGTAATTAGCCAGCAAAGATACTGTTTTCTCAGCTGTTATTTGGGTTTGGTGAAAAGCAGACACGGTTCGCAGAAAAACAACTCATCAAAGGAAGCACTGCACCAAAGAGAATTTACGATGGGTTGTAAATCAGACCGTACAGAATATAGTCAGCTGACTTGATCTATAACATCCCCAAGGTGTAACTCGTAATGGCTTGCAATAAATATACAATATTGTAATGAGTCACCTGCCATTCATCATAAAGATATCTAAAGGATGCCTTACATAACTAGATCTATTGGTACTTCGCAACTGGAGATGGAAAATCTTTTATTCAATGAAATTTTGTCACGACTGCATTAGAAACTAGATGTAATTGGCGTGCCAGCTTTCCATTACCCGTAGGGTAAGCTCACAAACAAAAATTAATCAAAAATAAACAAAGAAAAAGCTAAGGAGGAGTGTCATGGCTACCAGAAATTTAGAAGAAAGACGATGTAAACAGTTCAAAGATCAATTGAGAAAGATGTTAATAACTTTAACATGTGTTGTCAATGTCAGAAGAAATAATGCTACTGGTACACACTTAATACGATTAAAAATAAGTATATATACAATAAAAAGAAAACCGCTACCGGTTTCTGTGGTGAGGCCATCAGTTTCTTCAGGCGAATGACAGAAAATTACAAAGGTCAACATTGTTTTATACAATCTAAACAGGAAAGTAATTTACATAAGGTACGTAATGCGACGTCCCAGAATGCCTTGGGCAGACGGTTCCAATTAATGAAGCAGGGGGCGAAACAATTGAACATCCTACAATGCCGTGGAAGGAGGACTCCAATGGCGAAAGAATTTAATGCGTTTTAAATAATGTCTTAAAGCTCTATGTAGTTCTGTAATACGTATGTTGAAGATTTTGAGGTAAATTCTTCCGAGTAAATTACACACTGCATAAGCATAATGTCGTATCTGAAGAGGAACCAATTCAACCAAGTGAGTGTGTGTTACTGGGAAACGAATACCATTTTTTTTTTAGATTCGGTATCATGTTATTAAAAAGATTTTAACGTGTGTTTTTATTGTATTTTACATTAAGAAAAAACTGGGACTCACTATAATAATAAATATAAAAACCAATGTTTATACATTGGTCAAACTAAAAGACCTTTGGAAAAGCGTATATATGAACACGTGAACGCTGTTAAAACAGGTAATACTGCCTACAACACTGCTAATCACTGCAAACAAAAATCACATGAGCTAGACAACAAAAATCCTATCATTTTTGCTCAATATAACAGTGAATATTTGAGAAAATTTTACGAATCTGCTTTGATAAAAACCCGAAAACCATACAACCATGAATTATCCACCAATAACATCAATGAATACGGAATTTAAAAGTATCATTAACTAACAATGGCTGGAACACCTTTCTTATAGCGCCTTAATATCTGAAAGCAGACGATCACACTTGTTTTTTATTTTCTACACCAGAGGGAGGTCCGACGCCCTACCCATATCCCATTGCCATTTCATTTGACGACTCCTGCAGGAGAGACACATTTTTTATTCATGAGTAACTTGAAAACGAACCCCATACGAAGGGGACTCGAATACGTACGTTTTTTAATGTAATTTCACATATTTTTATCGTTCATCCCATTCACATCATTTTATGTCGCATCTTTTAACCAAGGATAGTGCTATATGGTAGGAAACTTTTTATTAAAATTTTTAGCACGTTAAATTTTATTTAGTCAACATGTAAAGTATCATGTTATTGAAATTGAATGTCAAATTGTATTTTGTAGCTTTTGGCTCATGGGCTTATAATAAAAAGCAATAAATATAAAAAAAAATCTTCTTTAAAACAACTAAACTTGTCCTAAAGCCTAAGCTCTGTACCACCAATTCTTTTTGTTTTTTTATTAACTCGATCCAGATTATGGACTATGGACTGGAGGAGCCTAAAGGTCGGTGATTTCTTTATCCTCCAGATGGATTTACTTAACCTACGATTTACCCAACCCTCTGTCAAATGGGCATCGAGTTTCTTACTGTGGGGTCGCGGGCAGGTGTCGGGCTGACCATCTGACCTAAACTAATGAAACTCCAATGTTTTCTATAAAGTTTCATGTTTTCCACTACATTGGTATTAAAGGTAGAGGGTGTTGGTGTCTCTAAAGATATCGGCTTCTCACCTCTGAAGTACTGGTGTTCGGTTTACATGTGGATTTCGTGGTAGACAATCCGCAATACACAGGTTTTCTCGAGGTTCTCCCATTTCCATTCCTTCCACCATTCTTTCTTCTTCATTCCATCTATCTGTCCTTCTATCCATACGCATAGCACAAAAGACCTAAGCTCGTGGTGCTGCGCTAACCTCCACACACATTCACCGCAATTAACGTAACATTCAAGATGTGGTAAGCTGACTCGAGTTACGGAAGATAAAAAGCATAAGGGGCTTTAGCCTCACCTTAATTATTTTAAGGGAAGTAACTTTAAAAAGTTCATCTTAAAAAAACAAAAATTCTTTTAAAAGTAAAATGGAAGAATTTAAAGAAACGTGTTGTTTATCATCACGGCTGTTAAAATCCCAACAACAAGTTAACTGCATAAAATAACATTAGTTTTAATTACTTCAAAGGCCAAACGACGAACTGGGATACTACATTCCTCATAAAATATTAATGAAAGCTTATATATTTTTAATTTACATCTCAATACAAAGCTTGATTAATGAAAACTTACAAAGCCAATTACAACCTCAAAGTGCTTCAATTTCCAATAAAATAAATTTTATATCGTAATTAACAAGCGCAATTGCAGAAAATGATTTACAAAGGAGATACAATCAATACTAAAAGTCAACTTTACATTATTCACATAATGATTTAAAAGTAAAGAAAGTTCAAAACTAAGCTTTGTTTTTTCTTGAATTTTTTTTGGAAAAAAGCAACTTTACTAAAGTCTGCTTTGCGAAGGCCTAGAAGGAGTTATTGTTTGCCATAGACATATAGCAAACAAAATAGTCCCAATTGGTACAGAGCTATTATCAATGGATTTTTTTTCTGAATATATCCGGATATTTACTATTCAATCAATGGCAATCTAGTCTCTTTTATTTTAATTACGTAAAGGAGTTTGGAATTTGTTTTGCACCAGTCACAGGAAGGAAATTTTGGAACAGTTAAAATTTAGTTGATGAAAGAATATGTGACGTCATTTTTGTAACGTTCTTATATTTTCAGTTTATTTAATTTTTTTTGATAAGGAATATCGCACGAGGTTAAATCGGGTGAATAGGTAAGCGAATTAGTATTTGCAGAAGATAGAACAAAGCGTATCTACAGAATTTTAACGTTATTAGGAACTAATATTCTATTTCTTGGAAATTCATGAATTTTTATATGAAAATTTCCTTAATATATAAATACACCATTAATTAATACGAAATTACTAATGCAAAAGAACACAAATACTTCCTCCATTGCTTTTATTTTTTTTACATTACTTGCAAAGAAATCAATTGTAGAAATAATGAAAGCTTTTACTTTGAGGGCTGCTTTATTAAACAAACTAAACTATCAAGTTTAAACATACTATACAAATATAGACTGATTCTCTCTCATAGAGAAACTAGATGATCTATTTGTATTTCAGAATCTGTCTGTGTTGTTTTACCGTTTGCTAGTTTAAACTAAGTAAACACTGGCTGCTAGTCGTGGTAAACATTTCAGCACTGCACAGTTGATGACCCAAGGGATTGTCTGGAATCTTCTCGTCAGTTCTGAGCAATTCTTGGGAAATTATATCAAGAGTTTACTTCAGTGATTTCGAATGACTTGTAAATTTTAGAATCAAAACAGCAACAGAATTTATTTAGAAACTCTAGAATTATTTCTTCAGTGCTAATTTAAACTAAAAATCGAACACCAGAAACTGAACTCAAACGATACAGATCAACACGATTTCTGCCACAAGAAAATTAATAGATGTCTACAATGAATTTTTATAGTCTGAATTCAATGAAACTTTTGATGAACAGTTAACTGAAGTGGAAAAAAATAACATAGTAATCATTCTCTATATTTTTTGGCAAAAGAAAGGCCGATAACTATATTGATATAATGAGTGAACTTAGGAAATCATACAAAGCCATGGGATATGTCTTTAGAAACCCAATTTCTGGACTAATATTTTCACAGCAGATTTTAATGTTGGAAAAGAGAAAATAACGCAATGAAGTCCCAATAAGGTGGCCGAACAATGCTATGAAATTAATTCTGCAGGTGAAATATGGCAAAACGTCATCCATTTTCAGGTAAACAGAATACATTTTGTAAAATTAAGTACGCACTCAATTTTCCCAAACTGTAGTTTGTCTTCTGTTGCTAGTTATACTGTTTTCATACGATAATCCTAATTGCTAACTCACTAATTTCACAATACTTATAAAAACAGATTTCCCCATCATATTGCCGAAGATAACAGCATTACAAATTGTAGGTAACGTAATAGATTTACTTTATTTAGTATACTGAGTTACCAATTAATACACAACTTGTCTTCAGTAAATAAATGGATGAGCCTAATAAACTGTCAACTCAGTGCCTACCATTAATTAAACTCACCAGAGGATTATTCAAAGATTTAATTTTAAAACAATACGCTATCCTAAGATATTTACAATTTTAGTGAGAGTTTTATAGTTTTATAGCTTCTCAAGAGCTGAAGAATATGGGTTCAATGCTTGATAAAGAAATCTACAATAATTTCCGACCTTGCTCTTTCAAATTTTAAAATAGAGATCAGATATCAGAGATTAAGATAGAGATTAAGATAGATTAAGATAGGCGAGCGACGGATTGGCCTTGCGACGTATTAAGTAAGTGAATTATTTCCTGTGCTACATTTATCCGTTTTTAGAATTTACAGTGTTTCAGGATATTAACGGATTAATTAAGCAAATATTTTCAAAAGTTTTGGGGCGCCAAATAATTTTTATTTTGAAACATATCCTAACTTGAGTTACGATAGAATCCGTTAAGTAATTTAATCTTTGGGTCCACGTAATTTATTCTAGAAAGTTATGAAATATTCAGTTGCACTGAAATATTTCAGACTTTTCTTTGAAAACAATTCCGCCAAAAGCCAAGTGTTTTACCATATAAGTCATTAAGAAAAAAAGATGATGACCGCAGGGGAGTGAAATAAGACCATTGGAGCCTCGCACTTAATAGATGACAGAATTACGAAACGGATGCACGAAAATAAATGAGATAAAGTAACAGTCCTCAGCTTTAGTGCCTTCGAGCCACGGAATCAGATCCACTCCATAATCCACTCACTCACTTTCAGTTTCCAAGATTAGTCCATCTACAAAATAAGAAACGCGAAGAAACACATCCGAAACACCAGCCAATGCTTCTAGAAAATATTCTACGAGAAATCGGATGAATATTATTGTAAACTGTAATACAACTGACACAAAATGATGGATAAAATAATGAGACGAAAAAAAAAGAAATCAGACATCTTCCATTGACTGGAGAAATTTACTTTTTCTGGTTTTATTCTTAATAAAGCAGGGTTGGGCAACTTTATCAATCTTTAACTTTATTAATCGAAAGAGATATTTTTGCTTTTTTTGTTAAGATTTTTAGTTGAAGTTAAAAAAAAATTTGAAATTTTTAAGACGAATGCCAGAATCTGGATTTGTTTTCTATAAATTTCCATCATCTTAGTTCATGTCTGGCTGTTGTTTGCTTCCATGAACATTCAACTGTCATCCCACGAAACGAAACAAAACAGAAATAATTATCTCTGTCAAACACAACATTAAGTTCCTGGCCAAATTATCGATTGAAGATAGAGTAACTTCATTGTGCCTGAAACAAAACGAATTCACTCAGCTTGCTGAAGTAATGTTATTAAATTGATTTGATTTTTCTAAGTTCTAAGTTTTTTAAGTTTGATACGGAATACATCATTCGATGTAGTACTTAAAATAGTACAGTATTTAAAATTTCTGGGCTTTACTTCGCTTACACCGTTGCTTTGCAGGACAGACAACTACCGTATATGCTCCAATAGAGGCCCCCGGCGTTTATTTGCAAAACTAGCCTCGGCTCCCGGCGCTTAATAGAGACTGGCTGCTATTAGAGGCCGGCCATTATTAACAAAAACCTTCAGAACGCAATATTTTTATATATAAAGACCGGCTAATATTATCATATTATTTTTATTATTATTATTATTATTATTATTATCATAATATTTGAATTTCACATGCTACATAAGACTGTTAAAGATAAATGGCGATGTCTTTTTGTAACTTTCGCTGCTGTTCGTCGTCCGAATCCGCAATGACGGTCGGCCGCCTCACCGGAAGTTTCTTTCGCGTATTCCAAAGGCAAATTTTAAATCCGCACGAATTTTAAAGGCAATGTCAAATGACCGTTTCGGCGGCATTTTGTAAGGCAATTACCGTAAGGTATTATGCACGACCATAAAGATACGGACGCTTACACTAGTACCGCTAGGCAAAAATCAAAGACCCGGCTACTGTTAGAGACCGGCTACTATTTGGCCGTGTCCCCTCTGCAGCCCGGCGCTTATTAGAGAACGGCGACAATAAGAGCCTCGGCGTTTATTGAAGCATATACGGTACTCACAATCTGAGTAACAGACAAAGATTTGGAATTTTATAATAAACAGAAACTGAAAAAGTTTTAAAGCATTTTGGCATCCAAGCAAGTGATCACGTGACCTAGGCCTTAGCAAATGCTGGGCTGGATTTGTGCAACCAAACAAAAGAGCAAAACAATAATTTGAAAGGATGAAATTTAGCTGCCGTGATGAAATACAGCTAAGTAACTGTATCCACAGAACTGAATCATTGTTATTTAATATTGTTGCGTTGATTTTGTTTGAGGGCCATTTCGGGGAGCTGAAGTGGTTTCCTCATATTTTTCTCGCACTTTGATCAAGGATAAATCTGGATGAAGAAGCCTAATAAGGCTGAAACAGCTTCCCCAGATTCCCGACATGATAGTTCAGAGTGCGAGAACCTTTTGTTTATTTATGTGCAGTTTTATATTTTTTCACTAAATCATATGCCTACTCGTTGAGCTTATTTATTTATATTTTTTTAAATTTTTTAGCTTACTATACAAAAAAAAGAGGCATCTTTGTGAGTTTGAAGTTGGAATGTGACTTTTCGTTTTCGAAAACGTACTACTGTACTTTGCTTGTATGTCTAAAGATATCTTCCATCTTCCATACTGTGAAAGAAAACTTTAGAACAATTAATAAATGAATGTTATTTTCCGGCTTCTGTAGAAGTTTTTGTAAAATATTATTATGGTACTTGAAAGTAGACTCAACTCTTTCAGAAACTGCTTAATACATCTTAATAACAAGATTCATCTTACAATTTCTCGTTTACCATAATAAGTCTACATTCTGGAATTCTGTTACAGCTTTAATTAATGGACATTTACCTGAAAACAGAGAAAGAACCTCCTTTAGATAATTACAACCGTTTCTGCAATAATTAGTATAAAGTCCACCAACACGAAACCTTCCAGTGGAAGAAGAGGACTTAATACCCCTTCCTCTTCTGTTGGACAGCAACTCTTCCGGGAGATTTACAGAATGCGGTGAAGCTTCAAATCAACGAGGCCTTTCATTTACAAGACAGGCTAAAGCTACCACCAAACCCGTTATGGTCAAATTGACAAACTTCTACGGGATACAAACACAAGACTGGAAGAAGGACTTCACAAGGTGTAAGAACAAATACAAGGGTGGTAAAAAAATACCACAAAGAATGTCCATTCTTAATCTGTTTCAAAGGATTTCAAAATTAGAACAAGTATAAAAACTGAAGAATAAAATTAACATAAATTTAAAGTAAGAATATAATCTATTAATCCAAAATCTTTTGTGTGTAAAAAGCAATAATAATCTTTTAAATATAAAACAGATGTACCGGCTTTATATAATTCATAAACAAATTACAAATTTTTTGTAAAATTTACACGATCAGGTTTCGACTTAAAATCATTTTCATGATTAAAGTCATTTTCGAGTGAATGAATTGGTGCTAAACTAAACAGCCCAGAAAGACGTAATAACAGTTTATTGTTATAGTGGAAGCTGCAGCATTGGAAATTCTAACCATAGATGCAAGTTTCCCGTTAATCGTGACCTCGCTCTTTACTGATGACTGCTCCAAGCTGATGATCGCGATATTACCTTGAAACAGATGTTCTAGGATGTCACTTCATAAACACTTGGTTTCACACGTAGTTATTTCCTAGTGAATAGATTGTTAATCTTTCTTTGGATGAGGCTAAAGGCCTTTTAACAATATTATTAGCAAAATTGCGGCTATGAATAAATTAATCTCAAATCTCTTACGTGTACTGTCCCTAATTAAATGCAATAATAAAGTCGGTTTATCCGTTTAACTCATAATTAAACTTTACCCTAACCAAAGAAATATTATGAATCTATTCATTAGGAATAAGAGGAAACTTGCAGTGATGAAAGCCACTATTTACATTTAAGATTAAAATTCTTCTGCACCAATGCTGCTGCTTCCAAAAAAACTGTTATTACGTCTTTATAGATTGTCTATTAACAGGTTGAAAGTTATCTGTTCAGCAACTCATGCACTCGAAAATGACTTATCAATTTTAAGTCGAAATCTGGCCGAGTAAATTTTTTTAAAAATTTTGAATTTGCTTAGTTATGAATTAAACAGATTTACGAGCTTTATTATTGCATTTAAAAGAAGATCATCTAAATTCAACAAATTCTTTGGTATGTCAAGCACTGTAGTAAGTGGACGGGGTTAACATAACGTCTTGAGGAATATTTCGCATTCCAATGAAAAAAAAAAAAAAAAACAAAAAAAAAAACAACTATACTGTTGTCACCTCTTAAAAGTATTCTTTAATTTAATGTTATTCTTAAAAAGTTTTAAGTAGCTGAAGAAGGCTACTACATAGTGATTCAACAACTGTTCTGATCAATAAAGATGTGATGTGTTCGCTTTTTCTGTTGAATATCTATATTTACATTTAATTTATTTATGAAATGGAAATTGGAAAACGAATCTCCGGGTATTCAGATTAAAATAAACGAAACATCATTACAATAACATAATCATGAACTGGGGTTAAAAACAAATCAGAATATCCGCTTCCTGCAGTGAAATGAACCAATTGCGGAAGAAAGCACAGCCTGATCGCAAGCCACTCTAACGAACTTTATCTGCACGGACCTTGAAAGACCCTTTTCAACAGATAAACACAAAGCTTAAGGACACAGACATCACGGCAACTGGAGACTGGACCTGGCTCAGAGTCTAGTTGCCGCAGATAATTAAAAGATTTAGGACAAAGTTATGTAACTGGAGAAGTCATTGTTGTCACTTATTCAGATAAAAAAAAACAACAATTATTTAGAAGTCAAAGGAATCTACAGAGGTTTCAGTCCTTGAGTCTACTTTTATAATTGAGATGTCCGGAAAAATTACGCCGTAGTTAGGGAATGTATATGAATGGATAAAAAAAAAACTTGATTAAAGATCGAAAAAAGAAATTGATATTTCTGTGTAAAACTAAAAATGAGGTTGATATTTAAAGGTTTTCTATTTAGAAATACAGAACAATCCCATATACATGGTTTTTCTCTAGTGTCCTATATTTCTGATTAAAAAAACCGTTAGATGATCTCTTTATCAATTTTAAAACAAGTTACTTTTCTAACTGAATGTGACTTCACATTATACTGCCAGGGAACCCTTCACCTCTTAATCGTTCTTTTCTTCAATTATTTATTCATCTTCTACGTTCAATCTCCAATGGAGAAGGTTGGAGATTTTTTTTTGTACCGGAAGGGTCCCAAGAGTTCAGAGACCTCTTCCTGAAATACTGAGTTTCTTTTCCAAGGCTTAAAGGTGGACGATCTTTGGACTGGCCATCCAATCTACTAATCCCAATTGACCTTAGGACTATCGGAGCCTGTATCTCCAGCGGAATGTGAAAGGCTCTTATCATAAATAAGGTCACCTTCTTTATTAATCTTAAATTCTCTTAGTTCATTTGTTTTTCTTGTAAGTTGGAAAATTTTTAATTCCTTTCAAACTTTAATAATTTTTAAACGTGGTAATCATAATGATCCCTCAAAAACAAAAGAACAAAAAGTAAAAACAACAGTAAGTGTGGGATACAAACACCTTGAGCGTCACAATTTCCGCCTCAAAAGGTATTTGTCTACAAAGAAAAAAAAAAGAGAAAAAGACAAAAATAAAAAAAAACTAGACCCTCTAAGAGGTGAAAGAAAAGCCACAAAAAATAATTAAAACTAAATGCCTTCCCCTCGTTCGACTTATTTGTATTTTTAACGTTGACTTCAGACTACCAAAATCTTAACCAAAAGGCATTTAATTTCAATCATTTTTATTTTTTAATATACCGTTATTTTATTTTTTTATCTTGACTACTAATTTCAAGGTAAAAATTAGTGGTTCCTAAAAATTAATGAAGTCGACTGCGGTCTGAAGGAACACGGTTCAATCCCCGTGGTTTTGTTCGGGGATTTTTCCATGTTGAATTCTCCTTCAGAAGGGTCATAAGATCCACCCAGCCCTCTGAAGAAGAGAGTTTCTTACTGGGAGATTTAAAGATGGGCGGGCGTCCGGCTGACCACCTGACTGCAACTTAGCCCTGTTGGTCATGAAACGCCGGGAGCTTTAATCTATATTACTAAAATCTTTTATTTCTCTGTCCGGCGCAATTTCCAGTGAGAATGGAAAATGTAAGTAATTTTTACAATGAAACGACGGGAATCGAACCTGCAATCTTCTGATCCGAAGTCAGACGTCTTATACATTAGGCCACCGGGACTACAACTCACTTTATATTGTTTTTTGACTTATGTGTCCTTCCCATTCGCCCCATTAAATAATGAATGTATTCAACCTGTTTTTTGAATCTCAAGATTGTTTATTTATTTCCGATCCGTCTATTTATTTGTAATTCGAAAATGATAATTAAAACTATAATTGCCGAAACTTTGCAATATTTTAAATATAATATTCTTAATTAATCAAATCTATGTGATATAGAAAAACAAGCGCGTGTACACGGGAGATGGCCTAGTTCTACAAATCAAAGGCCTCAAAGACCTACACAGGCCTATAGAGGATTACTTTAATTTTTAAGTAATTTCAATTCCAAATTTAAAATTTTATAATAAATTTATCATTTTTTTTTTGCATTCTTTTTTCACAAAAATAGCCTAATTTGGAAACTTTTTTTTTTTTTTTTTTTTAACTTTTTTGATCTTTCAGGTAATTCTCTAACTCATTCTAACAAATCCACTGTTCTTTTTATTCAACTTTCGCTTATTTTATTTTTTTTTCAACATTTTCTGTTATTTTCATGCTGCCGTTTCTTTCTGTATTTTATACCGCATGTTTACTAGTTATCAGAGCTTAGATAATCCCTCTTATGTAACAAAGAGATAACAGAGTTAAGATAAAAAACAATACTTACGTACTTTCGGGACCCATTTTTTATAATCGATTTCTGGTGGGTTTTTTTTTTCATTTACTTTCTGTGTGTGTTTTTTTTTTAAAAAACATAACATATAGTTGTCGTTATTTATGATACCGCTGGTCATTTCGAAATGGAAAGTATTTTTCCGTTGTATTCCAAACCAAACATTCTGGAGAGGATCTCACCTCAATTAGCCTAACCTAATGTTAATTAATTTTTTTTCCCCACACGATATCAATCGTTAAGTGATCTGTAGTGCCTATTTTTATTCTATACTCATTTGGAGGGGTTTAATGATTTAAAATACACACCAGAATCGATGTAAAAAATGGGTCCAAATACAGTAAAACCCCGATATAACGCTCCCGCTTATAGCACTATCCTGTTTTTTACGCTCCTTTTATACGGTCCCTGGAATCTTCTATATATCCATGTATACTTTTACCCTCTTATAACGCTTCAAATCCCGATTGTAGCGCTTTTTTATATCGGAAATTTTATATCGAAAAGAAATATAACACTGTAAAGATTCTTTTTTTTTTTTTTTTCCCTGGTAGGAAGGAATCTTTGAACTCTGAAGTGCGGGTCTGTGATATAGTTGTGTAAAATGTCGAAGCGGAAATCCCTTTTTTTAAGTGAAAAATTGCAAATTCTCCATAAGTACGATGAGAATTCTACAGAAGTCAGAAGGATTTCGCAGAATCTCTAGGAATTCCCTCGTCCAGTCTGCGAACAATAATGAAAAACAGGGATGCAATTACCGATGCAGCGAAGGGTTGTTGCAAACGTAAAAAAGGAAAGTGTGCACTAAATCTGCTCCAAAAATATATTAGTGTTCCTCCTAGTGATGTATCAATTGACGTTAATAGTTACCTGAACCGCATTGAAAATGTCGTAATTCGTAACAGTAGCACACACACACACGGCAAACCACAATCAAAGATCTTTTTAATAGGAAATAAGCTCATATTTGCACTATTGCAGAATCAATCAATCTATTGCAGAATCATGTATGTTTCCTGTAAAATGGTGTCCAAATCTTTCCCCATCTCATAAATCATTTCCCGTCTATAGCGCTATCCCGCTTATTACGCTTGTAGGACATGGACCCTTGACGAGCGTAATAACGGGGTTTTACTGTACTATAAATACAAAAAAAAGTGAAGAACATTTTTAAATCGAAATATGGATGTCCGTTCATTTCTGTTCAAGATAATTCAAAAACTATACGTCTTATGAAGCTGAAAGTTTTAATATATGTTTAGCTTGCTACAAGAAATATTTTTACTGATTTTGATATATATATCTTAGCAATAGATAAAAAGTTATGGTTTAAAATTAATAAAATACGTTGAAGAGCAAATAATCATGAAATTGCAGAATTACAGAAAACTAAAAACTTAAGAGATCTCCCTGTTGATTTTAATAGAGACTGGACCATCAAAACACAGTCAGCATCAAAAACATAAAAACACTTAACATGTACTATCACTATTTAAGGTACAAGAATTTTTGGATCTTAACAGGCAATTAATTCGATATTTCGCAAACTAACTACATCTTGTTAATACTTAGTGGAAACTACATTTTTGGATAACGAAAACGAGCAGAAATTTTTCTTATTTCCACTGTTTTATGATTTGAAAACAGATTTCTGCTAGTAAAACAACCCTTGCAAATCAATTCTTTCCTAACTTACCCGAAGGCTTACCTTCAATGATTTAAAACTGTTCAGAAAGAAATCATTGAAATTGACAAAGAGAATGTTAAGTTGAGTATGACTGTGGAATCGTCGATTTGAAAAGAATTCTTGAAAAGCTAGATTGTAATTGAAATTAAGCAGACGAATTCTCTTTATTTCTTTGACTTCGTTTCGGTGATGGATTTTTGATGTTTTACTGAAACCCCCTTAGAAAGAAACGGCGTTTGTCAGGAAATCACGAACCGATCGTCGTCTCAACTTCAAAGAATTTAAATGTGTTGTTGCTGCTGCTATCGGTGAAGAAGAGAAGAAATTGCAATGATTTTCAATGGCCTTTAGAAGGACATGGTGGATTTAGATTGCGGAGAGAAGAGGAACTAGGATCACCATCGTTTGTTGATAAATTGAAACGAAACGTCATAAATGAATTGCGACTGCAAATAACTGAATCGTTGGCAAAAAAATGGATAATCATTAAATGGATGGATTTATATTTTAAACAGTCCTTAACACTAAATATAGATTTCGTGGTCTTGTTTTTAGTAATCACAGGCTATTGTAGGTTTGGTCTTATGTTGAAGTCCTTCTTATGCATCGGAGAAGGAAAAAAAAAGGAGTTTCAATAAAAAAATCTTAAGTTCAATTTAAAAACGAAAAAGGTATGTCTGTACTTGCATGTCTGTACTAAGGAAACTAACAAACAAACTGCAAACTAAGGAGCTGAAATTTCACAGCTTAGCTTGTTGCAATGTGTTCTATTGATTTTGATACCTACTGGACCAATAGCTAAAGAGCTAAGGAATAAAAAAAAATTATAAAATACGTTAAAGTGCAATATTCTCAGAAATTCAAATGTAATTATATATCTCAAATCTAAAAATTGTCCTGCTGATTTTCACAAAATTGAACCCTTAAGCGATTATCAATACCACGAGTCACGGAAAAGCGATCTTATTAAGATGAATAAGCACATTTACATACAAATCTCTAAAATTTACTATCATTGTCTTACAGTCTTCAGCTATTTGAATGTAATCGATGGTGGTCGAAATTTGTATAACAAAAATATATTTTTTTTTCTTTTTCGTTGTTATTCATTTTAACTTGACGAGTCCTAATGTCAATAATGGCAGAAGTATCCTCTCTGTCCACCTTTCCAGTGGTCCCTGCTAATTGGTTCCATGTCCTCCATTGGGAGAAGTCGACTTTGATTAAAATACAGTGCCCATTAATCACATGCATTCATATCAACCGTTTCACGTGCATTTCCTAAGGGTATTTCCGTGACCTTCGTGCGACCATTATTCGAGATTACTGCGACTAAATTTAAATCTCTTATTTTCCTATAAATTTACTCTGTGATCTTTATTGTGATACATGGTATCACAAATATTTCATCTCATAACACAAGTGCAAAAGTAAACGAAAATAAGATTCTAAATAGCAAATAAATTCAACATAAATTTTAATGAAACTTCCTGAGCTGGAACATTAATAAGTCACACAAACATATAAGCATAAATGAAAAGTTTCTGTTTTAATTCATTACTTAAATTGTCAAAATTATCTAAAATGGCTCCACATTCATCATATACCTTATTAAATTACTCGTCATGAGTTTTCCTAACTCATTATTATATGATTACTGCATAATTATCCAAACGATCAAAATAATAAACTAGAAAAATCCATTACGTCTTTGTAACGTGTATGATTATATCGGATATTTATGCAGCTCCATTCATACTGGTCACAAGGTTGTAAAACCAGTTCGGGAGGTATCAATGGTCATTCACGCCGTTACTAAGGCAATCCTAAGCTTAACAAGGCAAGGGAAATTGAGGCAATTCGCTCTCCACAAGAATTCATCCAAGCTCGATCGATGCTGATCGTGGGAATTAGAATTGATCAACGAATTGTCCAGCCATGTTTATCAAGTTGCTGTTTGTTTATGAGCGGACATTATCGACAGTTATTAACAATCTTCGGTCAAATGCACCTACAAAATGGAAGAACGAATTTTGATCAAAGATCTCTCATCTCTATTACGTTGTCCATTCAAAGTTTGCATCCTTGAAGGAAGCTCTGTTCGGTCTTTGATGGCGATCCTTTGCCCGCATCTCTACATCTAACCAAATCGATTTCAATGACCGAAAAATGTACAACATTCTCTCAGATTGCAAACTGAATCTTGATTAGCTGTGAAGAAAATATTCTTTAACATGTTGTTGCCCAAAACTACTTGAGGATAAAACCATTCCAAACGCATTCTTTTCTGAACTGGGAGCAAAAGAAGACACAGACTACTGGTTTCCTGGTATAAACATCATAAAGCCTGATGTTCGCAACCAGCCTTGAAATTCTTTTTCCAGTGGCTTCAATGAGTTGAAAAAAAAACAAGCTGAGTCCGTGTCGTATCTTTATGATGTTTAAAGATATTTGCAGGCAACAGTTGAGGTCTTTACGGCTCAAGTGCATCCTTCAATAAGTCTTTTAGCGATATTCCTTTACACCCAGAAGTATTCGGATGACCAAAAAAGTTCGTTCGGTTTTTTTCAGTAAAAACAATATAATTTTGCTTATAAAGTGATTATAATTTTGTGTTAAAGCATAAATTTAAGAGCGATCCCATAATAATAGAAAGAATAAAAATAATAATAAAAATGAATGAATGAAATTACAAATGACGAGCGGAAATACTCTATCTCAACCAAAAAGCTGTCACTTTGTTATCCCGTCATTGTTGACGGGGCGTATATTTTATCATTAGTAATGAAATAAAAAAAGGACAAAAACTCCACCATCAAACAGTCCACCTTTAATTTTTGATCAAAGAGACCAATGAACTTGGTTAGTGTGAACAGTCCTAACAGACTGCGATTACAAAATCACTGTAATTTCAAATAATTTACAAATTCAGAGGTAAAAGAACAATTCATTCTAAAATTAAATTTAAAAAGAATCAAAAGTTTTGATTCGTAACATTAATGAGACACAGATTGTTTTTTCTAATTAATAATAAGACCAGACTTTGAACGAAGGTAAATGGTTATCCGGAGAATATTTTACAATAATATTGCAAAAAGATCATTTTTTAAAATAGTATTTATTAGACTAGTTGACCCGTGCGAATAATTCGCAAAAAAAAAAAACCACCTTT